>SJYW01003430.1:187179-200011 GCA_006410735.1 Raphicerus campestris | reverse complement strand
TTAAGTAAGCTCCAATAGGTGGTGATGGAGAGGGAAGCCTGGTGTGCTGCAGTCCATGGGACTGCAAAGAGCTGGACACAACTGAGCAACTGAACTGAACTGAAGCTGAATCAGTCTCCATTGGCTAACAATTTAATCAATTGTCAACTTGGGGGTGGGGGGAAGGTACAATGTAAAAGCTGTGAGTGGAGTATATTCAGTGTCTTTACTGAATGAAGACTCTAGCCTGGGAGACAGCCTTTCAGAGACTCTGAGAAACTATTCCAAAGAGGTATAAGGGAACATCAGCACACGTGTGATTTCAGCTAAGGATACTGGACTCAAGCCCATGTCCAGTGGAAGGTCACAAGAAACAGGTATCTTGATTAATGGTTTTAGTGCTTGTTTAAGTATGAAATTCAGGAACATACAAACTTTCTCCTGAAAATATCTAACTGAAGGTGTGTTTTGCCAGTTTTCCCAGAGCACAGAATGCCTCATTCCTGATCTCCACCCTGAATTCCTTCCAGGGTGTGTTGAAAGGCAACAACTACAGGGACTAGTGACTTAATTATTGTAGAACTGGGTGGTGAGCAGCCTTCCTTAATTGGCACAATCATGCCTGTGTAATGAAGCCTTGATAGAAACCCCAAAAGGACAGGGATCAGAGAACTTCTGGATCAGCAAACACGTGGAGATTTGGAGAGGGGACGTGGCACACCATGCTGCTTTCCCACATACCATGCCCTTTTATCTGGCTGTTCCCTGAGTTATTTTATAATGAACCAGTGATCTAGTACATAATAGGTTTCTCTGAATTCTGTGAGCCACACTAGCAAGTTAACTGAACCTCAGGAGGGGGTTGCAGGAACCTCCAGGTTATAGCTAGTTGACTAGAAGTACAGGTAACAACCTGGACTTGGACTGGTATCAGCATTGGGGGCTGGGGGTGGGCAGTCTTATAGGACTGAACCCCTAACCTATGGGATTTGATGTTACCTGGGGGTAGATGGTGTCAGCATGAAGTCAAATCACAGGACACACAACTGGTGTCCCAAGAATTGCTCAAGGCATATGTAGGGAACTGAATGTATGGGACTTTCATTCCCCACAATGGAATTCAGTGGCCAGAACACTAAAAGGGTCTTGAGGAATTTCTTTAGGAATACGACCAATATAATCAGCCTTATAATTATCAGAAACATACTAAAACCAAACCTAGAATCAAAAGGAAGAAGAGTTTTATGTCACCTTTTTCTTTTTCTTCTTAATGTTGAAACTTACATACAAGAATAAGAACAGTGCAAAGAAGACCCATACACCCTTCACCCAGATTCCTTTATTGGGAGAAGTTCATCCCATTTGCTTTATCCTTGGTGCTCTCTTTACTTCAAAGTCATTTTCTTTTATTTTTAAATATTTATTTATTTGGCTACGCTGGGTCTTAATTGTAGCATGCAGGATCTTCCATATTCATTGCAGTGTGTGGGAACTCTTGGGTCTTCCCTGGTAGCTCAGTGGGTAAAAAATCCGCCTACAATGCGGGAGACCTGGGTTCGATCCCTGGGTTGGGAAGATCACCTGGAGAAGGAAAAGGCTACCGACTCCAGTATTCTGGCCTGGAGAATTCCATGGACTGTATAATCCATGGGGTCATCTATTGGATTGGATGTCAATCCAGAGTCAGACACTTTCTACTTTCACTTTCATGCAAACTCTTAGTTGCAGCATCTCAGTTCCCTGACCAGCGAGTGAACCGGGGCCCCCTCCATTGGGAGTGCAGAGTCTCAGCTGCTGGCCCACCAGGGAAGTCCTGAAATGATTTCTTCCTATCATCTTTTCCTCTCCAGTGCAGGATTTAATCAAGAGTCAGATTTCGTGTTTAGTTGCCAGATCTCTTTAGCTTTCTTTAATCTGGAACTTTTTTGCAGCCTTGCCTGGTTTTGGTAACATTGACATTTAGGAAGAATACAGTCCCTCTCACTTCATCTTGTGTGTTTGGCTGATGTTTCCTGGCGATTCGATTCCTGTTATACATTCTGGTCCACGTTATTGCAGAGGTGATGTTGCTTTCTCAGAGAATCAAATCTGAAGGTTTACGGTGTTCGTTTGCCAGTCCTTATTGATGATGCTAACTTTTACCACCCAGCAGAGGTGCTGGTCTGATTTCTCCATTGTATAATTATTGAGTTGGCCAAAAAGTTCCTTTCTATAACATCTTATGGAAAAACCTGAGTGAACTTCCGGCTTTTGCAATAGTTTTCCTGCTTTCTGTCAATATGCAGTCTGTTGGAAGATGTTCCGCACCTCAACAAAATCCCCCTCTGGAATCAGGGCCCACCGAGGATTCTAGCTTGATTCCGTGTTTACTAAGATGGTTGTAAAATGCTGGTGCCACCCCTTAAATGTAGCCCAAGGGCACCAGAATAGAATAGAAAAAGAAACGAAGAGAGGGTTTTTGCTCTGATTACGCCAGAACCTGCTAAATGAGAACTGGGTACCTTTTCCCAGCATCGGCCATGGTGGTTAAGGATACTGGCTTGCAAGTCCACTGTGCCACCACTAACAAGCTGTGTGACCTTGACCTTGGTGAGTTACTTGGATTCTCAAATATATATTTTACTACTCTGCAAAATTAAGTTATTCATATTTGACTGAGAAAATTCTTATCAGGGGTGATTGGTTAATTTTATGTGTCAACTTGCCAGGGCTAAGGGATGCCCAGGTATGTGGTAAATGTAATTCCTGGGTCTGTTAGAGTGTTCCCAGAAGAGAGTAGTATTTGAATTGGCTGTTGTTGTTTAGTTGCTAGGTCATGTCTGACTTTTTGCGACCCCACGGACTGTAACCCACCAGGCTCCTCTGTCCATGAGATTCTCCAGGCAAGAACACTGGAGTGGGTTGCCATTTCCTCCTCCAAGGGATCTTCCTGACCCAGGGATCGAACTTGCCNCCTTTGCAACCCCCATGGACTGTAACCCACCAGGCTCCTCTGTCCATGGGATTCTCCAGGCAAGAACACTGGAGTGGGTTGCCATTTCCTCCTCCAAGGGATCTTCCTGACCCAGGGATCGAACTTGCCTCTTCTACATTGGCAGACAGATTCTTTATCACTGAGCTCTCAGTAATGTGGATGGGCATCACCCAATCCTTGAGGGTCTGGATAGAATAAAAAGTGAAAAGGGGGCTTCCCAGGTGCTGCTAGTGATAAGGAACCCACCCACCAGTGCAGGAGACCCAGAGATGTGGCTCCGATCCCTGGGCTGGGAAGATCCCTTGGAGGAGAGCATGGCAACCCACTCCTGTATTTTTGCCTGGGAAATCCCATGGACAGAGGAGCCTGGCAGGATACAGTCCATAGAGTCGCAAAGAGTTGGGCATGACTGAAGTGACTTAGCATGTGCACTTATAGGGTAAAAAGTGGAGAGACAGTAAAGGTGCATTTCTGCTGTTGAAGCCACCTAGTCTGTGGTATTTTGTTATGATGGCCCAGGCTGATTGAAGCAATTACTGAGTNTGAGCGTCACAGACATTATACACTCTTACGCCTCTGTAACCCCAGACCTACAGTCACACAATTTCTGGTTGGAATGAAAGCATATTCAGGGGAAATGGCTCAGAGGTTAAAGCGTCTGCCTCCGACGCGGGAGACCTGGGTTCGATTCCTGGATCAGGAAGATCCCCTGGAGAAGGAAATGGTAACCCACTCCAGTATTCTTGCCTGGAGAATCCCACGGACAGAGAAGCCTGGAGGGCTACAGTCCATGGGGTCACAAAAAGTCGGACACAACTGAGTGACTAATAGTAATACTGTCAATACTATCCAACAGAACAAAAGCAGAAAGAAACCTTTATCTCTGAATAAATCTTAGCGACATTCCTGCATGTCCTTTCTCCATAAAATGGCATTCTTCAGTAAAAATCTGGATCCTGTGTTAGAGCTGGTCTTGGCATAGGAGTATAAATTTTGTAATGCTACCTTAAGCCCTAGGTGCTCTGTGCCCCTAATTGAGGGAAGGAACCTGGATGTATTTTTTTTTTTTTTTAACTTAGACCAGTTGAATGTGTTTGCGGCTGCTCAACCATTAATCTACTAAGTATTCAATTTCAGACAGGAGTTTTATTAATGTGTGCTTATTAACACCTCTGACAACTTCATAAATAACAATTTTAAGTTGAAAAAAATCCACTGTAGACTAGAAGAAATGACTAGCTGTTGGAAATGGAAAGCAAGTTTTCCTGTTTCTAACAGAAGCTTCTCAGTACACAGTCACAGCAAGACTCAAATCTGAAGCAGCGTTTGAAATGAGCATTTATTTTTATTTGAACACTATTTTTTTCAGTGGCATTCTTCATTAGCTCAAACAGAAACAGTCCATTCTCTCTTGCAGCTAGTTTCTCATAGTTGAGCCTGTAGAATTAACTCAGTTCTCATTATCTGAAAGGTTAGGACTACAATAAGTTCCATACCTCCAAAAGCATTTTTTTTTAATCTGATGGGCTGAGTGTGTTTAATTTACAAGTTTGAAGAACAATTGAAATGCCTATTGAGACAATTTAGATGGGTTATCATTTGATACTCCTGTTTAAGACTTTCCATTTTAATAAGGATCTTTATTTGTAACATATAGCCTGTTTCTGAAAACAGAAAAATCATAATCATGATCAGAAATATAGTGCAGGGGGGGAAATGTGTGGTCCCTTCTCCCACAGCAGGAGTCTGGATACAACATCCCTTACAGCAGCCTGGTTGGGACCAACAGAAGGGCCATCGGTCAGTGGGGAATGACACAGCTGGGGTGCTCCAGGACACCTGTGATCTCTGTGACCTCTTTCCCGCTTTCGTTCCCAAGGAGACGGAGCTACATAGCATCTCTGTGGTCACTGCCAAGGCAAAGTGTGTGTGCACAGTGGGGACCAGGAACTCTTAGGACTACAGAGATTAAAAAAAACAGAGCCTCATATTTTATAGATGAGAAATGAGGGCCATTTTACTTCTCTTTTTCTCAGGAATGTATAATAAACAATCATCCTTATCTTTTGAAATTTTAATCTTTTTTTTTTTCCTTTTTTTTCAGCATGTGAGATCTTAGTTCCAGAACCATGGATCCAGTGAGCTGGCACGCCCTCCCTTCACTGGAAGTGCAGAGCCTTAGCACTGGATCACTGGTGAAGTCCTGAACTTTTCTTCGTTCATTTTACCAACTCATGACATTATTGGAGGACCCTGTACCGCTCACAGATCTATCCAATTCCGATCATTCTTTTTTCTCTTATTTCCCATCATTCAAGATAACAGGAATAGTGTCAGCATTCTCAGTGCATTCTTGTGATTTCGTCAATTGTTTATTCACAAGTATTTATTTAGTATCGCTCTGTTCCCAGAAGAGTGATTGATCTGAGAAATACAGTGATGGAAAATAGTCTCCCCCTCTGCTCATTCAGTGGAGCAAAAAAAGATAATTATAGGGTTTGGTAGAGGATAATAGAAGTAAGAATCAAGCGTCTTAGATCTCAGGACTAGGGAGATGTTAGCAATTAGTTTTGCTTGGGGCGGTGCTTCTTGAACCTTCTGTTGCTTCCAGACAATTAGAACACCCTCTTCTCTGATAATGTATCCTGTATTGAGATTCCTGCCATTGTGCCATCCTGATGGTATGCTCTCTTCTTCAAAATCTGCCCTGAGTGCTTTGACGTTCACCCATCTCCCTCAGCGACATCAGTGACTCATTAGTGACTGAGTTTGCCAGTTCTTCCTGTTTCTTTCCAAAAGGCTCCAATTCCAACAACAATGTTGGTGAATTTNATATCTGCCCTGAGTGCTTTGACAGTCACCCATCTCCCTCAGTGACATCAGTGACTCATTAGTGACTGAGTTTGCCAGTTCTTCCTGTTTCTTTCCAAAAGGCTCCGATCCCAACAACAATGTTGGTGAATTTCTTTTTGTTTTCATATCTAAGTTTTGCCTACTCTTAATAATTTAAAGGGGTTTACAGGTGCCTCTAGTGGTTAAAAAAAAAAAAAAAAAAACACCTGCCAATGCAGGAGATATAAGAGATGCGAGTTTGATCCCTGAGTCAGGAAGATTCCCTGGAGGAGGGCAGAGCATCCCACCTTAATATTCTTGCCTGGGGAATCCCATGGACAACGGAGTTTGGCAGGCTAAGGTCCATAGGGTCACATATCTCAGTGATCTGGATCTCAGTTAATTTTGTGCGTTGACTTAGGATTTTGTGTGTGTCTTTTAAAGGGGTGCCATAGGAGACATAAAAATGAATGATAAGGATCAAAATGCAGTAATATGCAACAGTGCAGAGTCTACGAGACATGTGGAAAGGACAGGACTAACTATAGTTGGCAGGAAATGATGTTTCTTGTGAGAAAGCTGATCATGTAAATTTGTAGAAGAAAGTAAAACTGTGTCAGGGAGTGAGAGATAAAAATTGACACCTGGGATCCTCCTTCTTACAGAAAGTGGTGGGTAGATAAGAGATTGAAAAAGTAAACCAGTGACTCAGTTTTTCCTTCATCTTCCTACCTCTTCATTTCTATTTGATTCCGTTGGCCTCCTTCTCTGGCCAGGGAACCACGTTCAGTCATTTAATGGGTCTTCTCTAGGTGACTGTTCTCATTCTGAATTTCTCCTCCACTGGCTGAACTTCTGTGTGTGAATAGGAAGCAGGAAAAGTTGCTGAATTTGTCCACCACACTTATCGCTTAAACTGGCGTGAGTAAAGCTTCGCCCAGGTGTGCAAACGTGGCCCATCCACAGCTGCATGCTCTTCCCTGTTCACTTACTTCCCAGGGTGTTCACTAAGCAAGCATATCAGTGGCTTTAGAAGGGCCTCTAGAATTTGCAGTTCCCAGACTGGTTTTCATAACTGAGTATAAATTCCTTACCTTCATATTCACACTGCAGTGTGATACACTTTAGCCTTTCCGGCACAACTCCTCCTGAATGAAAGGATTGGCTGGAAGCTCCTGGAGAGAGCTGCGTCTGGCACTCATAGTTCATGCCCTGTCACCTCGCTCAACCTGGCTGATTTGGACGATCTCAGAGAAAACACTGTGGTAGGATAATGAGATATGCAAGCTCGTGTTTGGAGAGCATGTGGAGAAACTGGATCCAAGTTCTATCTCTTTAACTTTTTTTTTTTTTTAACTTAGGCTAAGATAACTTCTGTGAGCTTCAATTTCTTCAACCAACAAATGGGTATAATGATAAGGATAATGATATCTCTGTGAGATAATACAGCACCTAGAACATACTCTGTAAATGAATCTGAGCTTATTGTTGGTTAATGTAATCAGATTACTTTCTTAGAAATATGAACAGGAAAATATTAATCACAGAAGTGAGTGTGCAGCAAATTAAATTTGAGAGATCTTTGAGGCCCCATGGACTCTACAGTCCATGGAATTCTCCGGGCCAGAATACTGGAGTGGGTAGCCTTTCCCTTCCCCAGGGGATCTTCCCAACGCAGGGATCAAACCCAGGTCTCTCGCATTGCAGGCAGATTCCTTACCAGCTGAGCCACCAAGGAAGCCCAAGAATACAGGAGTGGGTAGCCCATCCCTTCTCCAGGGGATTTTCCCAACCAAGGAATCGAACCAGGGTCTCCTGCATTGCAGGTGGATTCTTTACCAAGTGAGCTATCTGGGAAGCCTGAAAGATACATAAAGAGACTCCAAAGAGAAGTGAGAAAGAAGCATAAATTATGAGCAAAGAAAATATAAATAAAAGATACATAATAAAGAGAAATTTAAAAAAATCAGTGGAGGAGTGACATAAGAAGAAGACCTCAGAGAGAGACTGACTATTCCAAGCTCCCCTAAACCGATTTGCACTCTGTTCCAGAGCTCCTGAAGTTTAGCTGAATAATTTATCTGTAGAGTCCTGTAATCCTATGAGCTCCATTTCCCCATTCCTCAAAAAAGCACTCTATGAACTAGGGTTGCTTTAGAGAGTTCCTTGTTTAAAAAACAACAACAACAAAAAAAAACTGATATAAGAGGTTAGTCTTATCTGAAAATATTTCTCTTATACTTCCAGCTGTGCTGTTCTGTTCCCCCAAATACATCACAAGAACTGCAAAGGTCGTTGGAAATACTGAGCATAAAGCAGTGATGACTAGAAGGCACGATTATTTCCTCTGGGAGCACTGGACAGAGATGATGGTGCCGTGTGAACAGGGAGAGATGCAGAGGTGAGAAGGACATTCAGGAGTACCTGGCCAGAAGTGTTAGCAATCTCAACTTTCTTGGGACATCAAAAACTAATTTGAGAATCTGCAAGAGGCTGAATTATACAGATAATCTTTAGCATGGCATGGCACATGGACCACTCATTCTATTCTTGGACAAATAAAATGTCCCCATTTAGGGCGTAGTGAAAAATCCTGAACAAAATCTGATTGGTACAGTTTATCTTTTAAGTCAAGCCGTATGATATAGGACTATGTATAGATACCTGTCTTTGATCCAATAAATTATCTCAGGGTAGATACTGGGGCCACTCATCAAAGACTTGGATGTTTAGGTTAATTGGGACCAAAAGTGGGAGTTACCTCAAGTCTTAGAACATGGTTGGACAGTGGGATAAGGAGAAATATATTCATTATAAATTAGTTCATGATAAGTATACTCTTAAGCACAGCTTAAAATGCAGTGAAATAAAAAGAAGGCTTATTGGAGAACAACTCTGAGGATCTTAGATATAGACTAAAGATCTAGGAGTAACTTGGGTTACAGACAACGAACAAATACGTAAGGGTTTGAAATTGTCAAGGAAAACTCTAAGTCGAGAAGATGAAAGGTGATAATGGATAGGCATGAAGAATCTCATCATTTAAGATATGGAGAGAGAAAGAGTGCATAAACAAGCAGCTTCAAAGGAATGAGAGATGTCCGGAGAGGATGGAGAAAATTACTGAGGAAGGAAGAAGACCCCACAGATATCAGAAGCCAAAGAGAACTCAAGGATGCTGCTGCTGCTGCTGCTGTCGCGTCAGTCATGTCCGACTCTGTGCGACCCCATAGATGGCAGCCCACCAGGCTGCCCCTCTCTGAGATTCTCCAGGCAAGAACACTGGAGTGGGTTGCCATTTCCTTCTCCAATGCATGAAAGTGAAAAGCAAAAGTGAAGTCGCTCAGTTGTGCCTGACTCTTCGTGACCCCATGGACTGTAGCCCACCAGACTCCTCTGTACATGTGATTCTCCAGGAAAGAGTACTGGAGTGGGTTGCCATTGCGAACTCAAGGATGATTATTAGCAAAAGCTGTGGTGATTGCAAGGAAGTTGTGTAAGTCCCCCAAAAGTGAGCTTTATGGGAATGGCACAACCAACCAGGATCCTAAAAAATCAGTAGATTGAGTAACACATAGAAGGCATGGAAACACATGTTGTTAGTTTCAATGTATTGGATGATATTTGGCTGAGAAGGACAGGGAATAGGTTANGAGCTTTATGGGAATGGCACAACCAACCAGGATCCTAAAAAATCAGTAGATTGAGTAACACATAGAAGGCATGGAAACACATGTTGTTAGTTTCAATGTATTGGATGATATTTGGCTGAGAAGGACAGGGAATAGGTTAGACAGGACATGGGACACCTAAAGTCAGTCACATGGTAGACTTGTTTTGTTTTTTTTTAAGAGGAGAAATATAGCTTTTTGTGTGGACCTGAAAACAATGTTAGAAGCAAGAAACTCAAGGGTATGAGATCGACACATAAAGACACGTGATAGAGAAAAAGACCAGCAAAGAAGCCACAAAGAAGTGGCGCTGGGACACAGATGGGGAGCTGGCTTTAGAAAGGAAGAAGGAGCCTCTTTTTTAAATCCTTCCTATCATAGGAAGGAAAGAGAAAAGTGCCATATGGATGCAGGTTTAGCTATTTTTTAAATAAAAGAAATGAGGACCTTTATATTGTTTGGAAAGAAGCAGACGGCATTTTTCAAAGATGCCATGCAAACATATCCTGTGGCTCATGCTCTTCTCTTGAAGAGGTGTTAGCGTTCCTCTGCTGAGGCGTGAGGTCCTTGATCCTTTCTCGAGACACTGAGTGGCCTTCTGATACCCGGTCATGCAGCAGACCTGCCAGAGTATGGAGACAGAAGAGCCCACATCGGTGGACACAGCCAGACTCCTATACTGCCGCCCGGCACAGTGATTGGCTGAGGCTTCCCTGAGATGAGTCTCACTTAGCTGGGAAGCTGAGGACTGCTTAGAGATGCAAACATCTGCAGATGATCAGTCACTCACACAGGTGAGCCAAAAGTAGTTTCTAGAAGCGAGGTGTGAGTTTAGGCCACTCATTCCTTTGGGCCACTTCTTTGCAGTTTCAGGACGAACTGTTTCAAAGACTGTTTCATACGAGACTTCCTTCCCACTAGGGGAATTGGTTTTGGAAAAGGAAGACAATGGACAATGATAGCCCCCATTGCTCCATTACTCTTCGGGACACTAGTCAACTCATCTAGGTTGTGAGGATGAGGGTTTTCAGCTTCCTGCAACGGGTCACAGAGGACATCCCATATCACCCCAGGAGATGATCAATGGCAAGACTCTAGTGCAACTCACTGGGAGAAGTGAGCTCCAGGCTGTCGTCTCAGGCATCCTGTCTGTGCCCTCTGGTCCTGCTTCATCCTGGATATTCCGTGTCTTTATGGTGATGAATCACTGTTGTGCACACCCACCACTGCCACCTGTAAGCCCATCAGGACCCAGCTTAGGTTAGCAACGGGGTGCGTGGTCTCATGGAATCCATAGCTGAGTGTTCGGTCTCCACAAGTTATCGCCCCATGTTTTGTTCTTATTTTTTCCTCAGAAAGCATGCAGTTTTCTGCAGTACGGCAACTGGCTTTAGTCCAGAAAACCACACTCCACTTTGCACTTCTCCTTCTCAGACTTATCATAGACTCCACTGTTGTTGTTCAGTTGCTCAGTTGTGTCTGACACTTTGTGATTCCATGGACTGCAGTACACCAGGCTTCCCTGTCCTTCACTACATCCCAGCGTTTGCTCAAACTCTTGTCCATCCAATCATCTCATCCTCTGTCACCCTCTTCTCCTGTCCTCAATCTTTCCCATCATCAGGGTGTTTCCCAGTGAGTTGGCTCTTCCCATCAGGTGACCAAAGTTTTGGAGCTTCAACTTCAGCTTCAGCCCTTCCAGTGAATGTTCAGGTTTGGCTTCCTTTAGGCTTGATTGGTTTGATCTCCTTGCAGTCCAGGGGACTCTCAGGAGTCTTCTCCAACACCAGAGTTCAAAAGCATCAATTCTTTAGTACTCAGCCTTCTTTATGGTTCAACTCTCACATCTGTACATGACTACTGGAAAAATCATAGTTTTGACTATATAGACCTTTGTTCACATAGACTCCATACTACATCCTTTTAAACAATTGGCATGTCCATCACCATGGAGTTTTCAGATTATATGACCCAAAGAGAAGGCCATAGAACTCTTTTTTTCCCCCTCTTGGCCCTATTCAAAGAAGGCAACTTTCCATTTCACTTGATCTATTCTCCCAAACAATGTTCCTAGTTTGATTAATTTCTCCTAGATCTATGAGCAATACCAAGTATCGTTCATACTTTGTAGAATGACATGAAAAATGTTGTAATTTATCTTTACCTTCAGAAGCAATATCCTAGCATGCTCCTGCCCATGGGCTCTGTAAAATCTTTATTTTCCACCCACTACAGGACATGTTTCTTAGCAAAGCCTCCATCATGCAAGTCCTCTCATGTTCATCCTGCCTGAAAGAATGATGTCATCCATGCCTGATGTTCTGTATGGATGTCCAGATGGTCTGGATATTTTCAGACTGTATTGTGACAGAGGACAGAGTTAACATAGCTCTGAAACATTACACTTAATGTGCATTATTTTCAATACCACGTGAATGAGAACTATTTCTGATCCTCTTTCTTCCGATCACTTGCAATGGAAAAGAACACATTTGGGTGAGCTTGAGTTATTCCACAGTCATTCTCCAGGCTCCATCTAATTTTGCAAGAACCAGATCAGCAAACGAATGAAGATATGATCCACATCACAAGGCATGGGCCTCCTTTCTATCTTTAATGAGGGCATTACTGTTCACCATTATTGCAGAATGCAATACTGTTTTTAACTAACTATCCTCCCCAGGAAGGGACAAATAACTTTTGTTGACTTCTTGGAGCCCCAGTGAGCATTAGAAACTAAATATCAATAAACATTAAAATATGATTTTTTCCTGGGTCAATTGTTAGTAGCTAAACGTGAAGCAAGAAGAAAGTGAATGATCAAGTTGAGTCAGGGATTTTTCTCAATATGTTGGAAAGATCAAGGGTTGTACTGAGTTATGGACACGAGTGAAGGATCATGAAATGTCTGACATATATGGGAAGAAATGAAGACAAGAAGGGGCTAAGTATTTGGAGTAGATGTAGAGTCCTGCAGAGGATTAACTTATTAAGTTTTGAAGATGCCGAAGGGCCAGTATAGGCATGACTGAGAGACTTGGAAGGAAAAGAGTTTTGGCCAGACACTGGAAAAATACAATTTAGTATGGAGTGTTTCCAGTCTGAAAATAATCAATGTGAACCCACAAAGAAATGAAAAGTGTAATTCCATTGTGAGAAGCTGAGTCATGGAAACTTTTATAGATAAGGGATTTTGGGGGAATGTGTGTGTGTGAGACACACAGACAGACAGACAGACAAGAGACAGAGATAGACACAGAGACAGACGGAGGTAGAAAGAGAGCATTTTCGCTGCAGGTTGAGGTCCAGAGTGTGCTTCTGAGTATTGGGATGATGGATGAATGGTGCTCTTGGAGCTTGAGACGTGTATCTTCCA
>SJYW01003430.1:125276-156516 GCA_006410735.1 Raphicerus campestris | reverse complement strand
TAAAGACATTTTACAACTTAACTATTAAAAGTCAAATAACCCAGTCAAAAATGGATGAAGCATTTGAATAGATATTTCTTTAAAGATGTAGAAATGGCCAGTATAGGAAGGCATTTTCAAAATTATTAGACATCATGAAAACATAAATAATGCAAATCAAAACTACTACACTGAAATACCATTTTTAACCCATTAGGTTGGCTATAATAAAAAGAGCGAAATAACTATTGATGAAGTGGTGGGGAAGTCAGACCCTCATACATTACTAATGGAAATGTAAAATTAAGCAGCTGATTTACAAGAGTTTGACAGTTCCTCAATAAAGTTAAAGTTTCTTTATGACCCTATTTATATACATGAGAGAAATTAAAGTGTATCTTCAAAAATAATTGTACACAAATATTTATTGGCATTATTTACAGTAGCCAAAAGCAGAAACAACTCAAATGTTCATCAGTTAATGAATGAAGAAAGAAATGTGGTATATGCAAACAGTGGAGTATTATTCAGTCCTAAAAGTGAATAAAAGTAGTTGGCTATTCATGCTACAACTGGATGAACCTTGGAAATGTTGTGATAAGTAAAATGTTCAGAATATGCAAGTCCATAGAGAAAGTGAGTAGACCAGTGTTTGCCAGAGACCAGGAGTCCATATGGGATGTAGGAGGTACCAAATGGAGTTTGGACAGCATAATCTTGTGAATATACTATAACTTACTGAATTATACTCCTTAAAAGGGTAGGTTTTATAGCATAGGAATCTTGCCTCAGTATTTTTAAAAAAGAACTAATAAGCAAACAAAATGCTAATACGTATTTATTCTCTTTCCTGTCCCAGATACCTGTACAGCTTTATCTCTTTGCTTCCCCCTGCACACACTATGTAATGTACGCTGAGTGTGAGTCTCAGGAAGGTGAAGTATTATGGTTAAAGTCACATTAATCATTGTAGGATACCACAGAAACATTTCCAGAATTCTGATCCATTCTATTCTTTTAGCATATTTAATAAAATGAGGTATCCTTAAAGCTGATAAGTATTTAGCTAATACTTGATAAATTCAGTGAAAGGAACCAAGGAAATTAGCAAATGTTGAAACTTGGCCATGGATTGTATATATATTTAGTAAACATGCATTGAGAATCTGCTCAAGTACAAGTGCCCCTATACATTTAACATATATTTGTTTCAACAAGTGTCCAATGCTTTAGTCTTTGGAAGACCACACATCTGTGGGAACACACATCTGTTCTTCACAATCTAGTGTTTGATATCATCCAACCTCTGTTGGTTGTTAAGTCGCTAAGTAATGTCCGACTCTTTGCAAACCCATGGACTGTAGCCCACCAGTCTCATTTGAACATGGGGTCCCATTCCCTTGTCCAGGGAATCTTTCCATCTCGGGGGTTGAACCCACGTCTCCTGCAAGTCTCCTGCATTGCAGGCAGATATTGAGCCATCAGAAAAGCCCATCCATCCATATTAGATGCCAGGCAATATGCTGCACTGTGAGGCTACAAAGTTGAGCACATCTTCACAATTCTGAGAGATCTGATTTTCCACTTAAAGAAATTCAAAGAAAGTAGGGAAGAGGCTTGGTGACTGGAGCAAAGAATAGAGAAACTTGCCTTTCCTTTCCTCCGTGGTGGCTTCTGATAAAAAATGTTGCAAAGGTGATGATGTGGTGTATTTCCCCGAGGTCTCCTTTATTTCTGTTGGATTTGTATTTCATATGTAGAAACATTTGGCTTGTAATTTTGCATAATTCAAAATAATTTATCCAAATATAAAAAAAATGTCCATACACAGTAGTTTTCTATGAACAACAAACATATCAACACTTTCAAAAGAAAATACGCAAGAGGATTCAGTTCAGTTCAGTCACTCAGTCGTGTCTGACTCTTTGCTAGCCCATAAATTGCAGCACACCAGGCCTCCCTGTCCATCACCAACTCCTGAAGTTCACTCAAACTCACGTCCATCAAGTTTTTGGTAGCTAAATTTTTATTATCTTGTGAATATCCAAGCCAAAATTTGTCAAGGACTCTTAGCCAATACCTAATTATAAAAATATTATGGCACCTTAAGTAGTTTCAACTTTATATTTTGCTTGAGATATAATATGGTGGATGATTCCCTTAAAAGCCACTCTGAGCCATTATTTATGTACTGACTCTGAATCACCAGTTCCCTTTCGTTTTGAGTTCTTTCTTTTTCCCTAGGTATCATAAACTTCAAATTTGCTTATGTTATAATTTGGCTGTTTCCTTGATCAGCTAAATTTTGTTTATTGTGTTCCAAATATTTTTTGAAAAGTCAGAAATGAAAAATTTTCTTTATAGGTTTCAGCATTATTTAGCCAATATAATCAACAACTAAGTTTCCTAAAAGAAAAACTGATGTACAGTGAGTCTATTGTTCAGAATGTTTTAGGCTGCAAATAAGAAAACATACTGACTCAAATTGAATGAACAATAAAACAAGTTATTACATTACAGAAAAAAGCAAAAACAGGAGTTTTGAAGGTAAGGCAGGCTCTAGGCAAGGCACCAATGATGGTTTAATGATGTCATCAAGGCTCTAGGTTGTTCTACTGCCCTAGGCTTTGTCCTCATCCTAAGACTGGTTTCTCCAAGGGTAGTAAGAAGGCTGCCAGCAGCATTTCATTATCTGTGATCTGAGCCAATTTCGGACACATATTAAATTTTCCAGCCTGCATCCCTGCCAATTGCCAGGGGAATTCACATACTAATAATTTAGACTATTCTGGTTTTATCCTTGAACCTGAGGGAATCTTACCCTGAGTTACAGAATTTACACCTAAAGGAGAAGAAATCTGAATAGGTGATCAAAAATCATTGTCACATATGTTTTGATTCCTCATCTGAAAACAGAGCAAAGGATTTAAAATTTCAACTAGTTGGGGTATAAGGTCTCCATATAGATATGTAAAAAAAGAAACAGTTCAGCTTAAGCTTAGCTAAATTTAAACTTAATACTAAATTTGGAGTCCAGGAGAGATCAGACTGAACCCACAAGGACATTTCATTTCCTTTTATAGCTTGCTTGAGAGGCATGATAGCATGATAATTTGGTGTGCTTTGAAATCAAGGAGTTCAGGTATGCTTATATCCCTTACCATCTCTGTAACTATGGGACTCAGTTTTCATATCTGTAAAAAGGGAGGAATTATGCCTCACTCATTAAGCTGATATTTGATAGGTGTCAAATTGCTGGCACATAAAAAATTTTCCCAGTTTCCACATTGGAAAACTGAACAAAACATCAGCTCTTAGTCTATGAATCCTCTGGTAAGTGTAGTTGATGGTAGCTGATTGGAAGGACTGATGCTAAAGCTGAAACTCCAATACTTTGACCATCTCATTGGAAAAGACTCTGATGCTGGGAGGGATTGGGGACAGGAGGAGAAGGGGACGACAGAGGATGAGATGGCTGGATGGCATCACCGACTCGATGGACATGAGTTTGTCTGAACTCCAGGAGTTGGTAATGGACAGGGAGGCCTGGTGTGCTGCAATTCATGGGGTTACAAAGAGTCAGATACGACTGAGCGACTGAACTGAACTGAGCCTCCCTGGGCTTTATGTAGAAAAATTTTGTAAGAAATTTACATGGTTCCCTTATGAGAGGAATGCTTTCCACTGGAATGTTAAGAAATCTTTCTACTCTGCCCTAGCAAAAATCCACCAGGGGAATGGACTTTCTTCATATTACACAGACAGTAAAGCATGAACTGCTTCCAGACACTTTAGCCTTTGCTGTAAAAATGCCATGGGAGAGTGCAGTGGAAGCCAAGGTCCATTTGAGAGGTGGACATCATAGTTACATACTTGAAAGCTTTATGTCTCAGCATCAGTGAGAAGAAAAGAGTCCAGGTTTTCAATTACAGAACATGCACTTTAAATAAGATGCTTTGCAACATNAATTTCAGCCATTAATTTGTTTTATAAAATATATAAAGTAACTGCAAAGTAAGTTTCATACATTAATATACCTAGACTGAAAGTAGGTTTCAAAATTTGACTCAATTTCCAGCATCCTTTCTCAACTCCTTGTAAAGTCAAACAAAAATCATATCAAAATTATACTTTCCTAAGCATATTAATTATTTACTAAAAGGAACATGAGATTTGACCAAAAGATGAGACAAAGTGAGTCATTCAAAAGCTCATAGCATTGTGAGAGGAATCTGCCCTTCAGCTCAGCTTCTAGATTGCAGAGAATTTAGGCAATCTGAGCGATAGAAATCGATGTTTTTTCCCATAGAAATAATTTCCTCAGGCTATAAAATTGCAAATTGCTTTGAACTGCCTTTTTTGCTCAGTAGGGATAATCAAAATAATATTGCCTGAACAGTGTTATCACACACAAAGCATGCTCTTTAAAAATAATAATAATTCTGTGCCTTGATAGAATTTTTAATCCCAACTCATGATCATTAAACATTCATCCATCCTGAGAACACCGGTAAAATATGCAGGTGAGGGATACTAATTTCAGCTTGCAAAACAGGAAGAGAAAACAAATCCTGAGAAACAACAAAAGCCAGGCAAGTGATTGTTTATGTTGATCTGACGGCTCAAAAAGTCTTTTTCTCATCTAAGGCCGCAGCTCTGTATTTTGAGAGGGCTACCAGCCAGACTTTGAGAGATCATTTAGTAATCCAGGGGAGGCTTTCGTGGTCCTAGATTCACATAAGGGGAAAGCAAGTGGAGAGGTGAGAATAGCCCTGGTTTAAGACACAAAACACATCAAACTTTGTGACATAATGGAAGAGTACAATAAAAAGAAAAATAATACATCAAGAAGTAATGTGGGGTATAGTCCTTTCATTCTAAGCATTCTTAAACTTTCTACCTTATTTTCTAACTACCGTGGGTTTACTAAGAGGAGAAGTATTATTACCTCCATGAAATCTTCTGCCTCCTCCCTCAAGTCTCCATGTCATAGGTTACTCCGCTTCTTTCTGTGCTTTTAGCTAAACTGACTAAAAGACAATTTAATGAAACCCATGCTACTGACTGGGGCCGCCCAGGTGGCTCAGAGGTTAAAGCATCTGCTCGCAACGCGGGAGACCTGTGTTCGATCCCTGGGTCAGGAAGATCCCCTGGAGAAGGAAATGGAAACTCGCTCCAGTATTCTTGCCTGGAGAATCCCATGGACAGAGGAGCCTGGTGGGGCTACAGTCCCCGGGGTCACAAAGAGTCGGACATCACTGAGCGAGTTCACTTTCACTTTTCATGTTAGTGATTGGGGCAGCTCAAGATGCATTTATCTTAGTGCTGGGCCCTCTATGAAACTGTGGTCTGTTCTCAAGTCTCAGAGTTATACTCCCTTCAGGAAATGAGTTTCCCTCTTGTTCCCTGTTGCAGAAACACAAATTTGATAGCCTTAGCTCTAAGCTCCTCTAGCTTTCTCTTAGGTGTCCTGACAATAATGGTATCCAAAATCCAAATACATTTTTAAATTTTGTTGATTATGCATCATAATGTGAGATGAAATTTCTACACGTTTTTCTCAAAGTGTTAGTCGCTCAGTCATGTCTGACTCTTTGCAACTCCATGGACTGTAGCCCCCCAGACTCCTCAGTCCATGGGATTCTCCAGGCAAGGATACTGGAGTGTGCTGCCATTTCCTTCTCCAGAGGATCTTCCCCACCCAGGGACCAAACCTGCATCTCTTGCAACTTATGCACTGGTAGATGGACTCTTTACCACTGTGCCTCCTGGAAAGCCCATCAGGTCCCATGACTCTCCTATGCAGCTTTAAGAAAGTCATTAGAAAAATGTGATATCAACCAAACAATAAATAAATGAAATAGCAACGTAACTGAAAGCCCCAAAGCAGAAATCTGACAGTGAAGGTCAACAGAGGAAGGAAGGGATTTTCAATAAATGCGTCTGGTATTACTCAGTATGCATATGTTTGCCTCATCTCTCATCATATCCAAAAATAAATCATGGAAACATAAATGTGAAATATAAAACAATTACAATTTTAGTAAGCCATTTAGAAAAATACCTACAAAATTTCAAGTTAGGCAAAGTTACTTTCAATAGTATTCAGAAATTTCTACCCAGAGGAAATTAATGGTGTATTTTACTATACTCAAATTAAGAGCATCTGCTTATCTGAAGACACTACAGTTGTTAATTTAAAAATAAATAAATAAAAAATAGAAAGTCTTCAGGATATATATACAGAGTAGGAGGTTTTTGTGATAAAAATAACCAACAAAAATTTTATAAACAATAACAAACAAGAAAGTCTCTTACAAATCACTAAGAAAACGTCTGACAACCAGCCAATAGGAAAATGGGGAAGAGCCGATGCCAGAAATTTCACAATAGATTAATTCTAAGTGGCTATCAAACATATGAAACAATACTTTATTTACTGTGTTAGTTGTCAGGGGAACATGAATTATAACTGTATAGTGATACCAGCATTCACCAGAATGACTTACACATGAAAAAAAAATGATAAAATTGAAAACAGACAAATGATTTGGAAGAAATAAATCTCACATATATTGTGCCTAAAAGTGAATGTAGTCTACTATGCCTCATCTGGGACTTCCCAGGAGGCTCAGTGGGAAAGAATCTTCTGCCAATGCAGAAGAGAGGAGATACAGGTTTGATCCCTGGATCAGGAAGATCTCCTGGAGAAGGAAATGGCAACTCACTGAACTACTCTTGCCTGAAGAATCCCATGGGCAGAGGAGTCTGGCAGGCTACAGTCCACGGGGTTGAAAAGAGTTGGACACGACTGAATAAGCACAACACACCCCAGCAAGGCCTTATCAATACAAACTGGAGATAGTACAACTATGACCAGCTGCTGCTGCTGCTGCTGCTGCTGCTGCTAAGTCACGTCAGTCGTATCCAACTCTGTGCAACCCCATACACGGCAGCCCACCAGGCTCCCCCGTCCCTGGGATTCTCCAGGCAGGAACGTGAGAGTGGGTTGCCATTTCCTTCTCCAGTGCGTGAAAGTGAAAAGTGAAAGTGAAGTTGCTCAGTTGCGTCTGACTCTTCACAACCCCATGGACTGCAGCTACCAGGCTCCTCTGTCTATGAGATTTTCCAGGCAAGAGTACTGGAGTGGGCTGCCTTTGCCTTCTCCGTATGACCAGCTACAGCCATTCAATCACAGATTCCTAATGCTGAGAAGTCAGATAAGGAAGAAGATGTACAATATGATATATTTTTAATGCCCCCAAAATGGCAAAATGAGGCTATTGTTGCAGATCAGGTAGTAATCGATCTATCACTTAGAATCAAACTTTCAGGGAGGTGATTGTGCAAGAACCTCAAGAGTGCTGAGAAAGTTTTATTTCTCAAACTGTATAATAGAAACAATTCAGTTATGTAAGTCTTCAAGGCTTTAAAATGAAAATCACAAATAATATGTATAGTAAATTAAAATACATGCTTCTGATGTGGAGGTGATGATCTTCACTAAACATAAGGAGTAAAATTCCTTAAGCAACTTCAACAGTCTAAAACCACAATAGTATTTTACTGGGAGTATAACCCTACTTCTCTTACAATGGGTCTTCATGGCCGAGGGTCCCAGGTGGGTATCCTCAGCTTGATGTCTGACCAACCTCCCTACTTCCTTTTGATGTAACATGCTCTTCCCACCCATCTGCTAGATGATGCTTCCTGCCAGCCTCCCCTTAGGCTCATGAATGCCTTGAAATATTGTGGAAAGTTATCTGCAGCTAAGACCTTGATGGGAACAGACCACAGCATTTAAGCATGAGGAAGAGTCTTCTCTGCTTAGCCAATCACATGCTAAGGAACAAATTCTCTTCTGCCTCCACACAAGAGCTTGCAGAGGGAGATTCTGTGAGGAAAGAATGCAAGCCTCTCCTTCCATGAAGACCAGGTCTATTTCTGCCACTGCCTCAGTCTGGGTAACACTAAAGAGTGGCCATCACCTGGCCCCTCTCTGGGACTCACACATGCTCTCTCTTCTCAGACCAGAGGTCCTTCGAGTCTTTTCCCTGATTTCTGGGACCCCACACTTATTTTTCATCATGTTCTCCTCCATGACGTCTTACTGTAGACATCAGTGTACATGCACAAATGCGCACACACACACACACACACACACACACACACACACATTGCTTTCCTTTGTGACCAGCATATCTTAAAGAAACATTTTTAAAATGTCTAGCCCATTTAGCAGACTACAAGCTAATCTCCTTTATCTCAACACGCTGAGAGCTCTGTTTTCGAACAATTCATGGAAGGAAAGATCACTACCTTATATCTGGGGACTGCTGCCTTTCTTCTTTTAATGGATTGACTTCCTCTCTGGATGGAAACAACGGGGTTGTGGCAGGCGTGAGGAGGTAGAATGCGGTCAGTTTCCATATTACAACTGGCTGAATATTCACATCCCACTCCCTTTCCATGATCTCTCTTTTGCTGGGGATTTATAACTGGATATTGATGACGATTGGAATCTGACGCAACAGAGATTTCTTGGCAGAAAAGCAAATGATTTGTCTGAAAATTACACGGCTCCACAGAAAACATATTTCTTGCTGAGTTTATGGGAAAAAGAAAACATCTTTCAGAAATTGTTGTTTACTAATTCAGAGCTGTATTAGTCAGTGCTTGGTCAGGAAAGCATAACCGCAATGAGTATTTATAAGCAAGGGACCAACTGCTGGAATTAGACTTTACTTGGTAGCCAAAGAGGTGGGGCTGGTGGTGTCTGGAAAAGGGAACTGAAGAACGGACAAGTTGGTAAGCAGTTCTTGTGAAGCACTGAGATGTGATGGGTGGATGGATTGGAACCTGCAAGGAAATCTGCAATGCCAGGCATGTCCAACAAATAACGGAACCATAATCAGGAACTGGGGAGGTGTCAGACTGTCAGCTTTGCATCTGGTGGTGACCTTGGTGTTGATGTTGACCAGCACAGGCAGCTGTCAGAAAGATGAGCACGTAGAAGTTAGAGCCAGGGAGCCTGGACGGCCAGCACCTCTGTGTCTCACCAAAGTACCCTCCAGATGACAGTGACTACTGGTTTCCTTCTGTCTTCCAAAAGTCACACAAGCCTCCATTTCTGGAGGATGTGACAATAATTGGCCTGTCTGCTCCGGGCTCTCTATTAACTTTCATCACATAATATTGGATAATTAAGAAATCAAGAGACTTCCCAGACATATCCCTCTCTAACCCAATTTTTAGTGGCAACCCATTATTCTCATGATCATCCTTGTCAACCACCCAGCCAGTGCAATAAAAAACCTTTTCCTTTGTCTGTCGGCTGGGCAAAAGGCCAAAGTGGCCAAGTAGTAGCCTAAGCTTCTAGTTTAATGAAACAGTTACTGAGTTCCCCAGGAGGAGGATTCTTTCAGAGGAATGTAAGATCTCCATACTAACAGACCCCAGCGTTCTATGAGAAGGAAACTACTTTTTTTTTCCTAATAAATCCAGCAGAGGGAATAGTGATAGGATCTGCTCTCATTTTTATCCCTTGGTTATCCTCTCCTTAAATCCTGACTTTGGGGGANCTGATTTTGTTAGCATTTTGAGTCTGAGTTTAAACTTCACACATTTCTAAAATTGTCAACTCCCAGCTTCAAGCCAATTTATATTTTTTAATATTTTTATACTCAAAAATAAAAATATTGCTATTTCAAATTGAATACATTATATATATATATAAATATAAAACATGCACACTATATTTAAATACATACATTTAATATATTATGGTATTTGCATATACAAAATTCACATGTAAACACGTATTGTGTGATAGTGTGTGTATGTGTACAAGCAGTTCTTAAAATATCTATGCACTTTCTGCACTCTGTGGTTTGAGTAATATTAGAGGTTTGTCTTCCTGTTATGACCCCATGGCTATAAGGAAGGAGACCACATTAAAACTAGTCTTATCTATTAAGATTAATACTAGTAAAAAGGCCTAGGCCTGAAGGATACTGAACACCCTGAGCAGCAGTTCATAACAAAGGCCTGAAGGATGCTGAGCTCTCGAGCAGTAGTTCATAAGGAGTTCTTCCCACTTTGTTATGGAGAAAAGATGGGCTTAATATAAAAATGAAACAAAACAAAATACAATGAAAATTTTAAAAAATTAAACACACAAACCCCAGCTTTTTCCTTCTGAAAGAAAACAAAATGTACAGATTATCAATTATGCTCCATATTTAACACACTTGGCTTTAAAAACTATGAAGCAGATACTATTATTACCATAGTAAAAGCCTCCCTCTAAGGAGTCGTGCAGCTTACTGGTATTTTAGCCTTAAGTGGAGACTCAGGTGTTCATCTCTAAATTTAGGCCTCTCCATTGAATTCTGTAGATATCTCCATGTTCTTGAATAAAATAGGAAAATATTAATGGTTTTCAGCTAGCCCTTGGGTTGTGATCAAAGTCTGAATATTTATAGGATAACAGCAAGAACTCAGGACACTCAACTGTTTGGTCTAATATGTGAGCCACGTCCCAAAGACAGTCTGTACGTCTTTCTCCTTTATGTACATTGTGTGGAATATTTGAAAACTTCCAGTTCATCACTACACATTATGTGACAATTATCCACCTATCTGACCTGGGAGTTCAATTTTAGATGAACTAAACTGAACATACATACCATTTCACTCGATGAAGGACTTACCGTAAAGTCTCAGATTAGGAAATCTCTCAGCTAATGTATGAGCTACATCTGTGACTTACCTTTGACTTTTCCCAGTTGCCTTTAGGGAAATCCTATTAGTAACCAGCTTTGTTTCGTGGGAGGGAGAATCCCTTCTCTATCACTGTGGCTATCCACTGGGAAAACCGCACTACACTTACCTGACAGCAGGCCTCTATTGTAACTAATTGTCATGAAGAGTTTAAAATTAGCGACCGGGACTTCCTTTGTGGTTGAGTAGTTAAGACTTCACCTTCCAGTACAGAGGGAATGGGTTCGATCCCTGGTCCAGGAGCTAATATGCTACATGACTTGTGGCCCAAAACTCAAACCATTAAAAAGAAAAAAAAAGGAAGAAGTGAAATTGTAACAAAATCAATAAAGACTTTAAAATACTAAAAAAATCACAAAAAATAAAAATAGTGAGCCAAGCTTACAATATAACCTCTACACCTTTGCAAAGTTCTCCGTATATCCTTTCGTGCCTTCAGTAGACCTTACCATGGCAGTTGAAAAGCTGTAAATATCAAGTCATATTGAAGAGTAAATATTTTGAGAGATCCAGGAAGCTTATCTATTTGACATTGATTGAATACATATTAAGAACCTAAAAATAAATTAAATGCTATCATACTTATGTATTAAGCTTTTAAGATCATGGCTACTGTTGGCTAGTATTATTAAACATGTGAAAATATCACTGACATCCTGTTTGGCATGGACTGTGTTTTTCCTCTCCTCCTAACAATTTGGTATGAAATTTTCCTTTGATACAAAAAAGATTAGGGAATAGTACAACGGGTATTTATAAACCATCTATGCATAATCAGTATTCAATATTTATAGATATTTTATCTCTTCTCTCTCTGCCCCTGTCTCACTGCCTAAAGGTTTTCACCAGGGCTTTTCTTGACCAAGGCAGTTGCCGTTGCTGGCTCCAAGGGATTCAGTATGATTGTGAGCAGAGAGTTAAGTTGTGAACAGGGCTTCCCTAATAGCTCAGTTGGTAAAGAATCTGCCTGCAATGCAGGAGATACCAGTTCAATTTCTGGGTCAGAAAGACCTGCTGGAGAAGGGATAGGCTACCCACTCCAGTGTTCTTGAGCTTCCCTTGTGGCTCAGCTGGTAAAGAATCCGCCTGCAATGCAGGAGACCTGGGTTCGATCTTTGGGTTGGGAAGATCCCCTGGAGAAGGGAAAGGCTACCCACTCCAGTGTTCTGGCCTGGAGAGTTCCATGGACTGTATAGTCCATGGGGTCCCAAAGAGCTGGGCACGAGTAAGACTTTGACATCACTTCACTGCCATTTGGAGGGAAATTCAGACTTCTGTCTCACTTTGTTCCTCAGTGCTTCCCCAACAGGACTGTCCCTTGTTGCTTGTAGCATGAAAGTGATAGTTAACTTTCTATTAGCCTGTTTCCATTTCCTCTATTTCCCTCTTCTCTTACGTGTGCTTCCTCAGATCACTTTTCATATAAACTACACACACCTTTGTTTCAAGATCTGCTTTTGGAGAAGTCTCAAGTTAAAATAGTCAAGTCATTTCTTTATTACACTGTGTAACACATTCCTTATTCCTTTCATGTCTTACAAACAAGAAGTTCATTCTCAAAGCTTGCTCACATTCAGGTTAAATATTCTAGTTCATACCGCGTCATGTCTAGAGATACAGAGTATTAGTTTCTCTAATGTGTATAATGCAAAATTTCATCCTTGATTACTAGATACAATGTAGTAGGAAATTAAGTAACTATATGTGTTCATATAAAAGAAATGAATATGAAACAAATGTTTGGTGACTCATCATTGTGATAATTATTTGTCTATATACAAATTTTCTAAGGAGATTTATTGTGTATCAAACCTACAAAACCATCAACATTTACTGACTCAAAGGGAGTCTAATTAAAGTGGCTTTTGGCTAGTGGGGGAAAAAAAGGCTAATTTATTTGTTATTACTGAAAACTGTGAAAGAGAAAAATAGGAAGCACAAAACCTGTAAGTAATGAATAAGTGTCTAGTCTATTGTAATTGTAATACAATGTTGGTAGATACTTAGTAAAAGAAGTGAAAATAGGACTTTTGAAATAACGTGGAAAGAGAGAAAGTGTGTGTGTGTGTGTGTGTGTGTGTGTGTGTGTGTGTGTGTGTGTGAAAAAGACAATGCTATTTTAATGTTCTTTTTTTTTCTTTTTTTGATTTATTTTTATTATTTTCCAGGGCTCCTGGGAAGGCTGCGTTTTCCAGGCCGCCTTAGGAATCTGTGGGACTGAATGACTGTATTCTGAAAAAGGGTGTTTGCTCTGTCACTTCCTGGGCCATCCTTCCATCTTCCATCTATGGGCTTCACATACTGCCCCTTTTATTTTCTGCCAGCACCATGTAGAGAATCCAAGGGAGGGTGCTGAAGTGCAGGAGACTGAGCAGTTACTGGACTAAAGGAGTTCACATCCCCGCCAAAGCTCTGCCCCACTCCACAAGTGACCCTCACTGTGAGCATTAATAGAAATAAGTTAGGAGAAAATTGTGTTTGTGACTCCACCGAGATGTTGAAATTATCCTTACAGCAGTTAGCACTCCTTAGCCAATGCAATGGGGGAGATACAGAGAAGAAACACATGTGACACATGAGATTTTATGGAAAGCAACTTAGTTGGAAGAGTTGTTTATACACAAATATCCACCCACCCCAAGAAAAACACTCTTGGCTTTACAGATTCTAACCCAGAATTTGACTTATCAAAACATTCATATCAGAGCAAGTTTATACTCTAAACTGAAAAATGGACAGCAAGATTGACATTTATGCCCACGAATACTGTTTCACACTTGGAGACTTTCTGAGAATGGCTTTTCAGTAGTCAATGCCTGGATGCCATTCTGGAGTATAGAACATAGCATTCCTCCAACGGTCACCATCATTGATCAGTGTTATTGAATTGTCAATGCATCTCTGTCATCAACATATATCATTTTACTGGAAACTGCTGCAATTAGACGTATAAGAAATAAATCAATTTTACTGTGAGCTATCCAATTAGAAGATGTTTCAGAGACACGGCATCATCTATATAGATACAGAAGCTGATGTCCCATCAATGTATCTGTATATTTCCACTTGTACACCTCAACATCTCTACATTTGGAATGTTGGTACACTGCCTCCAAAATAAATATCCTGTCACTTGTGACTTATTTTTATGCTATAGGGTGCAAAAGAGATCATTAATCTGAATCAGGTTATCTGAGCCATGAAATAAGGCTGGCATGAGATTTAGAAGAGTATACTCAGAATTCCCTCAGAGACTTGCTGTTTGATATTGAAGAAAAAATTTAAATGATTCTAGGGTTTAAAATAATGAATAGTAATTAGTAATTTATAACTAAGCACACTGGGTTTACGGGCTTCACAGGTGGCGCTGGTGGTAAAGACTTCAAAGCAGGAGACGTGAGAGGCGGGTTCGACCCCTGGGTCAGGGAAGATGTCTTGGAGAAGGTAATGGGTCCTCACTCCTGTATTCTTGCCTGGAGAATCCCATNGTTTACGGGCTTCACAGGTGGCGCTGGTGGTAAAGACTTCAAAGCAGGAGACGTGAGAGGCGGGTTCGACCCCTGGGTCAGGGAAGATGTCTTGGAGAAGGTAATGGGTCCTCACTCCTGTATTCTTGCCTGGAGAATCCCATGGACAGAGGAGCCTGGTGGGCTACGGTCCATGGGGTCACAAAAGAGTCCAACAGGACTGAGAGACTAAACAGCAGCAATATGTGTAAGATGACATTACATATTTAATAATTCTCAAGTTAATTTGTTGATAGAGTTATAATATAAAAACATTAACTCTGTGATCTTTTAAAAACTCTGTGATTTCTTATAATTACTATTTTATTAAAAAGAAGCACCATGAACATCTCAATTGCTTCCAGGACAAATATATTTAATAAATAATTGACTAATTTTGCTTAAAATATTCCTTTATAATTTGTAAAAATTGTTTCAGATATTCACATTTTTAATGCAGATCACTTAGGAAGGTTTCGGTTGAATGGCAAGTATCATATACTTTGTCTTAAAAGGTTTCAAAGTGATTTAGATTGCTGCTACGTGTAACATGTTACACAGGATTTAAAATAGTTTTGTTGTCTCTTCCTGGGAGATGATTGGCCATGTCTTTTAAGTCCCCCTAAATGAGAGTAAGAGGCTTCCCTGGTGGCTCAGTGGTAAGGAATCCACCTGCTAACACAGGAGACGCAGGTTCAATCCCTGGGAGGGGGAGATACCCTGGAGTAGGGGAGGGCAACCCACTCTAGTATTCCTGCCTGGGAAATCCCATGCAGAGAGCCTGGCGGGCTATGGTCCATGAAGTTGAGGAGTCAGACAGGACTCTTTGACTAAATAAAAATAAAATAACAACAAAAGCAACGGGGATATTCTTCTGGATGGAATCCATCTGAAAATAAACAGAGTGTTACATGGAGAAATGTGCTTTTTCTTGCTTTTGTTTTCATTGCAGAATGGTGCAAGTGATAAAGTATGAATGAAAAGGCAGGCTGAAACCTTTACCAAGCAAGAAATGGTCCATTCCCTTCCCCTCTCATCACACAAGCAGAGAGATGAATGTAGAACTCCCCATGAAAACAGACACAAGAATTTGGTGCCGTCATAGAGGTCTTTCCCAAGACCTAGGGACCCACTCCAGGAAATTCAGAATCAAGGGACAATTCATGAAGTCCATCTNAATGTAGAACTCCCCATGAAAACAGACACAAGAATTTGGTGCCGTCATAGAGGTCTTTCCCAAGACCTAGGGACCCACTCCAGGAAATTCAGAATCAAGGGACAATTCATGAAGTCCATCTGTATCTAACCTTGCATGCCAGGAGGGTCTCCCAGCTCTTGTTGCCCCGGCTTTGATTTGCAGCTTCCTGTACCAGCTATGCTGACCCGAGCAGGGCAGAGCATGGCCTGTTGGAGATCTGAGGATAACGGAGCAGGAGGGGAGAAACACAAGGCAGCAGGCTGGCTGGAGGTGGGTGAGTTCCTTCATGCTGTAATCAGAGGCTGAAATCTGTCACAGCAAAGGGGCTTAGGCTGTGAGAAGCTAATGAGCAGGGGGTGGCAAAGAATTCCTCAGCTCGTATAATTATATTTTCTCAGGAAAAAAAAATCAGTGGAAAGGAGATACAAACAACTGGCTTCATTCTTAGGAGTCTGTCTTTGGGCCAGATACAATCATTTTCTTTAAGCAGCACAGAAGACTGTCATTTCCTGTACAACAGCCTTGTACATGGGTTTAACTATCACTCTGAAAAAATTCACATGTCCTTCCCACATTTATCAATGTCAATCGAGTAGCTTTTCTTAAGCTTTTCCCACACTCATCAATGCCATAATGATGCTTCAATGAGCCAGAGTAGCCTTAAGACACTGAGGACCAATTTAACATCCATATTTTATTTTGTTTCCAACGACACGAGTTCATTTCTCTTTCAATGCCTTTTTTTTTTTTTTTAGATATCAGCATTATCTCTCTCTCTTTTTTTTTTAGTTTTATAGATCAGGCCTAGTTATTGTCCTATAATAAAATTTGCTTCTCACAGAAAACTCAGTTTTACAGAAGGAAATAAAGGGGATGAGCTTTCTGTTAGTTATTTCTTGCTAATTAAAAATCCAGGCTCGGTGGAAGAGTGAGAAAGTATGTCTATGCAAGCTTTTGTTTTACGTCTGCTAACCCTCTGGGTGGTCTTAGACAAGTCATTTAATCCAAAGAGCTTTGTTTTTGAAGACTTGAGGTTTAAAATAGAGAAAATTGAAGTGTCTTGCCATTGTAAAATTCCAGAAGATATCATTCAACCTAACTTTTTAAATATGCAGATACACAGAAGAAAAATAATCACCTGATGCTAATGTTCACTACTTCTCATTAAATAATTAGCCATACTTTAAAAATTCTTAATAACAGAGTGTAAGCAAAGAGTTATAATCACTCTTTTGAATCAGGATTTCAGTTTTATAATGGGTTAGTTTTAGGTTTCAGCTTACTTTAGGAAGTTTTAACAGACTCTCACAAAAGTAGTACTGGCATATTACTGTAAGGCAAACACAAATAACAAAATTCATGAGCATTAGTTATTTGCTGCTGCTGCTGCTAAGTCGCTTCAGTGGTGTCCGACTCTGTGTGATCCCATAGACGGCAGCCCATCCTTGGAATTCTCCAGGCAAGAAAACTGGAGTGGGTTNAAAAGCAACGGGGATATTCTTCTGGATGGAATCCATCTGAAAATAAACAGAGTGTTACATGGAGAAATGTGCTTTTTCTTGCTTTTGTTTTCATTGCAGAATGGTGCAAGTGATAAAGTATGAATGAAAAGGCAGGCTGAAACCTTTACCAAGCAAGAAATGGTCCATTCCCTTCCCCTCTCATCACACAAGCAGAGAGATGAATGTAGAACTCCCCATGAAAACAGACACAAGAATTTGGTGCCGTCATAGAGGTCTTTCCCAAGACCTAGGGACCCACTCCAGGAAATTCAGAATCAAGGGACAATTCATGAAGTCCATCTGTATCTAACCTTGCATGCCAGGAGGGTCTCCCAGCTCTTGTTGCCCCGGCTTTGATTTGCAGCTTCCTGTACCAGCTATGCTGACCCGAGCAGGGCAGAGCATGGCCTGTTGGAGATCTGAGGATAACGGAGCAGGAGGGAAGAAACACAAGGCAGCAGGCTGGCTGGAGGTGGGTGAGTTCCTTCATGCTGTAATCAGAGGCTGAAATCTGTCACAGCAAAGGGGCTTAGGCTGTGAGAAGCTAATGAGCAGGGGGTGGCAAAGAATTCCTCAGCTCGTATCATTATATTTTCTCAGGAAAAAAAAAAAATCAGTGGAAAGGAGATACAAACAACTGGCTTCATTCTTAGGAGTCTGTCTTTGGGCCAGATACAATCATTTTCTTTAAGCAGCACAGAAGACTGTCATTTCCTGTAAAACAGCCTTGTACATGGGTTTAACTATCACTCTGAAAAAATTCACATGTCCTTCCCACATTTATCAATGTCAATCGAGTAGCTTTTCTTAAGCTTTTCCCACACTCATCAATGCCATAATGATGCTTCAATGAGCCAGAGTAGCCTTAAGACACTGAGGACCAATTTAACATCCATATTTTATTTTGTTTCCAACGACACGAGTTCATTTCTCTTTCAATGCCCTTTTTTTTTTTTTTAGATATCAGCATTATCTCTCTCTCTTTTTTTTTTAGTTTTATAGATCAGGCCTAGTTATTGTCCTATAATAAAATTTGCTTCTCACAGAAAACTCAGTTTTACAGAAGGAAATAAAGGGGATGAGCTTTCTGTTAGTTATTTCTTGCTAATTAAAAATCCAGGCTCGGTGGAAGAGTGAGAAAGTATGTCTATGCAAGCTTTTGTTTTACGTCTGCTAACCCTCTGGGTGGTCTTAGACAAGTCATTTAATCCAAAGAGCTTTGTTTTTGAAGACTTGAGGTTTAAAATAGAGAAAATTGAAGTGTCTTGCCATTGTAAAATTCCAGAAGATATCATTCAACCTAACTTTTTAAATATGCAGATACACAGAAGAAAAATAATCACCTGATGCTAATGTTCACTACTTCTCATTAAATAATTAGCCATACTTTAAAAATTCTTAATAACAGAGTGTAAGCAAAGAGTTATAATCACTCTTTTGAATCAGGATTTCAGTTTTATAATGGGTTAGTTTTAGGTTTCAGCTTACTTTAGGAAGTTTTAACAGACTCTCACAAAAGTAGTACTGGCATATTACTGTAAGGCAAACACAAATAACAAAATTCATGAGCATTAGTTATTTGCTGCTGCTGCTGCTAAGTCGCTTCAGTGGTGTCCGACTCTGTGTGATCCCATAGACGGCAGCCCATCCTTGGAATTCTCCAGGCAAGAAAACTGGAGTGGGTTACCATTTCCTTCTCCAATGCATGAAAGTGAAAAGTGAAAGTGAAGTCACTCAGTCATGTCAACTCTTCACGACCCCATGGACTGCAGTCTAGCAGGCTCCTCTGCCCATGGTATTTTCCAGGCTAGAGTGCTGGAGTGGGGTGCCATTTCCTACTTTAGGGGAACTTCCCAACTCAGGGATTGAATCTGTGTTTCATGCATTAGCAGGTGGACTCTTTATCACCATATGCATATGAACTTTTAAATATTGGTTTTCTTTGAAATTAATTAATACAAACCTAAGAGGATGGATATTAAATGACATATTGCAGCAAAGAGCCCCAAAATGTCCCGAAGCATTTCAAGCTCGAATGAAACTGCAAGTCACTCAGTTGTGTCCGACTCTGCGACTTCATGGACTGTATAGTCCCTGGAATTCTTTCTTCAGGCCAGAATACTGAAGTGGGTAGCCTTTCCCTTCTCCAAGGGATCTTCCCAACCCAGGGATCTAATCCAGGTCTCCTGCATTACAGGAAGATTCTTTACCAGCTGAGCCACAAGGGAAACCCAAGAATACTGGAGTGGGTAGCCTATCTCTTCTCCAGCGGATCTTCCCAACCCAGGAATCAAACCAAGGTCTCCTGCATTGAAAGCCAACAAATACTTTAAAAATATTTAGGTCCTTTGGAAAGAAGCATTTCAGTACTTTCTGTGTGTGATGGTGGAGCTATTTCCCCAGTGATGAAAAAGACATTTCTGGGTTTTTGAACTGGACAATCTCAATATCTTGGAAGTTTCTTCATTCATTGATATACTTCTAAGTCTTAATAAGTTACTGTTGCTAATTTTATTTTCCTGTTTGTAAGCTGTTCTGATATTAAATTTAGGTCAGTACTCTGTTTTTATTGGCTTTGTGTAAGTATCTTCATGTTATAGAGATTAATGTTCCCCATCTACCCGTGATCCTTCAACGCTCCCTTCCAATAGGCCTAAAATTTCACTCAGCCTAAAATTTCTTCTCATCTTAATGGCTATTTAACAGATGGTCAGGCCATTTGCTTTCGGTTTTCTTGTCCATTTAATCACTGCATATTCAGTGTGGGGATGACAAATAATGTTTGTTCCATATTCATCTGAAGCATGAATTTTTTTCAATTTTTTCTTTTTTTTATTCATTTTCACTTATTTTACAAATCAATGACTATGCACTGTGTAAGCAAATGTCTTCAGCAGTAACGTTTTACTTTCACGTCTCCAGCGGGTACAAAGATTGTTGTTTCCTTCTCATGACAACTAAATTTAGTTCAATCATGTCATTTTGTAGCTATAAAATCACACAGCGGTTTTACTAGTAACTAGATAAACCTTGCTTGTTTATGCTTAAACTATTAAAAATATTAATGCAGTTGTTATTAAGTTTTTTTTTTTTTTTCCTTCAAGGAATCCAACTTTAAAACCTTCTTTTCTCCAAAAATTTACCTATATGGTAGGGGATATTCTTGCTAGCTATGATATCTTAAAGTATTTTAGAAATGCAATACTTGAGGGTTTTAAAAGACTGTCTTCAAAACTGTAATGAAAAGTGTCATAGAATTTTATTTGTAGTTCCCCCAGTAGAGACCTCATAAAATGTATCTTCTGTAGAGATAATAATGATAAAGATAATTATCAACTATTTATCAATGCAGTGATATATTCATGCTACTATAGTCCTAGAGTTTGTCATTTCAAATTAAATGGTTAATCCTGTTCATTGCTAGAGCAAAAGATAGTTTGATGTGATCCAAATCAATCTATAAATCCTGACACTGAAAGCCTTGTTTCTTTGTATTTTACCTTATTATCAAGGACACAGACCTATTCATGGTAAAATGGTATTACTTCAAGAGAGTATCACAGGGGTGAGCTCTAACATTCTAGCAGATATTGGGAAACTTAATCAGAACAATCAAAATAGACTCAAAAGAAGGCCAAGAACAGAAACAGTAGTATTAAATTGAATTACGTTTGTTATTTGATCNTATTACTTCAAGAGAGTATCACAGGGGTGAGCTCTAACATTCTAGCAGATATTGGGAAACTTAATCAAAACAATCAAAATGGACTCAAAAGAAGGCCAAGAACAGAAACAGTACTATTAAATCGAATTACGTTTGTTATTTGATCTAAATTTTCAGAAAATAGCATTATGAGTAGATAAATGAAGCAGATAAAACCACATCTGGCAGAAAGATTAAAGATGATTTTAAGACTTTTACTTTTTTTTAAAGTTACCTATTAGACGTAAAAGTTGTAGTCTGAAGTATCCTTTGCCTTAACTCTTCTATCATGTGATATTTTTTTCCTTCTTGTTAAATTTAGCATTGGATGTGCCTATGCACTCTCTTTTTTCATTTACAAAATTATTGTTTTTGTGGAAGTCAGTCCAATTTCACAGATTTTTGCATGCTGGCCAGAATGCAGATGTCTATGCAATTGTGTGATTTTCTTGAATTATTTCACTTCCTCCACAGCCATTGAGCAAATTAACTGGAATTTCTACTGAAGTGTGACACAGTTTTAGTTCATTTTGCTGAATGTGATAATTAACTACCAGTTGCCCGCGCATCATGTAAAGTACATACTACTTTAGTGTGCATATATAATAAGGCATGAACTGAATATGTGCACATTCATAAATACCCCTACATGTGGATGATAACTTTCCTACAGGGTTGATAGGAGAATCATATATATAAAGGGAGGGGCGTTTGTAAACTGTAAAGCTATATCATTTTGGCTGTTGTCAGAATCAATCATTATTGATATTTAGAATGATGATCTGCCTTCTAACTCACTGAACTTATCTGAATTATTGAAACAGTCCACCTTATTTTTTCTATATCTGAATCCCTGTTATTTATTATTTTGCTCATTTAGTCAAAATTAACTTTATCTACTATCTGTTTTTAAATAAGATCTAGATGTCACAAATAGGATGAGGTTTCTGCAAACCATGCCCTAAAATAAACTGCAGATGTTTTATTTTATTTGTTTTTATAATTAAAGACATCTTTATTTTCAGATGCTTAATGATCTCTACTTTGATCATTCAATCTGCATAATAGACTTCTATAATTTTGTCCAACACTATTATAGAATATGTGTTTTAAATATGATATGTGATATACATATATATATAAACTTGTTAGGCTCACTTTGCATACTGGCTTATTACTAATTTATGTTTGAAGATAATTATGGCAATTTGTTGAAAAAATTAAACCATTAAACTCTATAACATTTGAGTTAAAGTGTGCTCTGGTGTTACTTATAATTAAAAGATTTTAAGTGATAAAATTAACAATTATGTTAACTTGTGCATCTTTAAATATTTATTTTTAGTAGATATTTATTTTTTATCTTTTTGAGAGTAATTTGTATTTTCTCCTATAAAATTCAGAAATATGATGAGAAGTAAAAAAGAAAATAAATATCACTGACATTGTGTGCTGTGTGTGCTTAGTTGAATCCAACTCTTTGCGCCCTCATACACTGCAGCCCACCAGACTTTTCCATCCATGGGATTTGCCAGGAAGAATACTGGAGCCATTTTCTTCTCTAGGAGGTCTTTCCGACACAGAGACTGAACTCACTTTTCCTGCTTGGCAGGCAGATTCTTTGCCACTGGGCCACCAGGGAAGACTACCCCTTTGCCTACTTAGTTATTTACAGTTTTGTATTTTTCATATAAACTCTTTATTATAATATTTGAATATTTTAGCAAAGATGTTATCACAGTTATGCATGTAGCAAAAGTTTAAACTTGTATAAACACTGAAACTTGTTTCAATTTTTTAAATAAGATGTATAAAAATAATGTGTCAAATCTGTCTCTAAATCTTTGACTATATATTTGACTATGTTAATGTATGCCTAGCAACAAGGTTGCTGCTGCTATTGCTAAGGCAATTCAGTCGGGTCTGACTCTGTGCGACCCCATAGATGGCAGCCCACCAGGCTCCCCCGTCCCTGGGACTCTCCAGGCAAGAACTGGAGTGGGGTGCCATTTCCTTCTCCAATGCATGAAAGTGAAAAGTGAAAGGGAAGTCACTCAGTCGTGTCCAACTCTTCATGACCCCTTGGACTACAGCCTACCAGCCTCCTCCATCCATGGGATTTTCCAGGCAAGAGTACTAGAGTGGAGTGCCATTGCCTAAGTCAAATTTTATTTAACGTGTTAAAGGAAATTTAAAGAAATACCAGGTATCTTTCTAGAAAATTTGCAATAATTATGCAAACAACATCAGGTTATGAGAGATATGAGAATGCCTATATTGACTGTACCTTGAACAGTTTGATATAACAATATTTAATAGTTTTAATTTGTAGGCAAATTTAATTTGTAGGCATAAACTAAAATCTAGTCTACAGTTTTAGAACTTCTTTTTCTCAAGGAGTCTGAGATTGCCTAGCTTATGGCAAATCGGATAGACTGCCTCAGTGTTTGCTGCTGGGAGGTTGTGTTCACTAATCTTAGGATATGAAACTTATACATGTATTATTTCAATATCATCAATTATGTTGGGGCCTCCCAGGTGTCTCAGTGGTAAAAGAATCTGCCTGCCAAGGCAGGAGTTGCAAGAGAAGCCAGTTCAATCCCTGGGTTGGAAAGATCCCTTGGAGAAAGCAATGGCGATCCACTCCAGTATTCTCGCTGGAGAATCCCATTGACTGAGAAGCCTGATGGTCTAGAATCCACAGGGTTGCAAACAGTTGAACATGACTGAAGTAACTGAGCACACATATTTACTTTATCTTTAATCCTAAATGTGTGTATATTCATGCTTAATGTGTACTCTTTGAAAATTAGATCGTTTATGAAGTTTCTATCTCATTTAACGCCTTATCTTTTGTATTCTCATGTTCTGGTATTAATAGAGTGAAGCTTCTCTCTTCCTTTGCCTGGCAGAGCCCAGCCTTGTTTTTAAAAAAACGAGACCAAAAACAGTGTTACTTGTGCTAGTTGTGTCTACTGTACGTTGCACGAACTTATCTTTTTTAAAAGGTATCAAAACAGATATAGGTAATAGCAGATTAAAAAAACAGACTCACAGCATGCAGCTGCAGTGAACGCGCCCACGTGGGCAGCAAGAACAGTTATCTATGTCATTTCTAAGATACAAGAACCACAATCCCCTTATGAAATCCCTTGTTTCTTATTAAACACAATATATTTCTGTTGTCGTTGATATAGAATGGCTTTATCTCCGTCACTTTATTTTTAAATTTTGTTGTGTTTATCTGTTTTTCTTGGCCATATGTGTTATATTCATTATTTTCTCCAGGGAAAGAAACAGAATGTGTTTTTACTACATTAAAAAAAATGGGCTTTATCTTTCTCAAAATGTTACCTTAACCCACATTTCCAAACAGAATCAAATTTATCTAAAATACCTTTTGACTCTTTCATAAAATAAGGTAAGGGATTTAACACGCATTCACATTCCTCATCCTCCTACTTCCCGACGTTAAGAATATAAACATTATTTTCTTAGGACGCCTAAGGGCGAGGTTACTGTGATGTGATGTACTGTATCCTCAAGCAAACACCATCACAGTCGAGACAGATAGGAACACAACGTTGCTATTTACTCCATTGCCTTGAAAATAAGTTAAGCCAAAGGGAAATTCACAACGTAATTCAACAACAGGCAACTAATGCCGAGTCTTCGGATAGCCATTATCATTGATCCACAGCTAGCGATGGCTGGGTGTAGTGTCCCTGAATCTCTTCTCAGTGATGGATTTGAAAGTGTTTTGGGAGCCACTGGAAATCTGGAGAGATGCCATTATGAGAGAGACACAGCTGGTATATGCTTACCTGCATTAGAAATGGGCTTCCCGGTGGCTCTGATGGCAGGGAATCTGCCTGCCATGCGGGAGGCTGGGCGGTGGTCCTGACAGGGTGATAAGCAGAAAGGCGAGGGGCCCCCAAACTGGGGAAACAGGCTGCACGTGTCGACGTTTTTTTAATCTCTCTCTTAAGCGGCAGGAGAAAGCACTACAAATGTCAATTTTTTTTCTCTTCCCTATACAAAATTAAAAAGAGGTTACCTTTAAAATCTGTGTTGCCATGACGACACCTGGTTCCACCTGAACTTAACTTTTCTCAAACCTTGAGCTAACCAATGCTTTTTTCTTAAGGAAGTGTTTTACTTAAGCTATGCTAATGAACTATGTATTCAGCCTTAGNTAAGCGGCAGGAGAAAGCACTACAAATGTCAATTTTTTTTCTCTTCCCTATACAAAATTAAAAAGAGGTTACCTTTAAAATTCTGTGTTGCCATGACGACACCTGGTTCCACCTGAACTTAACTTTTCTCAAACCTTGAGCTAACCAATGCCTTTTTCTTAAGGAAGTGTTTTACTTAAGCTATGCTAATGAACTATGTATTCAGCCTTAATTCAGTCTCTCAATACTGGTCCAGCTTTTTGCTACAGCTCTCTCTTATGAAACAATCTTTTACTTCATTTTCAATAAGGCTTTTTTTTTCCCCTTCTTTCCCATTCAATTTATTTTTTTATTATTATTTTATTCTACATTACAATACTGTATTGGTTTGCCATACATTGACGTGAATCAGCCACAGGTGTACACGATCTCCCAATGCTGAAGCCCCCTCCCACCTCCCAACGCATATCATCTCTCTGGATCATCCCATGCACCAGCCCCAAGCATCCTGTATCCTGTATTGAACATAGACTGCAATTTACTTTTAAGAGCAAGGAAGGCTGAAGGAGACTGCGTGAATTCAATGCGTGGTAATGATGATGGTCAATACCCTTTTGTGTTGTCAATCAGTCACTCAGTCATCTCTGACACTTTGTAACCCTGTGGACTGTAGCACACAAGGCTTCCCTGTCCATCACCAATTCCCAGAGCCTGCTCAAACTCGTGTCCATTAACTTGGTGATGCCATCTAACCATCTCATCCTCTGTTGTCCCCTTCTCCTCCTGCCTTCAGTCTTTCCAGCATCAGGGTCTTTTCCAATGAGTCAGTTCTTCACATCAGGTGGCCAAAGTGTTGGAGCTTCAGCTTCAGCATCAGTCTTTCCAATGAATATTCAGGGTTGATTTCCTTTAGGATTGACTTGTTTAATCTCCTTGCTGTCAAGGGACTCTCAAGAGTCTTCTCCAACACCACAGTTCAAAGGAATCAATTCTTTAGCGCTTAGCTTTCTTTATAGTCCAGATCTCACATCCATACATGACTACTGGCAAAACCATAGATTTGACTACATGGACCTTTGTTGACAAAGTAATGCCTCTGCTTTTAATATGCTGTCTAGGTTGGTCATAACTTTTCTTTCAAGGAGCNAAATGTTATTTTTAACTAGTAGCACAAGAAATTGTTATTGGCCAATTCATGGCCAATATTATCCGTTTTGATGAATATTTTCTGGCTGTTTAAATTTTACTTATTATTTTTCATCTGAAATCTTTTAATGACATCCCCAGTCTCACTGCCACCTACATCTTAGTGTATTTAATAAATTTCCTCTTATATATTTATTTAGTTATATGCTTTTTGTGTTGATAGATTCATATTCTGTGTATTGAAGTTTAAAATGTACTTAAAATATTTTGCTACACATATCAATACATTTTTTCTGATATGCCCATCTTTTATAAATGAGATCATTTTCAATTTNACAACTTTATATATTTATTTAGTTATATGCTTTTTGTGTTAATAGATTCATATTCTGTGTATTGAAGTTTAAAATGTACTTAAAATATTTTGCTACACATATCAATACATTTTTTTCTGATATGCCCATCTTTTATAAATGAGATCATTTTCAATTTATCTGCTGCCGTTGCTGCTGCTAAGTCGCTTCAGTCGTGTCCAACTCTGTGCGACCCCATAGATGGCAGTCCATCAGGCCCCCTCGTCCCTGGGATTCTCCAAGCAAGAACACTGGAGTGGGTTGCCATTTCCTTCTCCAATGCATGAAAGTGAAAAGTAAAAGTGAAGTTGCTCAGTGGTGTCCAACTCTTCGCGACCCCATGGACTGCAGCCTACCAGGCTCCTCCATCCATGGGATTTTCCAGGCAAGAGTACTGGAGTGGGGTGCCATTGCCTTTTCTGTCAATTTATCTATGGCAATATAATTATATTCTTTCCAATAATGCATATTATTTCATTTCATGCTTATAATACTTCTCATTAATATCCTCCTCTTGTGCAAATTTGATTGTCATTTGGTCTTCTTGGTCAACAAAATATGGCAATATCCTTTATAAATTCTGTGGACCTCTGAAAGATTTTCCTTTAGGTATTTACTAAGAGGGATGACTGCTGGGTCATAGGGTCTACATAATCTCATTAAGTCCTGCAAGTTTGCTCTCAGAAGGGTGTCTTATATACTCTCACCAGTAATGCAAAGTTTTCTCATTTCTTCATTTTTTAAAACTATTTGTTATCTGAACCACTTTAAAGTCTTTATTGAAAGTGTTACATTTCTGTTTTATGATTTGCATTTGGTTCTGTAGTCACGAAGCGTATGGAATCTTAGCTCCCCAACCAGGGATCAAACCATTGCCCCTTGCATTGGAAGGCAAAGTCTTAACCACAGGACCATCAGGGAAGTCTAATCATTTCTTCATATATTGATAGCATTCATTGTTATCCTTCTTTCCAGTTGTTATCAGTATTACGGGCTTAAAATGATATGTCATGATTTTAACTTGCATATTCCATATTATCAGCGCAGTTGACAATCTTTTAATGTATTGTTAGCCATTAAGTTTTCTTTCTGAACTGATTAGTTTCACATGTTAATCTAGTTGCATTATGGGCTTCGTTGGTGACTCAGATGGTAAAGAATCTGCTTACAATAGGGGATACCTGGGTTTGATTCCCGGGTAGGGAAGATCCCCTGGAGAAGGGAATGACTACCCACTCCAGTATTCTTGCCTGGGAAATCCCATGGACAGAGGAGCCTGGTGGGCTACAGTCCATGGGGTCACAAAGAGTCAGACACAACTGACTGACTAGCACTTTCACTTTCAGATGAATATAGTTTGTATTTAAAAGTTAAGACATTGTCCTCCGTACACAGGTTTAAAAACTGATAGTTTCGTCAAATAGCATATTAATCTTTTGCTTTTAAAATTACATATACACTATTTTGAAATTGCTTTTTCTATGATATGAAATGATGATGTCCATCATTTTTCACTAAAGGGTGAGCCGGTTTTCTCAGATCATTTAGTTAAGAATATCACCGCATACACTTTGATCGCCCAAGCCACTTTTTCAAGGCAAATTACAATATACAGATGGATGTTTTGGGACTCACTACTATATTTTATTCAACTCTGCTCTTTTATCAGTTCTTCAGTATTTTAATTGCCTCAGCTGTTTAAAGCATTTTATTTTGAACACATTTTAGAATACAGGAAAATTGCTAAAATAAAAAGAAGTGTTTCCTTATCTCTTTTTTTCAACTTCTCCTAAAGCAAACACCTCACAGAATCATTGTACAATGATCAAAAATGGGAAATTAACATGAGCACGGTATTGCTATCTGGACTAAAAACCTTACTCAAGCTTGTCCTACATTCCCACCAATGTTCTTTTTAATTCGTCTTATGTTTTTGAAGATTATGTTCTCCTTTGGCATTCTCTCTCAAAATTGCTTTATCTCTTCATGCATATGTATCCTTTCATGTTAAATTTAGAGTTAGTTAGTTATAATTCTGTCCCAGTAGAACTGAATGGAATTATAATAATATCAGACAAATGGGGAAATTTGACATTCTTATGATAACGACTTGTCTCATAGTGTTTTTCTTCTTATAATCAATTACCTTTTTCTACAATAGATCTTATTGCTTTCTCCATAAATGTTCTATTTATTTGTTGTTGAGATTAATCCCATTTGTTTCTTTCTTGCTCTAAGAAATCTTATTTTACATTCTTTTTATGTTCTTACTTCTATCAAAATTTTATCTACACAGATTTTTAAAATTTAACTTGTTTATATAGTATTTTCACAAATACAAATAAGTTCACTTCCCTTTTCAGGTCAGAACCAATGACTGTGGCCAAATCTTTGATCTTAGTGCTTATATTTCTTAATAAGACACTTAGATTCCTATTTTTCATTCCATAAGTTTAGGCACAGATTATTTTCTAAGATAATGACTTAGTTCTTTTTATTCCAGTTCCATCCAACTCTAAAAATATGAATATGCACATAATCTGATCACTGTTTGTATGATTATGCTTGCTTTTTAGAAGACCATGCAGTTGCTGAGGCGTGCCCCACGCTTTGTGACCTCATGGACTGTAGCCCACCAGGCTCCTCCGCCCATGGGATTTCCCAGGCAAGGACATAGGAGTGGGTTTCCATTTCCTTCTCCAGGGGATCTTCCTGACCCAGGGATTGAACCTGTGTCTCCTGCACTGGCAGGTGAATTCTTTACCACTGAGCCACCTGGGAAGCCCATATATTAAGAGAACACCAGGGTTACTTACATTTTCTGCATTTTTCTGGTATCATGGAGTACTTTTTACATTCTCTGACTTTTCTATGTGTTTATTCATAATTCAGCCCAATGCTCCTCTTCGTGAGATGGTCATCCGCATTAAGTAATAGATCTTCTTTTAGAAGGAGTGTCTCCTGCAGTAGTTTGACTGATTCTGCTCTAAGTCTATTGCTCTGTGCACCTGACGATACAGCTCCGTCTTAGTGTCTCTTTCTATCCCCTTTCTGGGACTATGCCCCCTGCATCTTGACTTTGTTATCTTCTTTCTTGAAATGCTCTTCTGTTTGAATGAAGCACATCTTTCAGTAGATAAGAAATGGGGGTTGTGAGGTAAATATTTAAAATGTTTGTTCTCAGTTCAGTTCAGTTGCTCAGTCATGTCCGACTCTTTGTGACCCCATGGACTGCAGCACACCAGGCCTCCCTGTCCATCACCAACTCCCAGAGCTTGCTCAAACTCATGTCCACTGAGTCGGTGATGCCATCCAACCATCTCACCCTCTGTGTCCCCTTCTCCTCTTGCCCTCAATCTTTCCCAGCATCAGAGTCTTTTCCAGTGAGTCAGTTATTCACATCAAGTGGCCAAAGTATTGGAATTTCAGCTTTAGCATCAGACGTTCCAATGAACACCCAGGACTGATCTCCTTTAAGATGGACTGGTTGGATCTCCTTGCAGCCCAAGGGACTCTCAAGAGTCTTCTCCAACATCACACAGTTCAAAAGCGTCACTTCATCAGCTCTCAGTTTTCTTTATAGTCCAACTCTCCCACCCATACATAACTACGGGAAAATAAAAATGTTCGTAGGTCTGAAAATATCTTTTATCTACCAACACAATATATTGATTGCTTATCTTGATATACAATAATGTGGCTGGAATTATTTTCCTTTAGAGTTTTTTAATGGATGGCTTCATTGTCTTCTAACTTTCAGAGCTGCTGTTGAAAATCTGAAGCCATTTTGATGCCCAAGTCTTTTATATAAACTTTTTTTTGCCCCTGAAAATTCTCTCTGTAGAAATATTTGAGCAGGAACCTGAATAATATGAAGGGATAAACTAGTTCTTAAGACAGTATGAGAGATGGCTATATTCATTCTCTGTGTCTGCTGAAACATTACCAGAAACTTGGTAGCCTAAAGACAATATAGCTTTATTTTCTTACATCTATGGAAAACAAAAGGCTGAAATGAATCTTACAGGGCTTAAATGAAGGTTTTTTCCTACCTGGAGGCTCCAGGAGAAAATTCACATCTGTCTCTTTCAGTTTTTAGTACCCACAGCATTCACTTTCGCTTTTCACTTTCATGGATTGGAGAAGGAAATGGCAAACCACTCCACTATCCTTGTCTGGAGAATCCCAGAGACAAAGGAGCCTAGAGGGCTGCCGTCTATGGGGTCGCACAGAGTTGGGCACGACTGAAGCTGCTTAGCAGCAGCAGCAGCAGCAGCAGCAGCAGCATTCTTTGGTTTGTAGCCACATCAACCCAGTCTCTGCTTCTAGAGCACCCTGCCTTCTCTTCCCTAGTCAAGTCTCTCAGCCACTCTCTTTAAAGGACATTTGAGACTGCCCCGAATTACCCTGGGACTACACTGATGATCCAAGATGATCTCTGTTTAAAAATTCTTTAAAAAAAACATCTCCAAAGCCCTTTATACCATATGTCATATTCATAGTTTAGAGGGAATCAGATGTTAAAACATTCAGGAGACAATTATTCTACCTTCCACAGTGGTCAATCAGAAAGGAGAGATAGTCAAAGCAAAGACTTTTTCTTTTTTTTTTTTATGTATTACATCTGGCTAAAATATAACATGCCATGGGAAAGTAGAACAAGAGGCTGGAGTGAAAGGTGAGCGTTGACTTTGTGCATGGTGTGAGAATTCAGTTAGATATTTACGTATAAATAGTTTCCTTAAATTCAACAAGAAGAGAGCTCTCTTTTTGGAAAATACAGGTCCTGACTAGTTTAGGTCCCCAAGCATTCCTCTTAACAGCCATTATTATTAGAGATATAGGACTTGGGACTTTTCTAGTGGTCCAGTGGTTCAGACTTCACTTTCTGATGCG
>SJYW01003430.1:114748-125060 GCA_006410735.1 Raphicerus campestris | reverse complement strand
GGCCACAAAAGCAAAACATAAGATGGAAACGCTATTATAATAAATCCAATAAAGGCTTTAAAATCATGATCTGCCTCAATCAAATTTAAAAAAAAAAAGGAAATGTAGGATTTAAGATTTTTAGGGAACAAACAAATCACTGATTACAATAACAATGAAAGCTAATATTATTGTTTATTCGCTCTGCGGAAAACTGTCCAGTGAGATTTTACAGCATTCCTTCACTCAGTCTTTACCACAGTCTCATTATTTCATGTTCCAGATGATGTATTATATAACTGGACCATATTTTAATCTGAAGTTAGAGCTGAGATTCAGACTCAGTTTATTGTGAAGACGGTTGGAAAGACCACCAAACATACTTGGAGAAAAAAAAATGGGGAAAAATCCTTTCCTTTGTAGCTTCTTGCTGTAGGGCATGTCACAGTAATGAATAAAAGGGTCAGTTCCAGCAAGTTTGCTTCAAGAATACAATGTAATTAATACAAAATAAATATTTTAAAAAGGGTAGAACATAATTAAAATATACTAATTATCAATTTCACAATACTCCAGTTTTTCCTAAGTATGTTTAATTGACCAATCACTCAGAGGGATTTAATCTTCAAATATTGTGAATTTTTGCCTGGCCTAGGTCATAGTTTCCTAATTAGTGGATTCCGCATTTAAATTCCAGAGACTAGAGTAACTTCTCTGCTTTAAAACCCAGAAAAGTTCTGCCAAAATACATTTTGGCTGTGATATTCTGTTTTATTTCCCCTGGTGCAGGTAAGGAAAATACAAAAACAATCCTCTTTACCTTATGATTCTACACTTCCCAACAGAAAAGACATTAGGTTTTAATTATTGTTCTCCAACTACTCAAAGCAAGTTAATTAATTTGTGGAATTTAAAATGTTATAAATTCTGGAACTGTACAAAGGCCTATTGCTTTGGTAAAGCTGAGAACGTTNTGGGGGTGGGGTGGGGGCTGGGTATCATGCCAGGTCAGGGAGCTTAGATCCCCCATGCCTTACGGCCACAAAAGCAAAACATAAGATGGAAACGCTATTATAATAAATCCAATAAAGGCTTTAAAATCATGATCTGCCTCAATCAAATTTAAAAAAAAAAAGGAAATGTAGGATTTAAGATTTTTAGGGAACAAACAAATCACTGATTACAATAACAATGAAAGCTAATATTATTGTTTATTCGCTCTGCGGAAAACTGTCCAGTGAGATTTTACAGCATTCCTTCACTCAGTCTTTACCACAGTCTCATTATTTCATGTTCCAGATGATGTATTATATAACTGGACCATATTTTAATCTGAAGTTAGAGCTGAGATTCAGACTCAGTTTATTGTGAAGACGGTTGGAAAGACCACCAAACATACTTGGAGAAAAAAAAATGGGGAAAAATCCTTTCCTTTGTAGCTTCTTGCTGTAGGGCATGTCACAGTAATGAATAAAAGGGTCAGTTCCAGCAAGTTTGCTTCAAGAATACAATGTAATTAATACAAAATAAATATTTTTAAAAGGGTAGAACATAATTAAAATATACTAATTATCAATTTCACAATACTCCAGTTTTTCCTAAGTATGTTTAATTGACCAATCACTCAGAGGGATTTAATCTTCAAATATTGTGAATTTTTGCCTGGCCTAGGTCATAGTTTCCTAATTAGTGGATTCCGCATTTAAATTCCAGAGACTAGAGTAACTTCTCTGCTTTAAAACCCAGAAAAGTTCTGCCAAAATACATTTTGGCTGTGATATTCTGTTTTATTTCCCCTGGTGCAGGTAAGGAAAATACAAAAACAATCCTCTTTACCTTATGATTCTACACTTCCCAACAGAAAAGACATTAGGTTTTAATTATTGTTCTCCAACTACTCAAAGCAAGTTAATTAATTTGTGGAATTTAAAATTCTGGAACTGTACAAAGGCCTATTGCTTTGGTAAAGCTGAGAACGTTGATAGGGTGTCTGTTTCCTAAGTTTCATTTTCTCTTTTACAATAAATTGATCCTCATTTAGTGGTCAGGGGAGTCTCAGCAGGGCTGTTCAAATAAATTCATCTGCTTTTGGTTTGGGGCCTCTTTACTCTTTGCATTTCTAATTTTCTCCAGTATGTAGTTCTGTATCCAAATGGCTGGATTGAATCACTGTATGTTGATACAGTCCTTCATGCATATGTACCAATGGGATTCACTGTCTCTTTGCACATGCATCTGAAAAATAGAGCATATTTCCCCTCCCCTATTTGGTCTTACTGGACTTGTGTCTTTATTTTTCTGTTGTCTTCACTCTACCCATTCTTCTTGATAGACTCTATCTTTGCCCCTGGCTTCAACTGTCACTTATATACTGACATATGTTCTTAATCCATGCCTCCTTTCTGAGATTCAGGGTAATAGGCACACGTTCCTCTTGGGCATCATTGCTAGGTGGTCTCTTAGAATCTTAAGTTCAACAAGTACACAACCCAATAAACCATTCTTTAAATCCTCACTCCAAACCTGAGCATTTTTATATTTGTTTCACCAGTAAATGGCATCTCCATGTACATACATATCTGAGCTTATGATCTGCCTAGCTGTCTTCTTTCTCTAGGATTCTCAATTTGGACTGCTCTTTAAAATCACCTATGGAATTTTTTTGAAGAATGCAATGGCAACCCACTCCAGTACTCTTGCCTGGGAAATACCATGGACGGAGGAGCCTGATAGGCTGTAGTCCATGGGGTCGCTAAGAGTCAGACATGACTGAGCGACTTCATATTCACTTTTCACTTTCCTCTTTCATGCATCAGAGAAGGAAATGGCAACCCATTCCAGTGTTCTTGCCTGGAGAATCCCAGGGATGGCAGAGCCTGGTGGGCTGCCGTCTATGAGGTTGCACAGAGTCAGACACGACTAAAGCGACTTAGCAGTAGCAGTAGCAGCAGGGAATTTTATATAATACTAAAGCTGAACCCCACAGCAAAGATTCTGATTTAATTTAATATTTCTGGGTGAAGCTAGGGCATTCATGTTTCTTAAAAGCTGACCAGGTGATTAATTACAGTCAGGGTTAGGAGCTACACCTCCATCTCATAGAGACTCCGCCAGTTTATCAAATCTGTAAGTTGCTGGTTCACAACCTTAGCTGGACCCTGCAATTGTCTGGGGAACCTGGAAAATACACTGTTATTTGAGTCTTACCAGTTTTCCACCCACGGCTAAGAACTAACCCCACTGACACTACCGCATGTAATGATCCTTGACAGTGTTATTTTAACCCAGGTTTGCTTTTCTGGTTCAAACAGATAAATTCTCCTACAGTGTCTGCAAGTTTTGCCCCCTTCAATATTATCTCTTCTCTGCTACCAAAGAGATATTCCTAAAACACAAATTTGACTGTAGTCCTCCTTGTCCTAAAATTCTACTTCAGAGACCATATGACTTCTGTAGCATCCTGAAAATGTATTTCTGAGAAATCAATTTTATCAGCAAAGAAACCGATGTTCACAGATTTTTTAATAACTTTCCCACAGTTACAAAAGCAAAGAGCAGTGGTGCTGGCATTTGGGCATAAGTATAAATGACTCTAAACCCCATATCTTTTCTAGAGTCCATTGTTGTTATTTAGTAGCTAAGTCGTGTCCGACTCTTTGCAACCCCAAGGAATGTACAGAGTCAGGCTCCTCTGTCCATGGGATTTCCCAGGCAAGAATACTGGGGTGGGTTGCCATTTCTTTCTCCAGGGGATCCTCCTGACCCAGGGATCAAACGCAAGTCTCTTGTGTTAGCAGGGGGATTCTTTACCAATGAGCCACCAGGTTGATATTGGTAATTAGATGAAATATTCCTGTAAAAACAATTTGAGTTTCTTATTGCAAGAGAAATTTCAATAAAGTGAGTGGCTGCTAATGATAAAGAAGAAAGAATAACAATGACGAAGCAACACGTACAAAAGACTTAACTGCATATTTCTGCATTGTTTAGATAAGTAGTACAATTTTAGGCATAAACCATTACAAAGTGACCTATACCACCTGGAGTATTTTTATTCAACAACATTCATAGCGGTCACTCTAAGTGTTTCAGCTAGACTGATTTTGCCAACAGTTCTTAGTGCTTTCACTGAAACTGTTCAGCAAGGTCTAGTCAATCAGATTAAGGGTTTCACACTCTAAGTGCACAAAAAAGCAAACAAAGAAGTCAAACATCTGTGACTCCAGATGATGAGAATTTAGAAGCCTTCTTCTCTCTGGGTTGCATAACGTTTAGAATCTCAGATGACTGCAATATTACTCTAAAGATGGTTATCTTTAGGCAGAAGTCAAGCTAGTGTGATGGTTCTGAATGCAGAGCTTGAAAACACTCTCTGAGGAAACAAAAGATTATAAGAAGCTCTATTGTAGTTCATATCATCTCTATCTTTTCATCTATCTTCCGTCTCTTTCAAATATAATACTATGCATTACATGTTTAAAGTATCACCATGAAATGTCACAGGATTTAAAGCTTGTATCCATTTAAAAGTAACAACAACAACAACAAAGAGAGAGTGCTGTAATTTTGAATAACTCAAGATGTGGCCACAGCAACACCATAATATGCTTTCCCTGTGGTCCGTTGTGCTGTGAATACTCATGGAATCCATGTGCTAAACTTCTGAGATTCGCAGCCACCCACCGTCACTCCTCTTGAGCCAATTGAGTGGACTTCTTGTCCTGCCTTGACCTCTGGCCACTATTGATTTATCCAGGTGTGTTCACCTGATACAAGCTAGGTCCGTGAAGAGTCTCTTAGCTTTTGTTCTTCTTCTTTTTTTTTTTCCTTAGGTAGATTTAAGAAGGTTCATCCCTTTCTGTATGTGGCTAAAGTCTTACACTATGCATTTTAGGAGTTATCATTTGCTAGATTTGGCCCTAAGAGGAGAAAGCCAGTCTACTGTGAGAAAGGAGAATAGAGCTAAAGTGAGAGATTCAGAGAAAGTTCTGGAAGTTTCCTGGTCTCAGCTTTTGTTCTGCTTAACCTACAACAGAATGTCTTTGCCTCCTAGATTTTGGTCGGTCAGCCCTCTTTGAGGCTCATAAGGTGAGAGTCCCTCCTTATCTTTGTTAGTCTAACATGTTTCTGAAACATGGATTTGTCCAATCACCCTGTTTAGATGGTTGCCTGGAATGCTATAGATGGCTCACTGTACAGCCTGCATCTCTATGGAATGGAGTAGATATAAAAGTAAGAAGCCAAGGGTTTCCTGGATAAATCACTGATTTATGGTGCTATTCAAAGCACTTAAAAACCAGTCAAATCAGTTGTCAGCTATAACCCATGGACGGCACCAGTTTAGACTAACCAAACATGCCTCCTGCACTAGTGATCTCTGCAAAGCCCACACAACAGCAAGAGACCTTGTGTATTCCTANGAAGTTTCCTGGTCTCAGCTTTTGTTCTGCTTAACCTACAACAGAATGTCTTTGCTTCCTAGATTTTGGTCGGTCAGCCCTCTTTGAGGCTCATAAGGTGAGAGTCCCTACTTATCTTTGTTAGTCTAACGTGTATCTGAAACATGTATTTGTCCAATCACCCTGTTCAGATGGTTGCCTGGAATGCTATAGATGGCTCATTGTANCAGCCCTCTTTGAGGCTCATAAGGTGAGAGTCCCTCCTTATCTTTGTTAGTCTAACATGTTTCTGAAACATGGATTTGTCCAATCACCCTGTTTAGATGGTTGCCTGGAATGCTATAGATGGCTCACTGTACAGCCTGCATCTCTATGGAATGGAGTAGATATAAAAGTAAGAAGCCAAGGGTTTCCTGGATAAATCACTGATTTATGGTGCTATTCAAAGCACTTAAAAACCAGTCAAATCAGTTGTCAGCTATAACCCATGGACGGCACCAGTTTAGACTAACCAAACATGCCTCCTGCACTAGTGATCTCTGCAAAGCCCACACAACAGCAAGAGACCTTGTGCATTCCTAGGAGAAAAGAGGGCATGAAGTCGCCAGGCATGACTTAAAATTTATGAAGAGTGATAACATAAGACAGAAACTAAAATCAACTTAGGTATAAAATTAAGAAATGGCTGGTGATGGTGATCAGCAAGAAAATTTTAAAATATCTTAATCACTTTCATAATTTTTATTTTACTTATTTTCTTTCTTTTCTATAATTTCCTTATCAAAATTGTGAATTGGAAAAATGATGCCTCTCCAAATTCAAAAAAATGACATGGAAAATTTTAAAGCACGTAAAAATATCTTTGTGAAAAATATCGCTCAACCCACCACTTACTAGTGTGTCAGAATGTAGCGGGGCGATCTGAGGACAGAAGAATGAAAATTATGAATACTTCTCTAAAGTAATTCATGATTGCGCAGGATTTGGAAGCAGACAAATCCTTCATGTCAGTCTTTGAACAGATAGTGTGTTTTCTGTATGAAGCTATGCATGCAATCACTTACCATCAATATGAAAAATGTTAAGCTCTTTAAAAATAGATTGGGGAAGCTAAAGGATGCTTATATATCTTGGGGAAAATAGATTTTAGAATAGTTAACTGATGCTATTTTTAAAAGATTTTATTTTTACAGCAGTCTTATGCTATAGCAAAAACTGAACAGTAGTAGACATTTCTCATATACCCTCCGATCAAGCATGTGTCAACTTTCCCGACCAGAATGGTCTATTTGCTGTAACTGACGAAGCTACATGGACACATTGTTATCACTCAAAACACAAAATTTACATTAGAATTCATCTCACTGTATATTCTGTGGGTTTTGACAAATGCGTAATGATGTGTAGCCGCCGTTACTATATCATACAGAATGCCTTCACTGCCCACCCCATGCCAATTCTCTGTGCTCCCCCAATTTATACCTCCTTCCTCTCTAACCTCTGGAAATCATTGATTTTCACTCTTTGCATTTTTGAACCTTTCCCATAATATCATACAGTTGAAATCATGCAGAATATCTCCTCTTCGGATTGGCTTCATTCACTTAGTAGTAGGGCTTTAAGGTTTCTCCATGTCTTTTCATGGCTGGATAGATCTGTTATTTTCCATACTGAATAATACTCTATTGTCTGATTCCACTGCAGTTTATTTATTCATTCACCTACTGAATGGAATGGCATCTTGGTTGCTTTCAAGTTTTGGCAATTGTGAATAAAGCTGCTATATACATCCTTGTGCAGCTTTTTGTGTGGACATAGGTTTTCCAGGTCATTTGAGTACTGAAGAGTATGACAGCTAAATGCTACTGTAAAGGTCTGCTTAATTTTATAAGGAATGGCCAAAGTAGCCTCTCCGTTTGGCACTGGCACCAGCGATGAGTGAGCGATCCCGTGGCTCCACAGTCTCACCAGGCACACGGTGTTGGTGGTCTTCTCCTGGCCATTCTAACAGGCGTGCGATGCTATGCTGAAATGAAATTATAGACATTTCGTTAAATAGCCATCTCTGGAATAATATCATGTGGAAGACTATATTGAAAGGTGTTAAATAAACATACACACAAGTAAATGTGGTCATAACATTTGCCTGAAGGCAATGGCACCCAACTCCAGTACTCTTGCCTGGAGAATCCTATGGACAGAGGAGCCTGGTGGGCTGCAGTCCATGGGTCACAAAGAGTCGGACACAACTGAGCGACTTCACTTTCGCTTTTCACTTTCATGCATTGGAGAAGGAAATGGCAACCCACTCCAGTGTTCTTGCCTGGAGAATCCCAGGGATGGCGGAGCCTGGTGGGCTGCTGTCTATGGAGTCGCACAGAGTCAGACACGACTGAAGCGACTTAGCAGTAGCAGCAGCAACAACCCCACCCTAACCAGCCCCAAATATATATCCAGTATAAATGGGCTTCCTAGGTGGCCCTAGTGTTAAAGAATTTGCCTACCAAAGCAGGAGACGCAGGAGACTCAGGTTAGATCCCTGGGTCTGAAAGGTCCCCTGGAGCAGGAAATGCCAACCCACTCCAGTATTCTTGCCTGAAAAACTCGTGGATAGAAGAGCAGGAGACTCAGGTTAGATCCCTGGGTCTGAAAGGTCCCCTGGAGCAGGAAATGCCAACTCACTCCAGTATTCTTGCCTGAAAAACTCTGTGGATAGAAGAGCCTAGTGGGTTACAGTAAATGCAGTCGAAAAGAGTGGGACTCAGCTCAGTAACTGCAATTACCAGTGTTCTCTTAGGGGGAAGATGCAAATTGAAACACTGATGAGTACATTTCAGAAACTTGAGGTCTAATCAAAAACAAAGGGAAGGTTAAGAAACCTGTTTTGACCAGAGGAGCAAGACAACTGAATGTCAGGTGGGATTCTGTAACAGAAAATAAATGTCAACAGAAAAGTTGGAGAAATCTGAATCAAGCCTGCTGCTGCTGCTGCTAAGTCACTTCAGTCGTGTCCGACTCTGTGCGACCCCATAGACAGCAGCCCATGAGGCTCCCCCGTCCCTGGGATTCTCCAGGCAAGAACACTGGAGTGGGTTGCCATTGCCTTCACCAATGCAGGAAAGTGAAAAGTGAAAGTGAAGTCGCTCAGTTGTGTCCGACTCTTAGCGACCCCATGGACTGCGGCCACCAGGCTCCTCCTAGCTTCCAGTTAATAGCATTTTACCAAAGTTAGTTTTTTAGTTTTTGACAAATTCATTACTGTCATGGAAGATGATAACATGATAAGGAGTAATTGGACAAAATGTATTGAGCATTTTATGAATCATCTTTGCAACTATCTATAAATCTTAAGTTGATCCAGAAAGAAAAAAAGAGCCAGGAATGCCACAGGTGCCCTCTAAAAGTCATTTCCTTGTTCTCCTATTGATTTTAAGAAAAAAAAAATGCAGGTTTATTCCACTGGGAATATGTGATGGGAAGAGGGAAAATGGTATAGAGTTATGATAAGTCTAATTGAATTCAACAGAAGCTAGACTCTTGCCAAATTCCCTATGTAAATAATTGTAAGGGACACTGTATGAGAAGATATTGCAAATAAGTTAAAATGGAGGACTACTGACTGTGAAGATTTGCTTACACTCATTTCTGGAAAGAAATTATGTCTACCCTTCATGCTATAAGTAAGGTTAGAAATAAAACCTAGAGAAAACCTAGAATTTACAACAGACCTCAACAGCATAAATATTTTAGTATAAGTGTGTTCCACATATCTCATTTGTTATTTATCTTAAATTTAACTGGGCATCTTGTATGTTATCTGGCAAACCTACATAGAGAGTACCCTCTGGGCCAGTGGCAGACTGCCTGTCTCCATAAGACCACATCTGAAAGGAGTTTCCATTCTACTAGGAAAGATAGCAATGTATTTAGACACTTGAAAGCATGATACAATGCGAAAGATTCCAAAGTGGGAATTTAAAACACTTTGAAACTTTGAAACGTTTCCGAGAGAACATTTAATTAGAACTGAGGGAATTAAAGAGGCCTAGTAGAAGATACGGTATTTATACCGAGTTTCTAAAAAATGTAGAAGTTATGAAAATTTAAAGACAGGTATGTCAGAGTATTATCAACAGTATGAGGAAATGACATAAATTCAGAGAGAAAATGTTTACCATGGCATAGTAGGTGAAATTGTCTATTCTTGGGACTCAGAAAACTGCTTCTAGGGGGAAAAAAAGTGCTATTTTCCTAGAACTCAAATTCAAATGGAGAGAAATGAACAAAAACCTCATCAAATAATTGATAAGAATAAAAAGGTATATAAAATATGTTCTATAAAAAGTAAAGGGAGATTCAGGTTTACCAGTTGGCACTAGTGGTAAATAAGCTGTCTGCCAGGGCAGGAGATGTAAGAGAAAGGGTTCCATCCCTGTGTTGGGAAGGTGCCCTGGAGGAGGAAATGGAAACTCCCTCTAGTATTCTCACCTAGAGAATCCCATGGACCGGGAAGCCTGGTGGGCTACAGTCCATAGGGTCGCACAGAGTACCAAAGTAACTTAGCAAGCAAGCAAGCAAGNAGGTTTACCAGTTGGCACTAGTGGTAAAGAAGCTGTCTGCCAGTGCAGGAGATGTAAGAGAAAGGGTTCTATCCCTGTGTTGGGAAGGTGCCCTGGAGGAGGAAATGGAAACTCCCTCTAGTATTCTCACCTAGAGAATCCCATGGATCGGGGAGCCTGGTGGGCTACAGTCCATAGGGTCGCACAGAGTACTAAAGTAACTTAGCAAGCAAGCAAGCAAGGGGGAATCAGAATGATAGAAGAGGGTTCAATTTTATATAAAATTATCACCAGTAAGGTAACATTTGAGCAGATATGTGAAGAAAAAGGAAGGAAGTTATTCAGTTATTTAGAGGAAGTTCAGTTCAGTTCAGT
>SJYW01003430.1:52471-105401 GCA_006410735.1 Raphicerus campestris | reverse complement strand
ATCTTTGCAACTATCTATAAATCTTAAGTTGATCCAGAAAGAAAAAAAGAGTCAGGAATGCCACAGGTGCCCTCTAAAAGTCATTTCCTTGTTCTCCAATTGATTTTAAGAAAAAAAAAATGCAGGTTTATTCCACTGGGAATATGTGATGGGAAGAGGGAAAATGGTATAGAGTTATGATAAATCTAATTGAATTCAACAGAAGCTAGACTCTTGCCAAATTCCCTATGTAAATAATTGTAAGGGACACTGTATGAGAAGATATTGCAAATAAGTTAAAATGGAGGACTACTGACTGTGAAGATTTGCTTACACTCATTTCTGGAAAGAAATTATGTCTACCCTTCATGCTATAAGTAAGGTTAGAAATAAAACCTAGAGAAAACCTAGAATTTACAACAGACCTCAACAGCATAAATATTTTAGTATAAGTGTGTTCCACATATCTCATTTGTTATTTATCTTAAATTTAACTGGGCATCTTGTATGTTATCTGGCAAACCTACATAGAGAGTACCCTCTGGGCCAGTGGCAGACTGCCTGTCTCCATAAGACCACATCTGAAAGGAGTTTCCATTCTACTAGGAAAGATAGCAATGTATTTAGACACTTGAAAGCATGATACAATGCAAAAGATTCCAAAGTGGGAATTTAAAACACTTTGAAACTTTGAAACGTTTCCGAGAGAACATTTAATTAGAACTGAGGGAATTAAAGAGGCCTAGTAGAAGATACGGTATTTATACCGAGTTTCTAAAAAATGTAGAAGTTATGAAAATTTAAAGACAGGTATGTCAGAGTATTATCAACAGTATGAGGAAATGACATAAATTCAGAGAGAAAATGTTTACCATGGCATAGTAGGTGAAATTGTCTATTCTTGGGACTCAGAAAACTGCTTCTAGGGGGAAAAAAAGTGCTATTTTCCTAGAACTCAAATTCAAATGGAGAGAAATGAACAAAAACCTCATCAAATAATTGATAAGAATAAAAAGGTATATAAAATATGTTCTATAAAAAGTAAAGGGAGATTCAGGTTTACCAGTTGGCACTAGTGGTAAAGAAGCTGTCTGCCAGTGCAGGAGATGTAAGAGAAAGGGTTCTATCCCTGTGTTGGGAAGGTGCCCTGGAGGAGGAAATGGAAACTCCCTCTAGTATTCTCACCTAGAGAATCCCATGGATCGGGGAGCCTGGTGGGCTACAGTCCATAGGGTCGCACAGAGTACTAAAGTAACTTAGCAAGCAAGCAAGCAAGGGGGAATCAGAATGATAGAAGAGGGTTCAATTTTATATAAAATTATCACCAGTAAGGTAACATTTGAGCAGATATGTGAAGAAAAAGGAAGGAAGTTATTCAGTTATTTAGAGGAAGTTCAGTTCAGTTCAGTTCAGTCGCTCAGTCATGTCCGACTCTCTGCGACCCCATGAATCGGCCAGGCCTCCCTGTCCATCACCAACTCCCGGAGTTCACTCAGACTCATGTCCATCGAGTCAGTGATGCCATCCAGCCATCTCATCCTCCGTCATCCCCTTCTCCTCCTGCTCCCAATCCCTCCCAGCATCAGAGTCTTTTCCAATGAGTCAGCTCTTCACATGAGGTGGCCAAAGTACTGGAGTTTCAGCTTTAGCATCATTCCTTCCAAAGAAGTCCCAGGGCTGATCTCCTTTAGAATGGACTGGTTGGATCTCCTTGCAGTAGAAGGGAGAGGGAAAAGCAAATCTAAAAGCTTGGGTGTGGGACCACGTGTGCTATGAAAAGACAGAGACCAGTAAAGCTGGAACAAGTCTTAAAATGGAGACGAAGTCGGTCTGAGAAGGGTAAATGGATCCAACCACATAAGCCCTGCTAGATCATGAAGAGCAGAACGTTCTTGGAGTTCTCTGAGCAGAGAGGTGACACATGATTCAGTTCATAAAGGAATATTCAAACCTTGCTCGGGTGCTTGGCAGACAGTAACAAAGGTGGAAGCTAAACAGCCAATGAGGAAGCTGTCCTGATGGTTCCACTGATATCAACCAATGGGGGTGCTGTCCTTGATGTTCCAATGGCAACAGCCAATGAGGAAGCTTCCATGATGTTTCCACTGAGATGAAGCTACAAGGAGGCTGTCCAGATACTTCCAATGAGAAGCAAAGGGCCCCAGTTACACGATTTATAGTAAAGGTTGGACACGTAGGATTTGTTCATGGATCAGAAGCGAAAGAAGGTGAGCACTCAGAATGACTTCAAATCACAGTCATAAATTAGCAAGAGATGTTGGAAAATATTATTGATACCATTAAGCAAATGAGTGAATGGAATAGAGTGAGACAAATAAATAAAGGTTGTTACTAATTAATAGATGGCTTTTTAAATATTAGATTGAGAAGCCTGGGATTTCATGATGTAGATCTTAGGGAATCACAAAAGGTTTTATGAGTAGAGAAATATCATGCTTACATATGATACAATATATAATACATTATAATATAATACAATTTAATGTAAGGTATAATGTAATATAAATTGCCTCTTTTTTTTAACTTGAGGTGGAAAAGTTTGATTTAATCATTCTGCTTGATTCAAGATATAGTGATTATGCAAACCCCTCATTACTTTATCCCCCTATATACCATCCCAGACCCAGCCTATTTCTTTTCACCACAAAACTCTTAGAAATTGTCCCATATATATATTAACCATCCCTGGGATTCTCCAGGCCAAAACCCTAGAGTGGGTTACCATTTCCTTCTCTAGTGCATGAAAATGAGAAGTGGAAGTGAAGTCGCTCAGTTGTGTCTGACTCTTACCGACCCCACGGACTGCAGCCTACCAGACTCCTCCATCCATGGGATTTTCCAGGCAAGAGTACTGGAGTGGGTTGCCATTGCCTTCTCCCATAGATGTATATATGTATATATTTGAATGTGACGTTGTTTTCTTTGTAAAGTTTTTGTTTCTTTAATAAAACAGCAAGCTCAGTGAGAGACAAGGATATAACACCCTTAAAATACTATGTTAATAGTGGATAATAGTAGAGGCAAATTTTCTAAGTTATTTGATAATGCAAAAAATAGAAATTTATCAGCAATCAAAAGCATGCTATTCATTAAAACACAGCAAGTTAAAATATTTTTATCATGTTCAAAGAAATAAATAAATGGGTCCTTTCAACACAAATATTTAATCCCTTTGTATATCAAAAGAAAGAAAAGGGCAGATATACTAGAATAATATTCTTTGAAATATTGGTTTGAAGCAAATATTTTTAAGCTTTGTGGGGGACTGGTGATATTAGCTCTAGATAATGGATTACTACACTTAAAGCAAATGCAGGAGATTCTGCCAAAGGCAAAATACAAGATTTCCCACAACAGTTATAATTCTACTAGGGCCCTTTGGATGAAACTTCACGGTATTACAAGACCTGTTTTTAATATAGTAACAAACACTAAGCAATTCCAAAATGCTTACCCTTGATTAGAATGAATTTCGCCTGAAGCTAGATTATAATGTATTTGTTATTTTACTTGTCACAATTAAACAAATATATAACTTAAACATGTGATGATTAGCAATCACTTTGAATTCTTTATAAGGTACATAATTGGGGGGGGTTCATCAAATATATATAGCNAATTTCGCCTGAAGCTAGATTATAATGTATTTGTTATTTTACTTGTCACAATTAAACAAATATATAACTTAAACATGTGATGATTAGCAATCACTTTGAATTCTTTATAAGGTACATAATTGGGGGGGGTTCATCAAATATATATAGCCACCATTCTATTAGGTCTTTTTTTTTTTTAGATTTTTGTTGTTGTTGAAGAAGTTCTTTATAGTGATGACTTACAGTAAACAAACAAAAAATCTACTGTTAAAACTATATTGCTTATTAAAAATCCAGCATGGGTATCTATTTGAAATTTTCACATCATCAAAGACCTGGTTTGTCACACTACAGGAAGCCAAAGAACTAATGCTCTCTCTTATGAAACAATCTTTTACTTTATTTTCAGTACCTTTTTCTTTTTCCTCTTTCCCATTCAATTTACTTATAAGAGCAAAGAAAGCTGAGGGAGACTGCTTGCTTTCAATGTCTGGTAATGATGACGGTTAATAGCCTTGTATGTTTTCAGTTCAGTTCAGTTCAGTTCAGTTCAATCACTCAGTCATGCCTGACTATTTGTGACCCCATGGACTGTAGCATGCCAGGCTTCCCTGTCCATCACCAGCTCCCAGAGTTTACTCACACTCATGTCCACTGAGTTGGTGATGCCATCCAACCATCTCATCCTCTGTCATCTCCTCCTCCTGCCTTTAATGTTTCCCAGCATCAGGGTCTTTTCAAATGAATCAGTTCTTCACATAGGGTAGCCAAAAGATTGGAGTTTCAGTTTTAGCATCAGTTTTTCCAATGAATATTCAGGACTAGTTTCTTTTAGGATGGACTGGTTGGATCTCCTTGCAGTCCAAGGGACTCTCAATAATTTTCTCCAACACCACAGTTCAAAAGTAGAAATTCTTCAGCGCTCAGCTTTCTTTATGGTCCAACTCTCATATCTATACATGATGACTGAAAGAAACACAGCTCTGCCTGAGTGGACTTTTGCTGGCAAAGTAATGTCTCTGCTTTTCCATATGCTGTCCAGGTTGGTCATAGTTTTTCTTCCAAGGAGCAAGCATCTTTAATTTCATGGCTGCAGTCACCATCTACAGAGATTTTGGAGCCCAAGAAGATAAAGTCTGTCACTGTTTCCATTGTTTCTCCATCTATTTGCCATGAAGTGATGGGACCAGATGCCATAATCTTTGTTTTTTGAATGTTGAGGTTTAAGCCTGTTTTTTCACTCTCCATTTTCACTTTCATCAAGAGGCTCTTTAGTTCCTCTTTGATTCCTGCCGTAAGGGTGGTGTCATCTGCATATCTGAAGTTATTGCTATTTCTCCCAGCAATCTTGATTCCAGCTTGTGCTTCATCCAGCCAGTATTTCTCATTATGTACTCCACATATAAGTTAAATATACAGGGTGACAATATACAGCCTTGATGTACTCCTTTCCTGATTTGGAATCAATACATTGTTCCATGTCCAGTTTTAACTGCTGCTTCTTGACCTGCATACAGATTTCCCAGGAAGCAGGTAAGGTGGTCTGGTAAACCCATCCCTTGAAGAGTTTTCCGCTGTTTATTGTGATCCACACAGTTAAAGGCTTTAGAATAGTCAATGAAGCTGAAGTAGATGATTTTCTGAAATTCTCTTGCTTTTTCTGTTTAGTTACCATTTTCTATTCACTTGTTTGGGAAATAGTAATAAGCAGTAAGCTTATCATTCTAACATTCAAAGTTTTTGTTACTTGAAAGTAGGAACTGAGTTTGAACATGGAATAAAGAGGAATTGTTTGTATTTTACAAAAACAAGGCTTAAATGCAAAATATCTTAATTATTTGAAAAACAATGTGATGCTGGGAAGTAGAATTCTATGGGCCTTTTGTTCTCTAACAAAGGACTTATTAAGATGATTCTTGAGCTTTTCTGTAATGAATCAGCTATGGTGACCTCTGTTCCCAAGTAGGATACTAGCTAAATGGTTCCCTGGAAGACATTCTACTATTGATCCATCTTAGCTACTGCTTTCAGACTAAAAAATGTAGTAAGAAATGTAATTAATAAGCACAGATTAGTCTTATGTGTTACACTTAGTTTATACTAGTCTTTCAATATATTCAAGTCTTACCAAATTAACTGCTCTATACTGGTGGCATATCACTAAATACTGTTTAAATTTAATTTAAAACTGTTGACATGTTTAAGAAATGCTTCATGTCTTCTTTGTTTTCTGGATGCAGCATCAATAATTATTCATATATCAAATAAAGAGTAAGGAGATTTTAAATAGAAATTAAAATGGAGAAATAAGTAAAAAACAGGAAAATGAGTCTTTTACATTTCAGAACTCAGGGATAAGCCGTGACTATAGACATCTTAATATCTCATAAACTTAGATTTCAGTTAACATGGGAGCCCTTAAAACTTGAAGATCTCTGAAGTATTTATTATTTATTAACAAAGTTTTTTTTTTCTAAAGGTAGTACATCAACTCTAAAATGAAAACAATTGGATTTGAAAATTCATAAATGTAATACATATTTTTTGAGGTTCACTGTTTTAATGCAATAATTTGAAAATTAGAACAAAAAAGACAGTGTGTTTAGAATTCCAGTGTATCATCATCTTATGAAGTGAAGGGAGGACTTCAGATCCTTTTACTTTCTTCCTTATGTTAAAACAAGCTGAATTGAAACATCTCTGTCTGTGCTCATGAAATCCCACAAAAGTAACTCTCTGGACTTGAGGTTAATTAGAGCTGTGTCAATACAGCATTAACCCAATCAATATTTTACAGTGAGAAATTTTCCTGTTTTTCACATTTTCTGTTAAAATTTTGAACAGGTGGTATAATAATGTCTTATTAAGTAACTTGATCATTGATTTATGATTTGCATTTAACAGCCCATAGACATACTGCTTTATGTACTGAAAACTTAGAAATCTGCTGTCCTCAGAGTCCAAATCACATGAAGGAGATACACCATAAAAGTCATTCGGTAAGAGTTTACAGTTCATATGCAATATTTCTTCATATCTTTTGAAAAATATAAAGCATTCAGTGACACTCTGCTATGCCTTGTGGTGTTAATTAATCAGCTCAAAATACTTGTGAGTCTGTGATTTCCTCAGAGTGATATATAAATAGTAGCTCTTTTATGTTTAGCTTATAAATGAGGAAATGAAGACATATACATGCCACATAAATATATAAATAGATAAATATATATGTAGCTATTAAAATGGTATATAAGTTGTATAGTATATACACACTTGTCTTAACAGTTTCTGAATGACAACAGCAGGATCAAATGTGAACACCTTCAAATTCTAAAATAGCACTTTTTTGCTTTAGCAAACATATAAAAATTGCATAACCTCCTGAATTTTGAATGAGTTACTCTAGTCAATCGTCTTGATTTGACTAAAGAAGGAAAGATGCATTGTTTTCATATCTTTGATTCTTCACGTTTCTATTTGTATTCTAGGTATTTTTCTCTTAGTTCTCTACAATATAACTTTAAAATGTACTTTTCAGGCCCAAGTGATTGTTGTTTTGGAATCCATGACTGTATACATGCTGATAAATAAATGAGAAGACACAAAGGCTTGTACTGAGTCAGTTTATGAAACACTTCTTAAAAATTATTTCTATAGATGTAAAAATATAATAAATTGAATTAAGAAATATTCAAATTCTTCACCAACATTTCATGTTTAGTCTTTTAAGTATGTGCCGAGAAATTGATACTTTTATGATCTTCCCAACAGTGGTCTTTAGCCATTGGCCGTTTTAATTCTGGGGCTATCTGGGTGGCGCTAGTGGTGAAGAACTTGCCTGCCAGTGCAGGAGACATAAGAGACCCAGGTTCAATCTTTGGATTGGGAAGATCTCCTGGAGGAGGAAATGGCAATCCACTCAGTGTTCTTGCCTGGAGAATCCCATGGACAGAGCAGCCTAGTGAGCTACAGTCCATGGGGCCACAAAGAGTCGGACATGACTGAACACGTTATAGTTTTAAGACATCACATGTATAGAAGACATAATCTTAATGTAGAAAATCAGAGCGAATGTGGAGATTCTTTTTTAAAAATTTCATACAAGCTGTGTGTGNCAGGAGGAGAAGGGGATGACAGAGGATGAGATGGCTCGATGGCATCACTGACTCATGGACGTGAGTCTGAGTGAACTCCAGGAGTTGGTGATGGACAGGGAGGCCTGGCGTGCTGCAGTTCATGGGGTCACAAAGAGTCGGACACGACTGAGCGACTGAACTGAACTGAACTGAACTGAAAAGGATTGAATATTTTGTAGGATATTTAGCACTTTCTCTTCATTAGCATTAAGGCATTATCAGCTTTCTCCTATTAAAGCAGAGATCAGCAAATTAAGTTGAAGCTTAGTCCCAAGAAATCTCACGAAGAAATTTCCTAGCTTCCATGGAAACAGAGCAGTTTGGTGAAAGATCTGAGAAATGTGACTCAAGCATTCTTATTTTCCTAGCTACTGGTACTGTATATAACTGTGTGATCTTCAGTCCTTGCTTTAGCAGATTCTTAAAATCAAACCTGTGAACAGCCTACAGTGGCACTGACGTTTTCCTGTTCAAAATGTTGTCCCAGACCAACAGCATCATCACCACCTGAAGACTGGCAGAAATGTTGTCTCTCAGGCTTTTCCTTAAACCTCCTAAATCAGAATTTGTATTTTAATGTAAACCCTCAGAAAGTTTGTTTTGCTATCTATCTGAACTAAGCTTTGTTTAGATAGTATTGTATTAAATATATCCTGGAAACTAAGAATTGAAGTCCATACATGAGCTGTGCGTATGGGCTTGCGTATGTGATTCTATTACTAAGGCAATGTGTGCAATTTTTTCTCATAATGCATTCCTAAGCTTTACAAATGATTACTGTGCCAATAATAAGTAAGATAAAACTGGTTTTCATGGTCAAAGAAAATGACCACATGGTAAAGATCTACTTAATTCATGGTATTTCACTGTTTGCCTTAGAGAGTGGAAAACAACTTGCCAGCTGTCCATTTTTTTAGTGTTCCTGATGATAATCAATATTGGGTGAAAATTAAATGTATACGAAGAAAATAAATCTATTTACACCAAACACAAAGGAAAAAAAAGACTTAAAAAATTATATTCTTCAGATACTTGATTAAAAATGGACATATTACATGTTGTGATAAGAGCTTGATTAATTGCTATTGCTGTGAGGGTTATTAACCCAATATGATAACAATGCAAATATTTGTCTATCCACATCAGTTCATTTTAATTGAAAAGACCATAATGAGACAGAAGTTGCTCTATTCAACTCAAAGTGAAACAAATACCAAAATTAGTAGAGAATTGTGATGATAATGGTACGGAAAGTATTACTCAAAAGACATGTCCACGTTCAATTGTCGTTAGTGAGACTGGAATAATAGCAAAATTCTTTCACTAAAAGTAAATCACAGTATATATTTCATGTTAATTGTTGAATTATAGAACCATTTGCATTGTAATATAATGTGATTATTTTTCTTCTATAATTGATTAATTAATTGACCAGCATGTACAAATACCTTTACCATTTTTATATAGATTCTTTGAGAGTCAAACACAGTGACAATTAAGTTATTGACTAGATGATTAAAGGAAGCCTGAACTGTCAAGCAGTTTTATTGACAAGATAAATCTGTGACTAAAATAAGAATTCTACCACAAGATGAACAGAGTTAATCCAACAATTCAAAAACCATTATTGATTTCCTTTTGATGCCAAGCACAGTAATAAGTGTGGGTCTAAAAAGATTAGTCAAGCTCTGCTTTAAGGAAACTGCAATTTCTCACTTGTCCTGTCATCAAGGCCTATGCCTCTCTACCAGGCCCTTCAACACCATTACTCCTTTTAAGAACATTTTATTTTAGTTAATTTAGTGAAGATGTAAATTCAGTAATCAATAACTTGTCCCAAGGTGAAGATGTGTTTAGGGAAGATGTTTAATCAATTAGAAGAAAAAGAAACCCACTCAATTGGCTATAAGAAACAGACCTGTACAGTAAGGATTTCAATTAATATGCTTTTGAATTTTTCATGTTGGTTTGTATTGAATTAATTTGGTCTGATACTTTGTCTGCCTTTTTTTTTTTTTTAAACTGGAGGATATACTGAACACTCTCTATTAACACATGCAAAACATTTTTTTTTACATTGGAGTATGACTGATTAACAATGTGGTGATAATTTCAGGTGGACAGCGAAGGGACTCAGCCATACATATACATGCAGAACTTTTTTATATGTTTATTTGTTCATCTTACAGGAGACAATCACAGAAGCAAAATATCATATGTATCTTTCTCTACTCAGTGATTTTTGAACAACGTAAGATGTGGATTCTTTACTCCAAGCTAAAAGTTACTGATATAAGGCTGAGAGTTGTCACAGAATCATTTTCAATGCTGCTCTGTCTTATGGCATCATACTTACTCTTATTTCTATGGGTAGCTCTGCCTGGGCTAAGCACCGAAGAATTGATGCTTTTGAACAGTGGTGCTGGAGAAGACTCTTGAGAGTCCCCTTGAGATCCAACCCGTCCATCCTAAAGGAGATCAGTCCTGGGTGTTCATTGGAAAGACTGATGTTGAAGCTGAAACTCCAGTACTTTGGCCACCTGATACGAAGAGTTGACTCATTGGAAAGACCCNGTGGATTCTTTACTCCAAGCTAAAAGTTACTGATATAAGGCTGAGAGTTGTCACAGAATCACTTTCAATGCTGCTCTGTCTTATGGCATCATACTTACTCTTATTTCTATGGGTAGCTCTGCCTGGGCTGAGCACCGAAGAATTGATGCTTTTGAACAGTGGTGCTGGAGAAGACTCTTGAGAGTCCCCTTGAGATCCAACCTGTCCATCCTAAAGGAGATCAGTCCTGGGTGTTCATTGGAAAGACTGATGTTGAAGCTGAAACTCCAGTACTTTGGCCACCTGATACGAAGAGTTGACTCATTGGAAAGACCCTGATGCTGGGAAAGATTGAGGGCAGGAGGAGAAGGGGACGACAGAGGATGAGATGGTTGGATGGTATCTCCTACTCAATGGACATGAGTTTGGGTAAACTCTGGGAGTTGATGATGGACAGGAAGGCCTGGAGTGCTGCAGTTCATGGGGTCGCAAAGAGTTGGACCCAGCTGAGCGACTGAACTGAACTGAACCAAACTGAACTGGTCTGGGTATAGAGGTCTACATTTTTTCTTTTACAAAAATATCATTTACATTGTAAATGTAGCAACTTGTCTTGCTGGTACAGATGGGAAATGAGCTGAATTCTGCTTTTCTGGAAAGTTGCTTGCAAAAGAAATTTTCAAGAATCATATGCCATCTGCAGCAACATGGATAGACCTAGAGTTTGTCATACTGATTGAAGTCAGACAGAGAAAGACCAACATCTTGTGATACCTCTTATATGTAGAATCTTTAAAAATGGTGCAAATGAACTTATTTACAAAATAGAAATAGAGTCACAGATGTAGAAATCAAACTTTCTGTTTCTGAGGGGGAAAAGGGAAGGGATAAATAGGGAGATTGGAATTGACATAAGCACACTGTTGTACATAAAATAGAGGCTCCCCAGGCAGTGCTAGTGATAAAGAACACAGTCCATAGGGTCACAGCCTGCCATGAGTGAAGCAACTTAGCATGCATGTGAACAGAAATTAGGCAACCAGGAAGGATTTAATATACAGCACAGAGAGCTCACCTCAATACTCTGGTGAAAAGAATCTAAAGAAGAGTGGGTGTACACATATCTATAACGGATTCACTTTGCTGTACACTTAAAACTAACACAGCACTGTAAATCAACTATTGCTGGTTAGTCACTCAGTTATCTCCAACTCTGTGTACCCCATGGGCTGTAGCTTGCCAGACTCCTCTCTCCGTGGGATTTCCCCGCAAGAATACTAGGATGGGTTGCCATTTCTTTGACTACACTCCAATAAAAGTTAATTTTGAAAAAAAGCAAATATGGTTATATACATTTCAAAAAAATTGCAAAGCTTGAAAAAGTAAACATGGCTAATTTTCATAAAAGACATTTTCCTGATATTTATTTAGAAATCAATTAAATTGAGGATGGGCTAGGTGAGGTTGAATGAATATTAAGGTAAAACGGGAAATCCACAAGCACTGCTCACATCACCTATATTTGCCTAATAATTTCCCCAATCCAGTTGGTTGTATAGACTAAACCCTTAACTCATGTAATTTGAAGTATTACGAATAATCTCAGTGGTGGGGGTATCAGACAGGGTTTTATGTCCCTTCCCAGTGGCTCAGCAGTAAAGAATCTCCAGGCAATGCAGGAGACCACGGTTTGATCCATGGGTGGGAAAGATCCCCTGAAGAAGAAAATGGCAACCCACTCCAGGATTCCTGCCTGGAGAATTCAATGGACAGAGGAGCCTGGTGGGCTACAATCCATGGGGTCACAAAGAGTCAGACACAACTAAGTCACTGATACTTTCACTTTCATAATACCCNAAATTTCCTAGCTTCCATGGAAACAGAGCAGTTTGGTGAAAGATCTGAGAAATGTGACTCAAGCATTCTTATTTTCCTAGCTACTGGTACTGTATATAACTGTGTGATCTTCAGTCCTTGCTTTAGCAGATTCTTAAAATCAAACCTGTGAACAGCCTACAGTGGCACTGACGTTTTCCTGTTCAAAATGTTGTCCCAGACCAACAGCATCATCACCACCTGAAGACTGGCAGAAATGTTGTCTCTCAGGCTTTTCCTTAAACCTCCTAAATCAGAATTTGTATTTTAATGTAAACCCTCAGAAAGTTTGTTTTGCTATCTATCTGAACTAAGCTTTGTTTAGATAGTATTGTATTAAATATATCCTGGAAACTAAGAATTGAAGTCCATACATGAGCTGTGCGTATGGGCTTGCGTATGTGATTCTATTACTAAGGCAATGTGTGCAATTTTTTCTCATAATGCATTCCTAAGCTTTACAAATGATTACTGTGCCAATAATAAGTAAGATAAAACTGGTTTTCATGGTCAAAGAAAATGACCACATGGTAAAGATCTACTTAATTCATGGTATTTCACTGTTTGCCTTAGAGAGTGGAAAACAACTTGCCAGCTGTCCATTTTTTTAGTGTTCCTGATGATAATCAATATTGGGTGAAAATTAAATGTATACGAAGAAAATAAATCTATTTACACCAAACACAAAGGAAAAAAAAGACTTAAAAAATTATATTCTTCAGATACTTGATTAAAAATGGACATATTACATGTTGTGATAAGAGCTTGATTAATTGCTATTGCTGTGAGGGTTATTAACCCAATATGATAACAATGCAAATATTTGTCTATCCACATCAGTTCATTTTAATTGAAAAGACCATAATGAGACAGAAGTTGCTCTATTCAACTCAAAGTGAAACAAATACCAAAATTAGTAGAGAATTGTGATGATAATGGTACGGAAAGTATTACTCAAAAGACATGTCCACGTTCAATTGTCGTTAGTGAGACTGGAATAATAGCAAAATTCTTTCACTAAAAGTAAATCACAGTATATATTTCATGTTAATTGTTGAATTATAGAACCATTTGCATTGTAATATAATGTGATTATTTTTCTTCTATAATTGATTAATTAATTGACCAGCATGTACAAATACCTTTACCATTTTTATATAGATTCTTTGAGAGTCAAACACAGTGACAATTAAGTTATTGACTAGATGATTAAAGGAAGCCTGAACTGTCAAGCAGTTTTATTGACAAGATAAATCTGTGACTAAAATAAGAATTCTACCACAAGATGAACAGAGTTAATCCAACAATTCAAAAACCATTATTGATTTCCTTTTGATGCCAAGCACAGTAATAAGTGTGGGTCTAAAAAGATTAGTCAAGCTCTGCTTTAAGGAAACTGCAATTTCTCACTTGTCCTGTCATCAAGGCCTATGCCTCTCTACCAGGCCCTTCAACACCATTACTCCTTTTAAGAACATTTTATTTTAGTTAATTTAGTGAAGATGTAAATTCAGTAATCAATAACTTGTCCCAAGGTGAAGATGTGTTTAGGGAAGATGTTTAATCAATTAGAAGAAAAAGAAACCCACTCAATTGGCTATAAGAAACAGACCTGTACAGTAAGGATTTCAATTAATATGCTTTTGAATTTTTCATGTTGGTTTGTATTGAATTAATTTGGTCTGATACTTTGTCTGCCTTTTTTTTTTTTTTAAACTGGAGGATATACTGAACACTCTCTATTAACACATGCAAAACATTTTTTTTTACATTGGAGTATGACTGATTAACAATGTGGTGATAATTTCAGGTGGACAGCGAAGGGACTCAGCCATACATATACATGCAGAACTTTTTTATATGTTTATTTGTTCATCTTACAGGAGACAATCACAGAAGCAAAATATCATATGTATCTTTCTCTACTCAGTGATTTTTGAACAACGTAAGATGTGGATTCTTTACTCCAAGCTAAAAGTTACTGATATAAGGCTGAGAGTTGTCACAGAATCATTTTCAATGCTGCTCTGTCTTATGGCATCATACTTACTCTTATTTCTATGGGTAGCTCTGCCTGGGCTAAGCACCGAAGAATTGATGCTTTTGAACAGTGGTGCTGGAGAAGACTCTTGAGAGTCCCCTTGAGATCCAACCCGTCCATCCTAAAGGAGATCAGTCCTGGGTGTTCATTGGAAAGACTGATGTTGAAGCTGAAACTCCAGTACTTTGGCCACCTGATACGAAGAGTTGACTCATTGGAAAGACCCTGATGCTGGGAAAGATTGAGGGCAGGAGGAGAAGGGGACGACAGAGGATGAGATGGTTGGATGGTATCTCCTACTCAATGGACATGAGTTTGGGTAAACTCTGGGAGTTGATGATGGACAGGAAGGCCTGGAGTGCTGCAGTTCATGGGGTCGCAAAGAGTTGGACCCAGCTGAGCGACTGAACTGAACTGAACCAAACTGAACTGGTCTGGGTATAGAGGTCTACATTTTTTCTTTTACAAAAATATCATTTACATTGTAAATGTAGCAACTTGTCTTGCTGGTACAGATGGGAAATGAGCTGAATTCTGCTTTTCTGGAAAGTTGCTTGCAAAAGAAATTTTCAAGAATCATATGCCATCTGCAGCAACATGGATAGACCTAGAGTTTGTCATACTGATTGAAGTCAGACAGAGAAAGACCAACATCTTGTGATACCTCTTATATGTAGAATCTTTAAAAATGGTGCAAATGAACTTATTTACAAAATAGAAATAGAGTCACAGATGTAGAAATCAAACTTTCTGTTTCTGAGGGGGAAAAGGGAAGGGATAAATAGGGAGATTGGAATTGACATAAGCACACTGTTGTACATAAAATAGAGGCTCCCCAGGCAGTGCTAGTGATAAAGAACACAGTCCATAGGGTCACAGCCTGCCATGAGTGAAGCAACTTAGCATGCATGTGAACAGAAATTAGGCAACCAGGAAGGATTTAATATACAGCACAGAGAGCTCACCTCAATACTCTGGTGAAAAGAATCTAAAGAAGAGTGGGTGTACACATATCTATAATGGATTCACTTTGCTGTACACTTAAAACTAACACAGCACTGTAAATCAACTATTGCTGGTTAGTCACTCAGTTATCTCCAACTCTGTGTACCCCATGGGCTGTAGCTTGCCAGACTCCTCTCTCCGTGGGATTTCCCCGCAAGAATACTAGGATGGGTTGCCATTTCTTTGACTACACTCCAATAAAAGTTAATTTTGAAAAAAAGCAAATATGGTTATATACATTTCAAAAAAATTGCAAAGCTTGAAAAAGTAAACATGGCTAATTTTCATAAAAGACATTTTCCTGATATTTATTTAGAAATCAATTAAATTGAGGATGGGCTAGGTGAGGTTGAATGAATATTAAGGTAAAACGGGAAATCCACAAGCACTGCTCACATCACCTATATTTGCCTAATAATTTCCCCAATCCAGTTGGTTGTATAGACTAAACCCTTAACTCATGTAATTTGAAGTATTACGAATAATCTCAGTGGTGGGGGTATCAGACAGGGTTTTATGTCCCTTCCCAGTGGCTCAGCAGTAAAGAATCTCCAGGCAATGCAGGAGACCACGGTTTGATCCATGGGTGGGGAAGATCCCCTGAAGAAGAAAATGGCAACCCACTCCAGGATTCCTGCCTGGAGAATTCAATGGACAGAGGAGCCTGGTGGGCTACAGTCCATGGGGTCACAAAGAGTCAGACACAACTAAGTCACTGATACTTTCACTTTCATAATACACACACACACACACACACACACACACACACACACACATATATGTACTTAATACATAAAAAATAGAAGCTTATTCTTATTTGAAGAAACTGTATCTTCTTTATTTAGGACATTCATATTTATTTATGTCTTTTCAATTTCTATTGAAGTATAGTTTATTTGCAGTACCGTGTTACTTTCTGTTGCACAACAAAGTTAATCAGTTATTTATATACATACATACATACATATATACATATATACACTTGATGAAAGTGAAAAAGGAGAGTGAAAAAGTTGGCTTAAAACTCAACATTCAGAAAACTAAGATCATGGCAACTACTCCCATCACTTTGTGGCAAATAGATGGGGAAACAGTAGAAACAGTGGCTGACTTTATTTTGGGGGGCTCCAAAATCACTGCAGATGGTGATTGCAGCCATGCAATTAAAAGACACTTACTCCTTTGAAGGAAAGTTATGACCAGACTAGACAGCGTATTAAAAAGCAGAGACATTATTTTGTCAACAAAGGTCTGTCTAATCAAGGCTATGATTTTTCCAGTGGTCACGTGTGGATGTGAGAGTTGAACTGTGAAGAAAGCTGAGCGCCGAAGAATTGATGCTTTTGAATTCTGGTGTTGGAGAAGACTCTTGAGAGTCCTTTGGAGTGCAAGGAGATCCAATCAGTCCATCCTAAAAGATATCAGTCCTGAATATTCATTGGAGGGATTCATGCTGAAGCTGAAACTCCAGTACTTTGGCCGCCTGATGCTAAGAGCTGACTCATTTGAAAAGACCCTGATGTGGGAAAGATTGAGGGCAGGAGGAGAAGGGGACAACAGAGGATGAGATGGATGGATGGTATCACCGACTCAGAGGACATGGGTTTGGGTAAACTCCGGGAGTTGGTGATGGACTGGGAGGCTTGGTGTTCTGTGGTTCATTGGGTCACAAAGAGTCAGACACGACTGAGCAAGTGAACTGAACTGATACACTCTTTTTAGATTCTTTTCCAATATAGGTCATTAGAGAGTATTGAGTAGATTTCCCTGTGCTACACAATAGGTCCATATTAGTTATCTATTTTATATATTGTAGTATATGTCAATTCCAGTCTCCCAATTTATTTAATGCCAATTGCTTGGAATTATTTTTCCACATTATTGTAGAAAATGTATTAAGGAAGTTGTATATAATATTNAGTTCCCTGTGTTACACAATAGGTCCGTATTAGTTATCTATTTTATATATAGTAGTATATGTCAATTCCAGTCTCCCAATTTATTTAATGCCAATTGCTTGGAATTATTTTTCCAGTACACATTATTGTAGAAAATGTATTAAGGAAGTTGTATATAATATTTTAGTGAGCTGTATATATGTTTTGTCATCCACAAAAATATAATATTTACTGTATCTGAAAAATATGAGGACTTTGAAACTGAAACCCAAGCCAATAATCTGTAGACAATTCATGGTCTAGTGTAGGGACTGGATAAGCCTCCTTCCTAAATTGTAGTGGTCTGGTTTCTGAGCAATCATCAATTGATAAACACAGAGAATGCAGGGTAAATCAAAAAGTGTGAGGAGAGGAATAATTTTATAGTACTGTGGCATGGGTTGATAATTATAAACCTTTTTAAAAATGCGATGCTGTTTTAGGACAAAGTATATATCATAGAGCCTAACAGCCTTTCCACTTTAGCGTTCAACCTTTCTAATACTGGGCAGGTTACCAGGTCACAGTTCTGTGATATTCAAATAAATTTTGTAAGCAGCTGGGGAATAGTTCATTCCCAGTTGCTCTTATATTTGATGGTATCCGTTTATGATTAAAAATAGAGGATAATAAATTATTTTGATTTAGTAGTCATGGGTTTAAAGTGCCTGATTTATTGTAGTATTTTAGACCCACAGAATAACTTCTCTTGATTTTCCTTAAATCTCTTCCCAGAGGAAAAGAAATTTAGTAAGAGTTGAGAGTGGACATTGGCCCTGGAGAGAGGCTTCTATTTTCCAGGATGTTAGCCCGATGCCAGACTCTGCTAACCTGGGTGGTCAGTTTAATGTGGACATTTTTCTAAGGAAGTCGACCGAAGCCACTAAACATATTTGCTCCATGAGCTAAACCACAATAGAACAGAGGTCTCCTGTGTACAGCTTTCCTCACTCTTTGAATACAGTTCATTCTTATTTTATTTCCATCAGAAACAAATGCCCTTCAGAAAGTTTCTCTTTGAAGTTTAAATGCAATGTGTAAGTATGTGAGTGCATGTGTATCCAAAATGCAATTACATGCAAGCATCTGATTCAATGATGAGATGACCATTTCTTTAGGACTGTGAAGAGTCTTTCGAGAGTTGAAGCGTTCCAAACCCCCAGATCCCAGCAGGATCACCCACCTATAGTAAATATGAATGCATGAAATGGGGAAAAAATATTGTGTCAAAATGAATAATCATCAGATTCATAGACATATAAAACTGCTCTAGATCGCATTTGGAAACAAGGGTTTAGTTTTAATGGCTTTCTGTCAGTTTTTGCGATTCAACATCATTTGAGACAGGATCCTGTCTTTCCTGTGTCTGCATGGTTCTTCTTTCACTGATATTAATCCCTGTCACCCATCAAAAGAGAAAGGACTATTGAGTGCCAGACCAGGAGCCTTTCAATCCACGCGGTTGGGAGGCTGCAGCCCTGACCCCCTGGTTAGTCTCTGCTTTTGGATTATTGCTGGCTGCCAAAGAAGCAAAAAAGTACCTCTAATTATACCCTCTGTTCTGTTCAAAAGCAAAAACGACTTTCTTCAAATTAGTAATCTATACTCACCACTGGGCTTCCCAGATGACTCAGTGGTACAGAATCCACCTGCCAATGCAGGAGACACAGGTTCCATCCCTGGGTCGGGAAGATGCCCCGGAGAGGGGAACGGCAACCCACGCCAGTATTCTTGCCTGAGAAATCCCACGGACAGAGGAGCCTGGTGGGCTACAGTCCATGGGGGTCACAAAAGAATCAGACGCTACTGAGCACACACACATACACACACCAGGAGAGTTTTCTGCGTAACTCTGGGGGCAAATCAAAAAAAGTTAAGCGTCACCTGAGCGGCTGACGTCCCAGGCAACCTGGGCAGACTGTTCGTGTGTGTGGCTCTCTCAATATGTCTGTCTATATTTTCAATTACACGTAATCCTTGAATATGATATTCAGTAAAGTTTATGGTGAAAATGAGAAAGGGGTCTTTTATTTTTACTTAAAACGAAACTTTTGGTCCAACCCTATATACATATATATAAACATAAACATATATATATAATGTTTTCACTTTTCACATATATATGTATATACATGAAACACTTTATTTCTCTGAGCACAGATGATATATTTGAGTTTGTATCCAGTTCAGTTCAGTTGCTCAGTCGTGTCTGACTCTTTGCGACCCTGTGAACCACAGCATGCCAGGCCTCCCTGTCCATCACCAACTCTTGGAGTCTACCCAAACCCATGTCCATTGAGTCGGTGATGACATCCAATCATCTCATCCTATGTNGAGTTTGTATCCAGTTCAGTTCAGTTGCTCAGTCATGTCTGACTCTTTGCGACCCTGTGAACCACAGCATGCCAGGCCTCCCTGTCCATCACCAACTCTCGGAATCTACCCAAACCCATGTCCATTGAGTCGGTGATGACATCCAATCATCTCATCCTATGTATGAATCGGAATTCAGGATCAATACTATATTAAGTTATTCTGTGAAATCAGAAAAGTGTGCTCTCAGCTGCCTTATAGTTTAAATAGGAAAAAATATCATGATGTTCCCCAAACAGTACAGAAAGGGGAAACTGCTCTGAAGCTGAGCCATGATGGGAAGGAAATGAGAATTATTCTGCTTGCAGAACTAGGTATACACATCAGCACAATTTTAGATTCACAAGAGGTGATTTAAAAACCCAGGTGTAAAAGTAATTTAAGAACTATAGAATAGAAATTGTGGTGACTGTCTTGCTTAGCATGAAATTTGAAAGTTATATTTTATTAATTAAACAAGTATCATTTTTAATAACTGTAAGTAAAATATAGGCTCATGAACAGCTTTTGAAATGGTATTTTATTCAATAGGTTGTGAACAAATGCATTTTTATATCCCAACTTACACATATACAGTATTAAAAAATTAGATTCATATTTATATCATTTCACTTCAAAATAAATGTCAAAAGGAAGATTTAATAGACTAGAAAGCTAAAATCAATTTTTAAATAAGTACATTATCTACAACACAGTAAATCAAATTGTAAAACCTTCCAATCAGTGTATTTTCTCGTAACAAAGAACACAATCTCCTTTCTTAAGGTTTTTGACCTGGTGGGGGCAGAGCATATCATTTGCACCCACCTCTGGTGCAGTAAGCACATTGCAACCAGTAGTTCTAGAGTGAGAGACCAGATCAATTCCTGGTCAATAGAAAGTGACTCCATTGGCGGTTAAGGCACATTCTCTTTAAAGCTGCTCTGGGCAGAGGCAGTTTCATTGTTACAGACTACGGAGAAATTGACCTGAGTGCCATCTGCTTAACAGTCAGAGCTCTGGTCTCTGTATTGGCTTCCTCCTTGGCCTTTCCTTGTGATGGTCAAGTGGGATGATTTTAAGTCACTTTCACACACATACGTATAATTGTTTTAGAGCTTCTATCATATAAAGCAGTTATTAAGGCAATGATGTGACCTTTTGCAAAACCATTTTTTTTCTTCTTTAATCAACCCACAAGTCTCAGAACAGCTGTAAGTATCAAGCCATCATTGCTCTTTCTCCATACCCACTCTACATTTCTAGCCTTACATCTGCGACTCAGTGATCCAGGGAAGTAAATGGTGAAGATGAGCAATGGATCAGTCATAATAATTCCACTTAACTGAAAATAGTGCTACTTCTCTCTAAATTAAGTGTGCAATTGGCAAGACTTATTTATACTCTCCTAGGGATTAGCTTTTATTGATCTAATTAGGATGAAGCTCTGAAATCAGTTGACAGTCAACCTGATGGAGCAGCAGCTGCATATGATTTTGTTCTTCAAATGAAAAGGGGATTTGAATAGACGAAAATAGAACAGACTGTCCCAGACCTATGCTTTGCCACCAAAGGCAGAGTTAGTAAACCAAGAGCAAGTTCCGACAGTGGGTTCTCTCCCGAGCTTAAATTTTACATTCCAACCTATCAAATCAGAAAAGAGGCTTCAAAATTTATTTTGATGGCAAGTAATACAATACTGTTGGAGAAGGAAATGGCAGCCCACTCCAGCGTTCTTGCCTGGAGAATCCCAGGGACAGGAAAGCCTGGTGGGCTGCCGTCTATGGGATTGCACAGAGTCGGGCACAACTGAAGCAACTTAGCAGCAATATTATACTGTTAATAAATGCTATGTGTGTTAGCAGGGGCTTCCCAGGGGGCACTAGTGGTAAAGAACCTGTATACCAATACAGGAGACATAAGAGGCATGCATTGCGTCCCACTATCAGGACGATCCCCTGGAGGAGGGCATGGCAACCCACTCTAGTATTCTTGCCTGGAAAATCCCATGGACAGAGGAACCTGGTGGACTACAGTTCATAGTATCACACGGAAGTGACTCAGCACGCACACATGCATGTTAGGAGGAGAACTTTTAAAGATCTTATAAGTGTTAATCAGTCTCAAATAATTCAGCTTTACCGGCGGGGGGAGGGGGGCAGGGATTGCTTCTGTTGTTGATACTCATACTTTTTCTTACCATTATCTGTTTTTTTGTGGGTTTTTTTTTTTTTGTATAGTGATCAAGAGTACCAGAAAGAATTCCTAACAAATGTCTTCTTTCCCATTTACAAGCCAATGTAGGAAATTACCAGCAGAACTTCAACTCCTAAAACAATTAGAAAGAATGGGCAAAGGTGTCTTTTCTTTAATGAAATCACTATGCCCAAATGATAGGTTTGAACATATTGACTCAGTTACCAGACAGAGCCCTGAGAACACGGGTGGCTGCATTCACTGATCAAACTCCATTAAGAGAGCTTTACTGATTTATCCCTTNATTCCTAACAAATGTCTTCTTTCCCATTTACAAGCCAATGTAGGAAATTACCAGCAGAACTTCAACTCCTAAAACAATTAGAAAGAATGGGCAAAGGTGTCTTTTCTTTAATGAAATCACTATGCCCAAATGATAGGTTTGAACATATTGACTCAGTTACCAGACAGAGCCCTGAGAACACGGGTGGCTGCATTCACTGATCAAACTCCATTAAGAGAGCTTTACTGATTTATCCCTTAGCACTGATGAACATTTGTGGACACAGAGTCAATATTTTGAAGAAGATTAGCAGNCCTGGGTTCGATCCCTGGCTTTGGAAGATTCCCTGGAGGAGGGAAAAGCTACCCAGTCCAGTACTCTGGCCTTCTTTTGTCCAAATATAGGACAATTTTTCATCTTGCTTTAATATTTTAGACTTCTAAAGGAGATTTTTTAAGGTGAGGTGTCAACAAAATGATATGAAAAGTACATAGTCTGAAAAGTCCATGAAAACATCAACTACTTTCTAAATAAATTTCCAAATGGTGAATTGAAATTGGCAAAGCATAGATACATTACTTTGCAGCATATATCTATTACTTTCCATAATCTCTTCCAATCACTGCTTATCTGGCTTCACTGAAACATGTAAAAATCTCTAAAATTCTCCCCTTTCAACACAAAACGTGTCTGCCCTGCAACAAAATTCAGTCTGAATGGGGTGTGCTGTCTACAAGCTGGTTTCCTCCGACATCTCGAACTGCTTTCAAACACTTGAAGTCAAAGATCCCAATGCCCGTTTTGGAATGAATTTGGCCCTGATTTTTACAACCTTGTGTATCTTAACGGAAATTTAATACATCTGTTTTTGATTCATTTACACTTAAATCATCAAAACAGCAGCCTTTTAGGGTGATTTGATATCCGTGAAGACCGTTGAAACTTTTCAGTCATCATTTAGAGCATAAAAAAAAAAAAAAAAGGACGTTTTGCTTTCTCCAGAATAAACCAAAATGCTGAGGAGTTTGTGTTCAGTGTTCTAAACTTGTCAACAAAAGTTCTCTCGTCTGTAGGGGGCACAGGGACAAGCAAGATGCTGGCGACCCACTCACTGGAATTGGAACTGTTGGTTTTTTGAAGAGACGGAGCATGTGTCTTTCAGAACACATTGTACGTCGCTCATGGCTTCCAGACCTTTGTGTTCTAATGAAAAGTTCCCAAAGCGTTCATTTGCATGGCTGCGGATGCTGTTGCCTAGCTTTATGTTTCCATATTTGAACACATTATGACTCACTCGATATTATAAGACATTTCATGGCCCTTTATTTGAAGAGTGCTTAAATTTATTTTTCACATGAGATGTAAATTTATTTTTTACACAAGGTGTAGAAAGTTACTGTGCATTTTATATATTACTGGTTCCGTAAAATTGCTTTTCCCACTGGGGTATAGCCATCATAGGTAAATTAGTGCTCGTATGATAAAAGAAAAAATAGTTTAGTTTAAAAATATTTTATTTTAAAAGTTAGTGTTCTTTTTTCAACCTGGGTGCACTGTTAAATCAGTCTATCTTGATTAAATATATATCAAAGATGCATTAAGTGACCTTCATCGTCTCAAATTTTCCTTCTTTTTTTCATTTTTCCAAAATGAAATACTTAATCCTGTATTTACTTACTCTGCTCCATATGGATTGGATACTATCATTTCATCCCAAGTGTCCATTTGAGAATCAATTTCCCTTTTTAAGAAGTTTACTTGATCTGACAATTAATAGCCTAGCTTTATACAATTTTTTTTTTCTGTGTAAAATATACAGAGAAAATTCCAAGTGATATAAGGGTATTTTGCTAAAGTGTCTTCTCTAGTCTTTTCCTCTTGAATAGTTTCCAGGATTTATAGAGTTTCTGAATGTATATTTATTTTTGCATGATTTAAATTCCATGTGTAAAAAAAGCAAATGGAGTTTCATTTTTCTTTAAGTAACTGAAGTCTACATTGTATGTTCAAATGGACTAGACAGTCACAAGACTGACCCAAACTGAAATCAATCTGATTTTTATCCAGTGTTTTCTCTCTCAAGAGCTATTGGAGATACACACTTTAATGGAAAGAACTTTTACGACTTGAAAACTATCAATTTGCTCAACATGCACACAAGTTTAACCTTTGCCCTTATCTATGTGAGACTAGAAAATATCACAATTGTTTCTCAAAGATACATGGAAATATTAAACTCTGAATAAAAATCAATGCTCCAGAATATTCTGAAATAATGATTAAGGAATTCAAGTGTCAGTCCCTCAGTCATGTCCAACTCTTTGCAATGCCATGGACGGACTGTAGCTTACCAAGCTTTTTTGTCTGTGGGTTTCTCCAGGCAAGAATACTGGAGTGGGTTGCCATTTCCTTCTTGAGGGATCTTCCCAACCCAGGACTGAATTTGGGTCTCCTGCATTGCAGGCAGATGCTTTACCATCTGAGATGATTACTTCAACCCTAAAAAAAAAAAGATCTGTATATTTTTTCATGTAATAAAACTTGCAATCATAGAAATGCATGGTGTTTCAAACCTGGAATTATTCTTAACCATAATGACTCACCAAATATCTTCTTCATATATTAGAATGAAAGAAGCAAGTCCATTTGTCTTTAAACTGCTAAATCCTTAAGATATGTTAGATAGGTTTCATTGAAACTATTTTTGATAATAAAAATTATTCAAGTACAGCTGTTTTCTTCATGCAAAAGCACACTGATACAATGGATATTTATTTGTATTCACTAGTTTTCTATTGTATTTTTGTACCATGAGGAGCATGAACTTTCAGTCATAGTAATGTAGTAAGTTGATACTAATGTCTGGACTATTTTGATTGCTTTCTTCTTCTAACTAGAGTTTACAGTTGAATTTTGAATTGCTTAGGTTAAAGCAACTGTTGATAAGGCATGTTTTCTTTTGTGAAAAGATTTTCAATGTGGTATTTATTTAAGGTTACCAGCTAATGATGCTTCTGAATTTCTTCCTATCAAAGAATAGAATTCAAGGCCATTTGTCTGATATTATGATTACAATACTGTTATCATATGAATGAGAAGTTTCCCACAAGTTCTTCACATTTGTCTGTGGTGGTGGTTTAGTCACTAAGTCGTGTGTGATTCTTGGCCCCCACGGACAGTCATCCACCAGGCTCCTCTGTCCATGGGATTCTCCAAGCAAAATACTGGAGTGGCTTGCCATTTTCTTCTCCAGAGGATCTTCCTGACTCAGAGATCAAACTCAGGTCTCTTGCATTGCAGGCAGATTCTTTACTGACTGAACCAATTTGTCTGCTGTTGCTGTTGCTAAGTTGCTTCAGTCGTGTCTGACTCTGTGTGACCCCATAGACAGCAGCCCACCAGGCTTACCCATCCCTGGGATTCTCCAGGCAAGAACAATGGAGTGGGTTGCCGTTTCCTTCTCCAATGCATGAAAGTGAAAAGTGAAAGTGAAGTCACTCAGTCATGTCCGACTCCTAGCAACCTCATGGACTGCAGCCCACCAGGCTCCTCCGTCCATGGGATTTTCCAGGCAAGAGTCCTGGAGTGGGGTATGATTGCCTTCTCCGAACCAGTTTGTCTAGGTTTGTTAAAAGATATATTGATAGAATATGTGAAAAATATTTGAAAAAATTTTCATGGGTCCTGGTTGGTAGAAATTTGATACTGAGAAGGAAGACATCATTTTTAAGTTGAATAAATATTTTCTTCAGGCTAACGAGCGGCAGATCTCTTCCCTGGTGGCCCAGTGGTAAAGAACCCACCTGCCAGTGCAGGAGAGGTGGGTTCAATCTCTGGGTCAGAAGATCCCTTGGAGAAGGATATGGCAACCCACTCTAGTATTCTTGCCTGGAAAATTCCATGGACAGAGGGGCCTGGTAAGCTACAAGCCATGGGGTCACAAAAGTGTTGGACACAACTTAGCAGCTGAACAAGAATAACAACAAGAGTGGTAAATCCGTTGCTGGAGGAGCAAATGGATACAGGTGAGAAAATAACCCAAAATTGGTTTGGGCTTCAAAAATTTTAGGAACCATTATGCACAACTCTGTTGGAAGCATCTCTTTCTCTCCCTGTGTCATGCTGGTTTTCTTCCCCAAATTTTTATTGGTCAAATGCATGAACAATTATATTAATGGACCCACTCTTACCCCTGAAACCACTGAACAGTTATTCAGAAAGCCTTTATTTTTAGAAACCTTTAAAGGTTTTTATTTTATATTGGTGTATAACCAATTAACAATCTTGTGATAGTTTCAGGTAGACGAAAAAGGGACTCAGCCATATACGTACATGTGTCCATTCTCCCCAAACTCCCCTCCCAGCCAGGCTGCCACATGACACTGAGTGGAGTTCCTTGTGGAAAGCCTTCATTTTAAACCTTGCATTTTATTAATTTGTCTGAACTTCCAGAGTGTATAATGAACACATGACGTCTACTTGCTTTATATACATAAGCATTTATAAATGAAAAAGTCACGTTTTATTTCAAGCATTATCCCATTTACAAGTACTTGAAGGTGTTATTATTATACAGCTGAATAAATATTTATAAAGTCTTAAACCTTTTGTTATAGTGTTTTTCTTAGATCCAATATTAAAATAAAAAGTTTCTGTTTGCATTCTTTTTACTATGGAATATTAGACACAAATTAAAATAATAAAAATAATGTCTTTATTTCACCCTAGCCATTTAGGTTCATAGTTAAGAGCTTATCTGATCATGAAATTTTAACCTGCCTCATGGAAATAAGCTTTTCTATTCTGATAGCTCTGCCCGTCTCTGCCCTGCCTATAGAAATGGACCCATATTTTCTGCGAGCTATTTGCAGGGGTGCAAGCCATCTGCAGCTGAATGATTAGTGGAGTTCAGGAATACAGATCCTGTATTTGGTCCCTATTGGCCATTTATTTCTGTTTTATTGTTTTAATTATAAAGGCTGGTCTTCCTGGTGACTTATATATTGTTGCTGTGTTGAAAGTAACCTCAAATATTCATGTGCTTGTAAATTGCACTATAATTTCGAGAGACCTTAGCCTGAAATTAATTTTGGGTGCCAGTGCTGCTGGGATAGTTCCATACCACACTGTGGTCCTGAAACTGGAAGCTACATTTCAATGTTAACTGGCTGTTACATGACAAGTAAACAAGTTTAATTGTGTTATTCACCTCATCGACTTTAATGAGCCAATAATAGATGTAATAGGCACCTCAGGACCAGATGGCATAGGCTGAAAAGTCCCCATGAATACCATTTTTTCATCTCAAGTATCTGATAAATATGTTAACTTCCTGCTCTATGGCAATCGTTGAGATGTCTTAGCAGCTGGTCAGTTACCTTACACCGCAGGGGCCATTGGTGCTGTTTATAGCTTAAGCCTCAGCTTTATAGCTGGAGAGACATTTAAAAAACCTCTCTTCCTGAACTGTAAGGCCACATTATAATTGAATAAGTGTACAAAAATATTTTTTCAGTTAAAAGTTCGGTGAAGCACACTAAAATAAGTTACAGAATCAGTCTGAGGATTAGGAAGAGCCTGCCTAAATGATAAATGTCACTTTCACAGGCATTGATTTGTCATTCCTTAATTCTTTTTCCTTACACGCACACAATCACACAAGCATGCAGAGTACAACTTGATTGGTAAAGCGACAGTAAGCAAGTATTGTGGAAGAAATTACTTACTTTCATAGGAAAGGATATGCCTTTAATTTTGTCTTCAGTTCGCTTTGCAAAAAGTTCCTTATAGTTGTCTGCCTCTTAATATGCTTAATAAATATTTTTAAGTAAAAAAATATATATTTTTTCACCTTCGTGAGATATTGAAGAGTTCTTTCTCAAGTTGATGGTACTGCTATCTTGGCAACCAAGGCAACGTTTCCAACAGTTCATAAAAAGCCAAATGAATATTTGCCTTGCCAGTTTACTGTTATATAAAGATTGAATTCCCGTTTCTTCTGATGAGACTTCAGAGCCCAGAAAGGACACTAACCCGTGGTCAGGAGTTTGTGGCGCCCGGAACGTCGCTGTGTCTGTGCCGTGTCTCTGCAGGCCTGTCTGACTCTTGGCCACCCTGAGAATCCTAGCCTGTCAGGCTCCTCTGTCCTGGGATTCTGCAGGCAATGATCCTGCGGTGGATCCCACGCTGTCCTCCGGGGGACCTGCCCCAGGCAGGCATGGAACACCCAGGCTTCGTCTGCTGCATCGGCACGCGTGCTCTTTTTATCTCCTGTATTGGCAGGCGGATTTTAACCCCTAGCGCCACCCTAGCGCCTAGGGCCACCCGGAAGCCCTATCAAAAAGAAACCCAGTAATCACTTATAAGCTTGCTGCTGCTGCTAAGCGGCTTCAGTTGTGTCCGACTCTGTGCGACCCCATAGACGGCAGCCCACCAGGCTCCCCTGTCCCTGGGATTCTCCAGGCAAGAACACGAGTGGGTTGCCAGTTCCTTCTCCAATGCAGGAAAGTGAAAAGCGAAAGTGAAGTCGCTCAGTCGTGCCCGACTCTTAGCGACCCATGGACTGCAGCCCACCAGGCTCCTCCGTCCATGGGATTTTCCAGGAAAGAGTGCTGGAGTGGGTGCCATTGCCTTCTCCGAACTTTTAAGCTTAATTTCATCACTAAAAATTGTGCTGTCTTTCCATAGATTTAATACCTAAGATTTTCACTGTAGCCCTGTGCTACGCTGTCTGGGACACTATACAATTGTACTGGATTTGATGGCAGAGCAGCAGTGGCTGCTTCAGCGCTCACCTCAGTAAATATATCTTTGAGGATCTGTGAGAGGAAAGGTACTTTCATAGTATTACTCGTTGCTATTCCGTCTTGGTGAATGGGACTTTTATTTACTTGGCTATGACAGATTGAAGCTGTTTTTTTTCCTAAGCTCTTTTTCCATCAAAAAGAGACTATTCATAATTTGCAGTTTCACATTTGATCCCAGAAAATGAAATCCAACTCCTGGAAATGGAAGAATCGATAATTCAGGAAAAGTGAGAAAACTGAGAAAAATGAGAAACCCTGAATAACCTGTTAAAATCTGTAGCAATATCTTGAGAAGCTTCCAAGATCCACCATAACAACCCCATTCGTAGACTTGAAATCCTCGGGAGAAGCCTGATGATTCTGGAGGATCCTGTGGAGACTCTGAGAAGACCAGTAGAGTTTAATTGTTCTCTGGTATGAGAAGATTAAAAATGTAAGTTCCAGATGCACCGAAAACTGAAACAGTCCAACAAGCCAACCGAAAAAAAAAAAAAAAAAAGATTCAGGTTACTAAAAAAGCTCTATGATAAAAGAGAGGGGCCACGGCAGAGATCCCCTTTGGTGATGACTGAAATTCGGTTGTTGCTGAAAACAAGATGGCTGACTGACAGAGTCCCTAGGCTCCTAACAGGGAAATAAAAGCTTTCTCAGAGCAGAGCATTTCCTCACACCTCAAAGTACTTCTCAGTGTTTTATTTTTTTATTTTTTTATTGAACATAGACTGGTGCTTCATTTCTTATATGATAGCATACATGTTTCAGTGCCATTCTCCCAATCATCCCACCCTCTCCCTCTCCCTCAATGTTTCGTTAGCAATATACTCCGCTGGGCAGACAAGAAACACATTACTTTTTTGAAGAGAATAAAACAGAGCACGTGAAGACAGATAATGGATACATCACACAAACATTTTAAAAAGAAATACGCTGCATAATTTCAACACATAAAGGGCCCTATTAAGAATTTTCACAGATAATTCAAAAATATGTAAAAAAAAGAACCACATGGGAACAATAATGAATCAAGGGTAATTAGAACAGAATAAATGCATTTAGCAGGGGAGTAGACAAAGCTAAAGAGAGAATCAGTGAAGAGAACATCTGGAGAACGTACTCCTCCCCAAGAACAGACTAAAGAGCAGAAAGTATAAAAAGGTTTCAGAGACACAAGCCATACACTGATAGAGGTTGGCGATGCATATAGAGGGAGCTAACAAATGCAAGAGAAAGAGACTAGAGAGCACACTTCCAAAAAACAATAATTTCAAAACTTCTGGAGGACGCTGTTTGAAAAATATTACAGTCTCCAAGCAGAAACACAGACACAAACATACATGGTACATCGTAATATAACTGCTAAAAAAAAACCAGAGATTGCATCTTAAAAACATACATAAAAATTCACAGCTTATATTCAAAGGAAAATAATAAAACCAAGTCTAAACTGGAATAGTGAAAGACAACATCGTTATATTTTCAAAGTGTCCCAAACACAAACAGAAGCGATGAAAAGCTATCAACTTAGAGCCCCTTGGACATTTAAAATATGCTTTAAGAAAATCTCCATTAAAGAAATTGAGAGAAAACATCACCAGTAACCCTATCAAGAGAGTCAAAGAGCCCTGGTGTTTAATGTTCAAATTATTCCAGAATGTTATGGCACTGAGCCAAATTGCTCTATTTCTGTTCTTCCTTTTTCCTAAAAGGTAGCTGGACATTAGGGCAGCCTAGATCTTTGGTTTGGGAGACGAGAGAGAGTCTTGTTTACATCCTCTCTCTATCTTTCTGCATTCTTTCTTTCATTCTCTTTCTAGGCTCCTATGATCTCCCTCTCCCCATCACTGCTCCCTTTCTCTGCCCTCCCAAAATAACCTACAATTTGGGTGTAATCTTAGAGATATTTTAACTACTTTGGCTCCAGTTCTAATTATTTCAGTAAATAAAAAAAATAAATATACATATTCCAGGTAGGTTGGGATTTGGGACAGAAGACTCATGTGCTTACATTATCTATCTTGCATATATTCTGTGCTTGTGAGACTGGACGAGGAAAGGTCATGACAAAGCCCAGACCATACATATGGCTGGGTTCCTTCCCGCACATACCATATCCCGCACATACCATAGTTTCACTCCAGGACTGCAGCGAGGCTGACCTGTAGCGATTTCCCCTTCTTTATGCTGAACTACAATTTGAAGAAGCAGTCTCCAGACACAGAAAACTTAAACATAATTTTTCCTAATCTTGATACAAACAAAATATCTGTTTTAAATTTGAGAGAGTCCTTTGCCCATACCGGAAAAGGAAATGACAAACCCACTCCAGTATTCTCACCTGGAGAATCCCATGGACAGAGGAGCCTGGTGGGCTACAGTCCACGAGATGGCAAGAGTCAGACATGACTTAGCGTTTAAATCACCACCACCTCGCACATATATCACTTGGCTAATTCAAAATCATTCTTATCAGAAAATATTTCTAGAAATCCCAGATCTAAGCAGTCACATGTATTGATGAGCTGGAACACATGTACACCTGTGGCAGATTCATGTCAATATATAGCAAAACCAATACAATATTGTAAAGTAATTAGCCTCCAATTAAAATAAATAAACTTATATTAAACAATAAAAATAAAGTCCAACACTTATTGAAATCTGATGGCCAGTGGAGACAGCGTTCCTGCCATGCATTCATTCATTTCCCAATGTGCAGTCATACTGGCTCTTTCCCAAAATAAGCACTTTTCAAATGACTTTTGAATCGACATTCCAAGATCCCTAGACATCTTCTTTTCAGATTCCCCTTCCAGCTAACTTTACTGTATAAAAATCCATAAACTCTACACACTTGGCAATATGACAGAGTGTGCTTTCTCTTGGGAAGTGTTCCTTATTCTATTTTGCATTACAACCAGAATGAGTCCACTCTGTACTCGTGACAATCCAGACAGATGTTCATGTGAAATATTGTGTCCCATANTTTGAAGAGAATAAAACAGAGCACGTGAAGACAGATAATGGATACATCACGCAAACATTTTAAAAAGAAATACGCTGCATAATTTCAACACATAAAGGGCCCTATTAAGAATTTTCACAGATAATTCAAAAATATGTAAAAAAAAGAACCACATGGGAACAATAAGGAATCAAGGGTAATTAGAACAGAATAAATGCATTTAGCAGTGGAGTAGACACAGCTAAAGAGAGAATCAGTGAAGAGAACATCTGGAGAAAGTACTCCTCCCCAAGAACAGACTAAAGAGCAGAAAGTATAAAAAGGTTTCAGAGGCACAAGCCATACACTGACAGAGGTTGGCGATGCATATAGAGGGAGCTAACAAATGCAAGAGAAAGAGACTAGAGAGCACACTTCCAAAAAACGATAATTTCAAAACTTCTGGAGGATGCTGTTTGAAAAATATTACAGTCTCCAAGCAGAAACACAGACACAAACATACATGGTACATCGTAATATAACTGCTAAAAAAACCAGAGATTGCATCTTAAAAACATACATAAAAATTCACAGCTTATATTCAAAGGAAAATAATAAAACCAAGATCTGATTTCTAAGCTGAAATAGTGAAAGACAACGTCGTTATATTTTCAGTGTTCCAAACAAACAGAAGCGATGAAAAGCTATCATCTTAGAGCCCCTTGGACATTTAAAATATGCTTTAAGAAAATCTCCATTAAAGAAATTGAGAGAAAACATCACCAGTAGACCCTATCAAGAGAGTCAAAGAGCCCTGGTGTTTAATGTTCAAATTATTCCAGAATGTTATGGCACTGAGCCAAATTGCTCTATTTCTGTTCTTCCTTTTTCCTAAAAGGTAGCTGGACAGTAGGGCAGCCTAGATCTTTGGTTTGGGAGAGGAGAGAGAGTCTTGTTTACATCCTCTCTCTATCTTTCTGCATTCTTTCTTTCATTCTCTTTCTAGGCTCCTATGATCTCCCTCTCCCCATCACTGCTCCCTTTCTCTGCCCTCCCAAAATAACCTACAATTTGGGTGTAATCTTAGAGATATTTTAACTACTTTGGCTCCAGTTCTAATTATTTCAGTAAATAAAAAAAATAAATATACATATTCCAGGTAGGTTGGGATTTGGGACAGAAGACTCATGTGCTTACATTATCTATCTTGCATATATTCTGTGCTTGTGAGACTGGACGAGGAAAGGTCATGACAAAGCCCAGACCATACTTATGGCTGGGTTCCTTCCCGCACATACCATATCCCGCACATACCATAGTTTCACTCCAGGACTGCAGCTAGGCTGACCTGTAGCGATTTCCCCTTCTTTATGCTGAACTACAATTTGAAGAAGCAGTCTCCAGACACAGAAAACTTAAACATAATTTTTCCTAATCTTGATACAAACAAAATATCTGTTTTAAATTTGAGAGAGTCCTTTGCCCATACCGGAAAAGGAAATGACAAACCCACTCCAGTATTCTCACCTGGAGAATCCCATGGACAGAGGAGCCTGGTGGGCTACAGTCCACGAGATGGCAAGAGTCAGACATGACTTAGCGTTTAAATCACCACCACCTCGCACATATATCACTTGGCTAATTCAAAATCATTCTTATCAGAAAATATTTCTAGAAATCCCAGATCTAAGCAGTCACATGTATTGATGAGCTGGAACACATGTACACCTGTGGCAGATTCATGTCAATATATAGCAAAACCAATACAATATTGTAAAGTAATTAGCCTCCAATTAAAATAAATAAACTTATATTAAACAATAAAAATAAAGTCCAACACTTATTGAAATCTGATGGCCAGTGGAGACAGCGTTCCTGCCATGCATTCATTCATTTCCCAATGTGCAGTCATACTGGCTCTTTCCCAAAATAAGCACTTTTCAAATGACTTTTGAATCGACATTCCAAGATCCCTAGACATCTTCTTTTCAGATTCCCCTTCCAGCTAACTTTACTGTATAAAAATCCATAAACTCTACACACTTGGCAATATGACAGAGTGTGCTTTCTCTTGGGAAGTGTTCCTTATTCTATTTTGCATTACAACCAGAATGAGTCCACTCTGTACTCGTGACAATCCAGACAGATGTTCATGTGAAATATTGTGTCCCATAGCCCACGTCACTATTTGGCATGTCTTTAATACATACTATGTGAGAGTACTTAAAATGGTTTGAAAAATATTCTTCTTTAGTACTTATAGGAAATAAGAATAGGAAAGTAACATTAAAAAACACATTTAAATAATGGAAAACTCTTTGGGGCACATAAAAATAATTTGGCGTCCTAGCAGGACCATATTATAAAGCTCAGTAAAAATAGACAGTATCAATTAAGAATGACAGTAATTTCTGAAGGAAGAAAAGTAGAAAACAAAACTCCAAAATAAAGTATTATATGGTAACATACGACTTGCAGAAAATGCTCATTTCTATGAAATCATTACCGTATCATTACTTAGTTGTGGGCGCAAGGGGAAGAAAACAGGTGAAAATAAAATTGTGATTTTTGCCTTTCCCTTAAGAGAATGTTTAACTCCATTCAAGAAACAAAAACGTAGTCTGAATGAACTTCAGTTGCAAGCTACTGTCTACAAAAAAATAACCAAGATAAAAATGAAAAAGCACACTAATTCCCTACCAAGTTAAAACTTGCAATTTATTTATAGCTAAGAATTTATCCAGGACAGGGAAGTCTATGAAAGAAAAGCATTAAGCTGCAACTGCTTTGTCACGGTTATATTTGTAAAAATTAAGACTCTATGTATTGCAGGTTTTGATAAAAATACTCACACTGTGGTTCTAATATTATAATCTACCCTATTTCATAAAGAACTATCAAATAAAATAAAGCTGTATTAGAAGCCCCTAAGGAATTTATAGTCTTAAGTTTTGTAAACAATGCATACACACATGAATTTAAAAAGTAATAAGCTACCTTTATAATATGGCTTCCCAGGGGGCTCAGTGGAGAAGAATCCAGCTGCTAATGCAGGAGACATGGGTTCAGTCCCTGGGCCATGGAGATTGCCAGGAGAAGGAAATGGCAACCCGCTCCAGTATTCTTGCCTAGGAAATCCTATGGACAGAGGAAGAAGCCAGGTGGGCTACAGTCTGTGGGGTCATAAAAGAGTTAGTCACGACCAGTGATGAGCACAANAGCTACCTTTATAATATGGCTTCCCAGGGGGCTCAGTGGAGAAGAATCCAGCTGCTAATGCAGGAGACATGGGTTCAGTCCGTGGGCCATGGAGATTGCCAGGAGAAGGAAATGGCAACCCGCTCCAGTATTCTTGCCTGGGAAATCCTATGGACAGAGGAAGAAGCCAGGTGGGCTGCAGTCTGTGGGGTCATAAAAGAGTTAGTCACAACCAGTGATGAGCACAAATACACACTTTAAAACGATTCACACGTAAACATGCACATTAAAAAATTCTCTAAATAATCTGAATATTAGTTTCAAAAGATTTCATGTGAGAAAACATCAAGGAAAAATTGTGAATTAAAAACTGAGGCTCAAAAAGCAAGACACACAATTTGGTAGACAAAAAGATAAATGTTTCCAATTGGATATGAGGCAGGCAATTGATCAGGGTGGATAGAAAGTGAGCTATGGGTCTGATTTGAGATTAAATTCTGCCTTTCTTTTTTGTTAAACAAAACCTCCACTCCAACCTTTTTTTGAGAAAATAAATTCGTTGATGTAAGTTCCATAGATTTATTAATTTCATTTTGTGTTTTCTTAGCATCGCTAATATTAGTTTAGGGCCCAGGCTGTATATAGAATGATGAACTACATCCTGAAGCTATGTAAATAGGAAAGAAAATACTACACAAAGAAATTCCATGGAAATTGGATGATAATGTTAAACCACAGAGCAGTGGATAGTATAAGTTTCAAATCAGCCAGATATAACTTCAAGCTCTGTTACTTTCACTTCAGTTGCTCAGTTGTGTCTGACTCTTTGTGACCCCACGAATCGCAGCACGCCAGGCCTCCCTGTCCATCACCATCTCCCGGAGTTCACTCAGACTCACGTTCATCGAGTGTGTGATGCCATCCAGCCATCTCATCCTCTGTCGTTCCCTTTTCCTCCTGCCTCCAGTCCCTCCCAGCATCAAAGTCTTTTCCAATGAGTCAACTCTTCACATGAGTTGGCCAAAGTACCGAAGTTTTAGCTTTATCATCATTCCTTCCAAAGAAATCCCAGGGCTGATCTCCTTCAAAATGGACTGGTTGGATCTCCCTGCAGTCCAAGGGACTCTCAAGAGTCTTCTCCAACACCACAGTTCAAAAGCATCAATTCTCTGGTGCTCAGCCTTCTTCACAGTCCAATTCTCACATCCATACATTATTACAGGAAAAACCATAGCCTTGACTAGACGGACCTTAGTCGGCAAAGTAATGTCTCTGCTTTTGAAAATGCTACCTAGGATGGTCATAACTTTTCTTCCAAGGAGTAATCATCTTTTAATTTCATGGCTGTGATCACCACCTGCAGTGATTTTGGAGCCCCTCAAAATAAAGTCTGACACTGTTTCCACTGGTTCCCCATCTATTTCCCATGAAGTAATGGGACCAGATGCCATAATCATCGTTTTCAGAATTTTCCACAGTTTATTGTTATCCACACAGTCAAAGGCTTTGGCATAGTCGATAAAGCAGAAATAGATGTTTTTCTGGAATTCTCTTGCTTTTTCCATGATCCAGTGGATGTTGGCAATTTGATCTCTGGTTCCTCTGCCTTTTCTAAAACCAGCTTGAACATCAGGGAGTTCATGGTTCACGTGTTGCTGAAGCCTGGCTGGGAGAATTTTGAGCATGACTTTACTAGCATGTGAGATGAGTGCAATTGTGCGGTAGTTTGAGCATTCTTTGGCACTGTCTTTCTTTGGAATTGTTTCATAGCTACTGTGGAAAATTCTTAAAGTGATAGGAATACCAGACCACCTGACCTACTTCTTGAGAAATCTGTATGCAGGTCAGGAAGCAAGAGTTAGAACTGCACATGGAACAATAGACTGGTTCCAAATAGGAAAAGGAGTCTGTCAAGGCTTTATATTGTCACCCTGCTTATTTAACTTATATGCAGAGTACATCATGAGAAACACTGGACTGAAAGAAACACAAGCTGGAATCAAGATTGCTGGGAGAAATATCAATAACCTCAGATATGCAGATGACACCACCCTTATGGCAGAAAGTGAAGAGGAACTAAAAAGCCTCTTGATGAAAGTGAAAGAGGAGAGTGAAAAAGTTGGCTTAAAGCTTAACCTTCAGGAAACTAAGATCATGGCATCTGGTCCCATCACTTCATGGGAAATAGATGGGGAAACAGTGGCAGATTTTATTTTTTAGGGCTCCAAAATCATTGTAGATGGTGCCTGCAGCCATGAAATTAAAAGACACTTGCTTCTTGGAAGAAAAGCTATGATCAACCTAGATAGCATATTAAAAAGCAGAGATATTATTTTGCCAACAAAGGGCCATCTAGTCAAAGCTATACTTTTTCCAGTAGTCATATATGAATGTGAGAGTTGAACTATAAAGAAGCTGAGTGCTCAAGAACCGATGCTTTTGAACTGTGGTGTTGGGGAAGACTCTTGAGAGTCCCTTGGACTGCAAGGAGATCAAACCAATCCATCCTAAAGGAGACCAGTCCTGGGTGTTCATTGGAAGGACTCATGCTGAAGCTCCAAAACTTTGGCCACCTGATGCAAAGAACTGACTCATTGGAAAACACTCTGATGCTGGGAAAGATTGAGGGCAGCAGAAGGGGTTGACAGAGGATGAGATGGTTGGATGGCATCATCGACTTAATGGACATGAGTTTGAGTAAACTGTGGACGATGGCGATGGACAGGGAGGCCTGGCATGCTGCAGTCCATGGCGTCGCAAAGAGGCGGACATGACTGAGTTGAACTGGACTGATTGTTTGATGGACAAGTTGTTTTACGGACAAGTTGTTTCACCTCTCTGCCATGTTTTCTCATTGTGAAATAGAAATCTATGACAGTAGGGCCTTGGGGTGGGATTTTATAAGCATGCAGAGTTCAGACAGTTCTGGACAGTCTTTTATAGGACAGTCCTTTATATTTTAACTGAAGTACTTGCCATTTTCCATTATGCATGCGTAATGCCAGTCCTTCATCACTGGGCTCCTGTGGTTCTTATAACTGGCTTAACAGAATGCTCATAAAGTAATTAGAGGGCTCTGAGAATCAGAACCATCCCCCACTATATCTAGCTAGGACTCTGAATTCTAAAACTATAGACCTCCCACATAACTTACTCTATACATTAGCATGACTTTGTTATTTCTGTAATCTCTAGCTCAGGCAATAGCTCTATTGTTCATTATAAGCATTATCCCTCAACTCTAAAGGAGAAAGCGTTGAACATTTATGTCCTAAATCCTTGAATTTCTTGCTGAAAAATTCCCACCTCTGTACTTCCCCAACCTTTTCCCCACTGACTCCACCAAGATGACTATACTCAGCAGGTATAAGAAATATACTGCTGGGGAATGCAGAATATAAAATGTTAAAGACTGTGACTTCTTTGTTTGAGAGGTATTCATGCAGCTTTGTGATAGTATAGCATCATTTTCCATTTTAACCTACTTTGAATAAAATGGTGCTGATTGAGAGCTTTGTGAGAGTTCTGAAATAGATTCAAAAGCAGGACACTTTTTAGGATTAGGGACAATTTCTTATAAAATCATTTACTAGACTTTTTAAGTCAAAGTTCTACTATTTTTTAAGGCAAAGTTCTACTATTAGCCAAAGAAGTAAGATAAATGTGTGTGTGTGTGGCGGGGGGGATGGGGATATGGGTGGGGGCTTCTAATCGTGCAGGAAGGAAACGCTTTTAAAACTGTAAATAAAAATTCATCAGCAGGCTGATGGCTCGTGAGGTCTGCCCCAGGGACCGCAGCGCTCTGCAGCTCCTGTGGGTCTGGAATTCTGACACCAGCAAAACTTCAGAGCTGCCTGGAGGGCAATTTTGGTTTGGAATCATTCTGTCCTTCCCACATGCATCTCCACTTTAAAAACCAAAACTTTCACACAGGAAACCAGACATTTATAATCTGCATTTTTGTTCCTTTTATTGCATTTTGAGGGAGCATTACCTCAGTTTATGTCGATTTATATAGTACATTCAATGCTGTAAATTACCTTAAAGTAAAAAAAAAATCATGCAATGATGTTGGAAACATAAATCATTACTATTTCCTGATGCAAGCAGATGTTCTTATTTTTAGACCAATGTCAAGATTCATTTGGTTCTTCCAGACTGTAGAGCCGAAGTTTAAGTTTTCTTGTTATCAAAATGAGCTATTATAGTCATGCTGTCATTTGTAAGCCAGGCAAAATGAGTTGCTCAGGCATTCAAGGTAAATCAGACTGCATGCATCCCTCTTCCACAGCTGGTTTCAAATATGTCAAAATTTAAACCAGCAAAGAAGAAGCTGTGATAGACTTTAAATGATGGCCTCTTAATCGTCATCATTAAATAAGGATGACATTTTAACTTCTATTGAAAGATCATTAGCTATGATTTAAGCGGTGATGGTTTTGCCAGAAGTTTCACAGTTGAGATCTGCAAAATTTGGCTTGGTGTCCCCTTGCCTTTGGGGAGGGCGTGTCATTGATCAAAAAGGAGTCCCTAGAGAATCAGATATTTATGCCCACGTTTGCTGTTTCCCTCTTAAATTCATCAGTCTGTTTATCTCACCACCTCTTCTCATTCTCTCTTCTTAGGAAATTGGAGTTTCACTTATGTGATTTGCTTTCCGAGCCAATATTTGGCAGACCTGCAGATAGATAAAGATTGNAGAAGGGGTTGACAGAGGATGAGATGGTTGGATGGCATCATCGACTTAATGGACATGAGTTTGAGTAAACTGTGGACGATGGCGATGGACAGGGAGGCCTGGCATGCTGCAGTCCATGGCGTCGCAAAGAGGCGGACATGACTGAGTTGAACTGGACTGATTGTTTGATGGACAAGTTGTTTTACGGACAAGTTGTTTCACCTCTCTGCCATGTTTTCTCATTGTGAAATAGAAATCTATGACAGTAGGGCCTTGGGGTGGGATTTTATAAGCATGCAGAGTTCAGACAGTTCTGGACAGTCTTTTATAGGACAGTCCTTTATATTTTAACTGAAGTACTTGCCATTTTCCATTATGCATGCGTAATGCCAGTCCTTCATCACTGGGCTCCTGTGGTTCTTATAACTGGCTTAACAGAATGCTCATAAAGTAATTAGAGGGCTCTGAGAATCAGAACCATCCCCCACTATATCTAGCTAGGACTCTGAATTCTAAAACTATAGACCTCCCACATAACTTACTCTATACATTAGCATGACTTTGTTATTTCTGTAATCTCTAGCTCAGGCAATAGCTCTATTGTTCATTATAAGCATTATCCCTCAACTCTAAAGGAGAAAGCGTTGAACATTTATGTCCTAAATCCTTGAATTTCTTGCTGAAAAATTCCCACCTCTGTACTTCCCCAACCTTTTCCCCACTGACTCCACCAAGATGACTATACTCAGCAGGTATAAGAAATATACTGCTGGGGAATGCAGAATATAAAATGTTAAAGACTGTGACTTCTTTGTTTGAGAGGTATTCATGCAGCTTTGTGATAGTATAGCATCATTTTCCATTTTAACCTACTTTGAATAAAATGGTGCTGATTGAGAGCTTTGTGAGAGTTCTGAAATAGATTCAAAAGCAGGACACTTTTTAGGATTAGGGACAATTTCTTATAAAATCATTTACTAGACTTTTTAAGTCAAAGTTCTACTATTTTTTAAGGCAAAGTTCTACTATTAGCCAAAGAAGTAAGATAAATGTGTGTGTGTGTGGCGGGGGGGATGGGGATATGGGTGGGGGCTTCTAATCGTGCAGGAAGGAAACGCTTTTAAAACTGTAAATAAAAATTCATCAGCAGGCTGATGGCTCGTGAGGTCTGCCCCAGGGACCGCAGCGCTCTGCAGCTCCTGTGGGTCTGGAATTCTGACACCAGCAAAACTTCAGAGCTGCCTGGAGGGCAATTTTGGTTTGGAATCATTCTGTCCTTCCCACATGCATCTCCACTTTAAAAACCAAAACTTTCACACAGGAAACCAGACATTTATAATCTGCATTTTTGTTCCTTTTATTGCATTTTGAGGGAGCATTACCTCAGTTTATGTCGATTTATATAGTACATTCAATGCTGTAAATTACCTTAAAGTAAAAAAAAAATCATGCAATGATGTTGGAAACATAAATCATTACTATTTCCTGATGCAAGCAGATGTTCTTATTTTTAGACCAATGTCAAGATTCATTTGGTTCTTCCAGACTGTAGAGCCGAAGTTTAAGTTTTCTTGTTATCAAAATGAGCTATTATAGTCATGCTGTCATTTGTAAGCCAGGCAAAATGAGTTGCTCAGGCATTCAAGGTAAATCAGACTGCATGCATCCCTCTTCCACAGCTGGTTTCAAATATGTCAAAATTTAAACCAGCAAAGAAGAAGCTGTGATAGACTTTAAATGATGGCCTCTTAATCGTCATCATTAAATAAGGATGACATTTTAACTTCTATTGAAAGATCATTAGCTATGATTTAAGCGGTGATGGTTTTGCCAGAAGTTTCACAGTTGAGATCTGCAAAATTTGGCTTGGTGTCCCCTTGCCTTTGGGGAGGGCGTGTCATTGATCAAAAAGGAGTCCCTAGAGAATCAGATATTTATGCCCACGTTTGCTGTTTCCCTCTTAAATTCATCAGTCTGTTTATCTCACCACCTCTTCTCATTCTCTCTTCTTAGGAAATTGGAGTTTCACTTATGTGATTTGCTTTCCGAGCCAATATTCGGCAGATCTGCAGATAGATAAAGATTGCATGCTTCTGGGGAAGGGCTGGGTATAGAGGGAAGAATGTATTTGCAAATTGTTAAAGGTGTTTCTTTAGTGATCCATCCGAGGAAGAGCAGAAATCAACAGAAATGCGGCGAAGGAACATCAAAGGAATTACTGAGACAGAAAAATCTGTTGGACCCTTGTAACACCATTTCAAAAAAATGAATTTCACTTGCAAGAAGTTAAACATCTTCTGGAAAAATAATCTGTGTGTGGGTAGGGAAGTGGAAGTCAGCCATTCAGTTATGTCTGACTCTTTGTGACACCATGGACTGTAGCCTGCCAGGCTCCTCTGTCCATGGACTTCTCCAGGCAAGAGTACTGGAGTGGGTTCCCTTCTCCAGGGGATCTTCCCAATTCAGGGAACCAACCCAGGTCTCCTGCATTGCAGTCGGATTCTTTACCATCTGAGCCACTAGGGAAGCCCATGTGTAGATAACACAAAACCAAATGGGACTTTTCAGAGGTTTTTCTGTATTTTCCATGTTGATGCATAGGAGATTAAGTGGAGTATGCTTGATAGAGNTCCATGGACTTCTCCAGGCAAGAGTACTGGAGTGGGTTCCCTTCTCCAGGGGATCTTCCCAATTCAGGGAACCAACCCAGGTCTCCTGCATTGCAGTCGGATTCGTTACCATCTGAGCCACTAGGGAAGCCCATGTGTAGATAACACAAAACCAAATGGGACTTTTCAGAGGTTTTTTCTGTATTTTCCCTGTTGATGCATAGGAGATTAAGTGGAGTATGCTTGATAGAGAGTAAATGTTTAACTCATGATGAACTCTAAGTAGAAAGACGATGTGTAAAATATTCTTCAACCATTAGCCCAATAATGTAATTTTTATGTGTTCAGGGTAATGACTATTCTGAAATAATTTATATTGAATTTTGTGAGGTGAAGCTATAAAGAAGTACATCTTTAAACTGACAGATCCATAGTCAGAAACATCACTTCTGGGTGCAAAAACCAGTTTGAAAAAATCTTAGAAAACATTTTGGGCAAGTCTGCAATTTTTCCCTCCTTTTGTTTCTGAATTGGCTCTGCCCTTTCTGTTTCTACGGGCTGCCCTGATAGCTCAGTTGGTAGAGATCCATCTGCAGTGCAGGGGACCCTAGTTTGATTCCTGGGTTGGGAAGATCTGCTGGGGAAGGGATAGGCTACCCACTCCAATATTCTTGGGCTTCCCTTGTGGCTCAGCTGCTAAAGAATCTGCCTGCAATGTGGGAGACCTGGGTTCAATCCCTGGACTGGGAAGATCCCATGGAGAAGGAAACAGCTATCCACTCCAGGATTCTGGCCTGGAGAATTCCATGGACTGTAAAGTCCATGGGGTCGCAAAGAGTCAGACACGACTGAGTGACTTGCACTTTCTGTTCCTATACCCTCCTACTTTACTGCTTACTTTCTCTAATTCTTTTTTCCCTTCTTCCCCACTCCCTTATTTCTCTTTTGTTTGATGAAGATAAAATTGAGTAGATACTCAGTGTGACTCAATCAATTATTTCCAAGAATTCGTGCCAAAAATATTTGTGTTATATGAATGCTGAAAGAGTTAATTACTCAGTTGTGTCCACCTCTTTGCAACCCCATGGACTATAGCCTGCCAGGCTCCTCTGTCCATGTAATTCTCCAGGCAAGAATACTGAAGAAGGTTACCATCGCTTTCTCCAAGGGTTTTTCCTGAACCAGGGCTCAAACCCAGGTCTCCTGCATTGCAGGCAGATTCTTTGCCACTTGAGTCCTCTGGGAAGCCCAATATGAATGTTAGGCAATAACAATGGTGTAACTGCAAACAGAACACTGCCAATCGAGAATGCTGTTTAATTCTCAGGTAGAGACTGCTAATATTCTGAAAATTGGCATTATTGGCATAACAATATTCCTTATTTCAAAACCTGTAGTACATGGAATCTATAAATAAAAAAGATACATTTATCAGGTACTCATTGATATGATTTTTGTCCTCAAGGGGCATCCAACATAGTTGAGATGACAGAAAAAAGAAACAAGGGAAGCAGCATAATAAAAAGAATCTATTATAAAATGCCGGGTTATCTGACTCCAGAGAATTCTACTGGGATTAATGGATACTTAAATGAATACCTAAAGGAAATTATTCTGTACTGTACATGTAAGATCATAAATTTATTCATACTTTTAACAGATAAGTATTCTAGAACCTAGGCTAGTAAACTATTTTTTCTGCAAAGGGCCAGATAATATTTTAAGCACTGCAACAATAGTTTATAAAATGTTCTGTATCATATGGCTTGCCATGGGAGTGCAGAGCAGGTGCATCAAAGCAGACAGCCCTCCCCCTTTTCAAGATTTTCTTCATTAGACTCAAAGAAACCATATTTTCTTAACATATGTGATTCGGATCTTTAATGCATTCATTTNGAAGATCCCCTGGAGAAGGGAACAGCTACCCACTCCAGGATTCTGGCCTGGAGAATTCCATGGACTGTAAAGTCCATGGGGTCGCAAAGAGTCAGACACGACTGAGTGACTTGCACTTTCTGTTCCTATACCCTCCTACTTTACTGCTTACTTTCTCTAATTCTTTTTTCCCTTCTTCCCCACTCCCTTATTTCTCTTTTGTTTGATGAAGATAAAATTGAGTAGATACTCAATGTGACTCAATCAATTATTTCCAAGAATGTGTGCCAAAAATATTTGTGTTATATGAATGCTGAAAGCGTTAATTACTCAGTTGTGTCCACCTCTTTGCAACCCCATGGACTATAGCCTGCCAGGCTCCTCTGTCCATGTAATTCTCCAGGCAAGAATACTGAAGAAGGTTACCATCGCTTTCTCCAAGGGTTTTTCCTGAACCAGGGCTCAAACCCAGGTCTCCTGCATTGCAGGCAGATTCTTTGCCACTTGAGTCCTCTGGGAAGCCCAATATGAATGTTAGGCAATAACAATGGTGTAACTGCAAACAGAACACTGCCAATCGAGAATGCTGTTTAATTCTCAGGTAGAGACTGCTAATATTCTGAAAATTGGCATTATTGGCATAACAATATTCCTTATTTCAAAACCTGTAGTACATGGAATCTATAAATAAAAAAGATATATTTATCAGGTACTCATTGATATGATTTTTGTCCTCAAGGGGCATCCAACGTAGTTGAGATGACAGAAAAAAGAAACAAGAGAAGCAGCATAATAAAAAGAATCTATTATAAAATGCTGGGTTATCTGACTCCAGAGAATTCTACTGGGATTAATGGATACTTGNGCATAACAATATTCCTTATTTCAAAACCTGTAGTACATGGAATCTATAAATAAAAAAGATACATTTATCAGGTACTCATTGATATGATTTTTGTCCTCAAGGGGCATCCAACATAGTTGAGATGACAGAAAAAAGAAACAAGGGAAGCAGCATAATAAAAAGAATCTATTATAAAATGCCGGGTTATCTGACTCCAGAGAATTCTACTGGGATTAATGGATACTTGAATGAATACCTAAAGGAAATTATTCTGTACTGTACATGTAAGATCATAAATTTATTCATACTTTTAACAGATAAGTATTCTAGAACTTAGGCTAGTAAACTATTTTTTCTGCAAAGGGCCAGATAATATTTTAAGCACTGCAACAATAGTTTATAAAATGTTCTGTATCATATGGCTTGCCATGGGAGTGCAGAGCAGGTGCATCAAAGCAGACAGCCCTCCCCCTTTTCAAGATTTTCTTCATTAGACTCAAAGAAACCATATTTTCTTAACATATGTGATTCGGATCTTTAATGCATTCATTTTTGTAACAAAATGATAACGTTCATTTCTGACACTCGCTTGTCCAGACTAATAAGAATTTTGTAATGCTGAGTATTTTTTTTTTCTTTTTCAGATCAAAATCCACTCAAGTCTGATGTAGTTCTGGGTTCTTCCAACCAGAATGCTGAACAAAAACCACATTCTAGAGAGAAAACATTTAACATGCAATATTCCACATCAAGAAATTTGGCAAAGCTCAAACTGCCTCGAGATTACATACCGATGTACTGCGGTTCAGGCTCTGACCACAGACCAACACCTCTTTCACGAGAAGTCACGGGTATTAATATAGCCCTGGGTCCTTTGGGACAGTGGCCTTAGTGACAACAAGACAAAGAATATTTCCCCAATAGGAAGCATTCACCTTTGCAGCCCCTGCGTTATAAATAGCCTGGTTGCTGGTTCAGAAGCTGGCCGGCGGCCAGGGAGAGAGGAGGACAGATTGAGGTGAGCCACAGGGAGAGCATGAAGGTGGGCAGGGGACTATCCAACATGAAGGAGTCAAAGAAGCACAAACAAGGGCGCTGAAGTGATGACATCAGGAGGGACGGTCTTAGGGGGTGACTGCTGCTATTAGCTTTCTTGGCAATTCCAGTATTTCCTCAGCTGTGCAATAGTGTCTCACACCTATTGAGAAGCTAACAGGAAGACTTCGAGGACGTGAGATACGAAGCATATAGGAACCATGGAACATGCTTTGGCAATGAATCCCACCTTCTGCTTTTGAAACAGTAGCCGGAGGATGTAGAGAAGCAAAAAGGAAACAGACAAGCAGACGCACAGTGAATCCAGGGGGCACAGGAAATGCTTACTCAGAGCACATATGTTACTGAATTTATGGAACATCTTTAAAAAGTATCTAAGCCTTCCTTGTATGTAACAATGGCGATGTTAACACGGATAGAAGCATAAGACAGTATATAGTTTTACTTTCTAAAAACTGCTATTTTAATCAGCTGTCTATTTTATCTAAAACCAAGCAAAAGAAATTGCATTACTGTTCAGGGCACAGATTTATTTCAACTTCTTCTCGACGTCCCTTTAAAGAATAATTTGCACACTGCATGAAAATAGAAATACGGAGATCTAAAATATTTTGACTTGTCTCCACTAATAAATGGAAACCAACCTGTTGTACATATCACTTAGTTAAGATTTCTTCACAAATTAGATATTTTAAGATCAAACAGTTAACATCTACTTCTGTGTTCAAAACATAGAACTAGGTGTTCTGGAGATGTAGGAAAAAATTGCAAAGTACTCTTCAAAGAGTTTATAAAATTGCATATTGGGTCCTTTGTCTATGGTTATAAGAAATGACCAAAAATTAACATGAAAAGACAATGTTAACAGCTTAGATGATATTGCTGGCTCATGGACAGATTTTTATCACTTTAACAGTTGAGATGGTTGCATTTACAACTTAGAAGGATGACAACTGAGAAATTCATACTCCTTAGAGACTTGTGGTATGATCCAGAGAGTTCCTAAACAGTAATAATTTATTTTCCTCTTTTTATAAATTGATTTATTTCCTTGTTCTGTGGTAATATTAAGGTATTGTTTTAATTTATTCAAAGTAATGCATGTTGTACATATAAACTTTTTTTATTTCTAAAGCATTTTAAAAGCAATAATAGCTGTATGGATGCTTGTCTTTCACAAGGTTTTGGATAGTTAATACCAAGTTTTCTTTAAGGCACATGTTCATGCATATCTATGAAAATTCTATATAATACTAGTTAATTTTAAAGCCGTCTTGTTGCTATTGTTTAGTCACCAAGTCATGTCCGACACTTCGTGACCCCATGGACTGCAGCATACCAGGCTCCCTCTCCGTCACCATCTCCCAGGATTTCCCAAGTCCATTGAGTCACTGATGTCATTGTGTCTTTAGCTCTCCAGATTAGCATGCCAACGCATGCGTTACTTAGATAGGCAGAGAGGAAGGATGATATAAAGTAATACAGGGTACATGTTGATCTAGGAAACTGCAAGCTTGAATTTTACCCGGCCTTGTCTCTAACTTGTTCAATAATCTTGGTGAAATCTCCCAATATTTAGACTTGCTTTTCTTACATTTATATGATTGATATGCTTTGATATCAGATATGACTTGATCTATGACACTTTAGAAACACATTTGGCTTCCGGTGCAAGTGTAATATCACTTAGAAGGCACCGGAAAGAAGAAAAAAGAGAAAATAAGAGTGTGAAGAACGTTGTAGTTATTCAAATACACTGATAAAGATAATAATGATCAAAACTTAGTGGTGAAATTAAAAAAATGAAAAATGATAGTGGGACAGCATGAACTATGAATAAGGACGAATCTTGCCATTCTGAAATTAGGCTCACGGTGCAGCTCGAGTCAGCTCGAATAGAATAAGTAGGTAGAACCAAAAACAGGAACTACATGGTGTCTAGATATTTATTTTTTGTTGTATTTATGTTGTTCATTTATCTTATTGTTATCAACATATCTATCAGTATTAATTTTTTGCTGTCTTAAAATGGGCCAAAATACGTAACTACGAGGACACGGGGTTGCTTCCAGTTAGTGGGATAAATGGGGAGTGTTTGGGAACTAAGAAGATACTGCCCTGCGTCTGTGTTTCCAGCAAGTGCAGCAGACAGGTTTGGGATTTGGACGAGGAAACGTAAGTGTGAAATAGAAATGTGGCAAGGAGAAGGAGGGATTAGCCACTTGCCAGGTGTTTTCCAATGGAAACAAAGAAGAACTGTCCTTATAAAAAAGACATTTCAGCCCATGTTTTGTGAAAAGCACCAGAAGTCCTCTGGGAGAAATGTGCAGCCAGGAAACGGGAGCTTGTGGAGGAAAGGAACACGGCACATTCTCCAGTAAAATACCTGCAACCCCAATTTTGCAAAGAGACATTCTATCTGTGCAAACTGCCTGACAGCTGGACCCACTTCAAGGACTCGGTATGAAAGTCTGAGAAATTAAAAAGAAAAAAAAAAAAAAAAAAGAATGGATATGGTAACATTCTCCTAAATGAATATAACAAAGATTCTAGAAGAAGCAAGGAGGGAGGGGATCTTCAGGAAGAAATAGAAAGAAATAAAGCAAAGACTGATTTCAGGTTGAAGTGAGAGGGGGGAAAGACAAGGAAAGCATATATCACAGGAGAAAGGCCTGAGATGCTGCAGAAAACCAGCAGGGTGGAGATGGATCTTGTGGAGAACAGGAGACAGAAAACACATCAGCAAAGACACTGGTGTCTGCAGGCCTCAGATGATGGAGAGAAAGCGGGGGAGGACGTACAGTGAACGAATGGATGGGAAACCAAATACAGAAGATGAGAATAGCAGGACCAGAAGGAGAACCTCCGCTCGCAACAGGCTGAGTGCAGGGGAAGATAAATCAAGAAGGAACACAGGGAAACGTGCCACTCAAGGGCGCAAAAGTTAAGGAAGTTCAAAAGAACGCTTGAAGAGTTAACCTCATAAATACTAGGAAGGGAAAAGGCGATGTCCCTGAGGACTGATCACGAGCAGTGGGTTCCAGTCGATGTCCATCATGAGACAGGATGCCAGTCAATTTTATCGGAAGTGATGAAGAGGTTAACACAGACTCCTGTTTGAAACAAACAAACAAAAAATAATAGAAAGAAGAAAGGGGAGGGGGAAGAATGATGGTGGAGGTGGGGAGGTTGGGAGGAGGGAAAATTCGAGGACAGTTTGCGGAAACAGGTGTGTTTTGTTTTGCTGTGAGTGTTCTGGGCCAGTTTCCTTACACGTTAAGTGAGCAGATGGGGCTTCAGGACGGCTGAGGGCTGCTTGTCCTCTCCCTTCTGGGGGTTTGCCCTTCCATTCTGGCACTTGGAACAGCGAACACAGAGAAGGTCAAAAAGACACAGCCTCTAAGCTCCTGAAGGACGGAGTTGAGCAGCTCAAAATGGGACTGCAGTTTCAAACCCGAGGATTCAGGCAGAAATAGAGAAATCTCTTTTGTTCTACGATTTGTGACTCTTCCCAGAGAAAACTGGGTGAACATATTTGTACAGGAGTTGGATTTACGACACAAATAAGTGTTTAAAAGATGAGGAATCTGCAAGGGGAATTTTATGATTTGAGGAAGGAAATTTCATCTTTTAGAAAAATTCAAGAAAGTATGAATTTAATCAAAGGATCCTAATAATGTCAAGTTCTCTAAAATCAGTCTGTGAGTGTGTCCCAATGAAGGAGGTATATCAAGATACACACAGTAATCACCTAAAATAGAACTACAGCAAATTGGCATGTACAAAATCATTGACAGAACATATAGGAAAGTGAGAATTATAAACCGCAAGGAGAAAACTGCTGCTTTATCTTATCATGATATTGCAATCGCTAAAACTAATTTCACACTATCTTGGAAATTTGGAAATTACATGGAAGATGTTTTCTTTAACAAAAACTTCTGTTACAAGAGGAAGCAGTTCAAATTTTTAATTACTGGAGAAAGAAGGCTTGTTTTCATTTTAAGATGTCAGTAGTTGCATATCCAGGAAAAAAAACCTGCCACTAAATATAAGACAAGAAATGGTAAAATAGACTGTTTTTGCATTTAGTAATGTATGTAGATTATTCTAAAGTGAAGATCAAGAAACTAAACTAGGACTAGTGAGAAAAGAAGAGCGGGCAGTGGACAAATGAGAGAGGGCTACACAGCTTCCAGTTCCTGAAGGACACAGTCAAGCAGGTCGGAAGAGAACTGCAGCTGCAAATGCAAGGATTCAGTAGCGATAGAGAAATCTCTTTAGGGTTTGTGACTCTTCCCAGTGAAAACATATCTGTACAGGAGCTGGGTTTATGACATTATGGACATTTGAAAGATTAGGAATCTGCAAGTGGAATTTTACGATTTGGGGAATGATAATTCATCTGTCTTTTAGAAAGATTCAAAAGATACCACTAACGTCACCACTCCATTCCCAGAGAGAGCCAGTGTGATAACATCAAGATGAATCTGCAAGAATAGACCCCCTATCTCGACACCCATTACAGGTGAGGAGANATTCAGTAGCGATAGAGAAATCTCTTTAGGGTTTGTGACTCTTCCCAGTGAAAACATATCTGTACAGGAGCTGGGTTTATGCCATCATGGACATTTGAAAGATTAGGAATCTGAAAGTGGAATTTTACGATTTGGGGAATGATAATTCATCTGTCTTTTAGAAAGATTCAAAAGACACCACTAACGTCACCACTCCATTCCCAGAGAGAGCCAGTGTGATAACATCGAGATGGATCTGCAAGAATAGACCCCCTATCTCGACACCCATTACAGGTGAGGAGCAAAAGGATGATGATGGTGAGGGGCTGAAGGGATTTAGGTGCTGTTGAAGGGGGATGTGAGTAATAGGGTATAAAGACCCACAGCAAGAAAGAAAGTGGTGGGAGGTGACCGCCCAGCATCGCTCAGCATGTTTAAGGGTAGCTGGTGAATCTCAGGACATTCTACTCAATTGTAATGGCCTGGTTGTAAAGTCATTTGAAGGAAAGCAAGAAAAAACACAGATGCTCTAATAGCATATGAGAGCAAGGGCAAGCTAAAACAAGTGTCCCAGTAAACTGAGAATGGTTAATGATACGGCTGCAAAAACACCACTTAAAACTTAAAACATAGCTTAAAAGAAAGGTTGGCTTAAAACTCAACATTCAGAAAACTAAGATCATGGCGGCCTGTCTCATCACTTCAGGGCAAATAGATGAAGAAACAGTAGAAACAGTGACAGACTTTGCATTCTTGGGCTCCAAAATCACTGCAGATGGTGACTGCAGCCATGAAATTAAAAGGCACTTGTTCCTTGGAAGAAAAGCTATGACCAACCTGGATAGCATATTCAAAAGCAAAGACATTACTTTGCCAACAAAAGTCCGTCTAGTCAAAGCTATGGTTTTCCCAGTATTTATGTATGGATGTTAGAATATAAAGAAAGTTGAGTGCCAAAAAATTGATGCTTATGAGCTGTGGTGTTAAGGAAGACTCTTGAGAGTCCCTTGGACTGCAAGGAGATCCAACCACTCAATCCTAAAGGGAATCAGTACTGAATATTCATTGGAAGGACTGATGCTGAAGCTTAAACTCCAAAACTTTGGCCACCTGATGCGAAGAACTGACTCAGTGGGAAAGACCCTCAGGTTGGGAAAGATTGAAGGCAGGAGGAGAAGGGGCTGACAGACGATGAGATGGTCTGACTCAATGGACAAGAGTTTGAGTAAGCTCTGGGAGTTGGTGATGGACAGGGAGCCTGGCATGCTGTAGTCCATGGGGTTGCAAAGAGTCGGACACGACTGAGTAACTGAACTGAACTGAGCAAAAATAAGAAGGGATGAGACTAGAAGACAGAAATCATTAGAGCTATTCATCTGGCAGGAAAGTACTTCTCACATGTTCCTGGTTCTTGTGTGTACACGTACCTGATGAATTGTGTTGAAATAAAGATTCTTTGGTCCCCACTCTAAACTCATTGGCATTACAGAATCCACATATTTCAATCAATTGCAGTCCTTACCGCTGTGATTGTTGTCTTTAGATGTTCAAATTAAAATCAATTAGCCATCCTTGGCTAATTGAAAAGTCTTCATGAGAGCCATGGTGTCTTTCTGACATAAACTCATTACATTTTTTTTGGCTTCTCTTGCTTTCTGGTACAACATTTCCCGAAATCACCATGAATATTTTCTGCCACAGACTGGAATCGCCTCTTTACTTTGAAGTGTCTTGGTTAATTTCAGTAAGAAATTCTCAGAGTGCACATTTCTGCTGCATTGCCATTGATTCTAGGCCTTTAACATTTCATAAGCTAGTAAATACACACTTTAGGGAACTGAAAAGGAGTTCTTAGGAGTATTTTAACTGAATCAAATCTCTGATTTTATTCTTGAAGTCTCTTTGCGTACATGCTCAGTCGTCCCAGTCGTGTTCGACCCTTTGCAACCCCATGGACTGCAGCACTCCAGGCTCCTCTGTTCATGGGATTCTCCAGGCTAGATACTGGAGTGGGTGGCCATTTCCTATTCCAGGGGATCTTCCCAGTCCAGGGATCAAACCCAGATTGCCTGCACTGCAGGCAGATTCTTTACTGTTGAGCTACTAGGGAAGCCCCTGAAGTCACTAAATTTTCTATGTGTGGATATGTCTCCCACTCAGCATATTCTGTGTTCAATTCATTAAATTTGATATCCAATTTTAGTGAACATTTATTTTATTTTTTAGTACCTTGCATTATAAAACAGTTGTATCATGTATCATAGTCCAAACAATAACGTAAGATTTTTCAGAGAAGTCTATTCCTATCCTGAATAACTCAGCCCTCTTCTCTATACAAATACATTCCTTATCTTGTCGTTCATAGCCATGTTGGCAGCATTTAGCATTCCAAACTTATCCCCCGCAACCCTGTAACATAAACTCGAGTTAAA
>SJYW01003430.1:0-52372 GCA_006410735.1 Raphicerus campestris | reverse complement strand
TTTTTTTTTTTTTTTTACTTTGGATTTCATTTTAAATGTGATTTCTAGGCTCAAGAACATAAAGTTAATTCACCAGAAAGAAGTGTATCATTGGAAATCAGACAAATGTGGTAGATGACAATTTAGTTAAAACAGGGCCTACAAGGAGTTTCATTGTATATGTTTTTCCCCTTTAATACTTTATCTTTGGCTCCTCTGCATTTTCTATTCCTGAAATGCTACTTCTTACTTTCATTGTTTCTTCCTAATGTAGCCAAACCAAATCCTGGGCATAGGGTGGAAGTCAGGGGGTTTTAGGCTCAGGAGACACCATGATAGCACATTGTGTGACAGTTGTGATACTGGCAGGTTTTAATTGAACATCAGAGTAGATACACCTCGTGTAATCTTTGGAGTGTATTTGTTTGTGTAGATATGGGAGTGCTTATGTGTGTGTGTTTCAACCTGACGTTAAGTGAAGATACGTTTTTTCATGAAACATTTTTCACTTTCAGAAACAATGTTTGAAATGCAAAGACAAATGGCAATTTCACCAACCTCGTCAAAGGGCAATTGTGAATCTTAAAATGAAAAAAATGTAAGTAGGGATTTTCAGTTTTGTAAAGTGGCTGATACATCTCATCATGATAATTATGAACATACTTCATTCTAATATTTCCTCTTATGAATATATTCATATCGGACTCACTGCAAACGAATAAATTACAATTCAGAAGATGCATTGGGTACGTTGAACTGTTAGTCTTATCTACTATCTTTTATGAACAAAAGTGTCTATCTAATCACATCTTATTAGTGCATTTGAATGGTATATTGATCCTCATTTGACATAAATTACAATGTAATCACATAGCGGATTTGAGTCTAACCAATTGCCAGCAAATGAGGAGCACGTGATGAGACAGAACATGTGGGTTTCAGTGTTCAGACCTTAGGAACACTTGCACATGTTCAGGAAAGCCCACTGGATGAAATTTATGTATTGCTAATGATTTTTATTGGCCCCTTGGCCCAAAGTAGTGGCAAGCTGCCCAGGAATCTGAAGGGATCCTGTTTTCAGTTAGTAGTCAGAATGCAAAGAGTAATAAAATTCAGAAAAGGTCTGGCAAAGGCAAAAATGCATTTATCCAGATTCAGTAAGTCCAGCCAAACTTATGACTGTGATGCCTCTGCTTTTTTTTTTTTTTAATCTGAGGTTATGGAATTCTGTTTCATCGGGGCACCCTGGTTAGAGCATCCTCTAAACAATGTCTTGGAAAGCACAGCATTATTCGTTTGTGCGTGCAACTGTATATGCTGTATATCTGCACAAGGCCGTATAATAGCTAATATGATCCACAGCTTTCTTTTTCCTACAGAATGAAGGATCTCTTATATTCCTGGTGGAATTTCAGGCAAAGCACTTTGCTTATATTAAAAGCAGGCTTTTGGATAATCCACAATTATAGGTAATTGTGCATATGATCTCTCTCTTTCAAGGTAAGGGCCAATTTTCTGCTGAATTGCATTCCTACAGACACAATAAAGAAATGACACAATTAAAAGTGATGCATCAACTTTTCATTTATTTTGTATTTCTGACTGATAATTAGTATTTCCCATTACTAAATAAAACCTTGTTTCCTTGAAGTTATTTAAATTTCACTGACATATATTTATAAACCTCATTATATTGGACTCTTATTCAAATGATCAACTAGTGGGAGTGTGAGAAGGTATATGGGGAATTTGAATCAGTGTCTAAACAACCAATGACATCAAGGAATTATTAATTTGGAGAGATAAAGATATTATCATTATGTAAAAAAGTTAAGTTGTCGTTTAGATATACATAATTAGATATATATATAAAGATGAAACTCTATGTATCTGGGATACTTGATTTAAAAATGATCAACTACAGTGGTCAGGAGAGAGAGAAGTGTTTATGAGTAGAGAGGAAGCAAGGTTAGTTATGAGAAGATGTCTTAGTCAGGGTTCTTCAAAGAACTGAAGCCAATAAGACAGACAGATGGATAAATGATACATAGATAGATAAATTCAGAGATGGATAGATGGATGATAGGGCTTTCCAAGTGGCTCAGTGGAAAAGAATCTGCTTGCCAATGCAGGAGACTTGGGTTTGATCTGGGTCAGGAAGATCCCCAGTAGGAGGGCATGGCAACCCACTTCAGTATTCTTGCTGGAGACTCCCATGGACAGAGGAGCCTGGTGAGCTGCAGTCCATAGGGTCACAAAAGAGTCAGAGCAACTGAGTGTGCGTACACACACACACACACACACACACACACACACAGATAGACAGAGATTTATTATAGGAACTGTCTCATGGAGTCACCAAGGTCATAAAGTCCCATCGTCGACTTTCAGCAAGCTAGAAAAACAGAAAAGCCAGTGACATAATTTNAAGGGCAATTGTGAATCTTAAAATGAAAAAAATGTAAGTAGGGATTTTCAGTTTTGTAAAGTGGCTGATACATCTCATCATGATAATTATGAACATACTTCATTCTAATATTTCCTCTTATGAATATATTCATATCGGACTCACTGCAAACGAATAAATTACAATTCAGAAGATGCATTGGGTACGTTGAACTGTTAGTCTTATCTACTATCTTTTATGAACAAAAGTGTCTATCTAATCACATCTTATTAGTGCATTTGAATGGTATATTGATCCTCATTTGACATAAATTACAATGTAATCACATAGCGGATTTGAGTCTAACCAATTGCCAGCAAATGAGGAGCACGTGATGAGACAGAACATGTGGGTTTCAGTGTTCAGACCTTAGGAACACTTGCACATGTTCAGGAAAGCCCACTGGATGAAATTTATGTATTGCTAATGATTTTTATTGGCCCCTTGGCCCAAAGTAGTGGCAAGCTGCCCAGGAATCTGAAGGGATCCTGTTTTCAGTTAGTAGTCAGAATGCAAAGAGTAATAAAATTCAGAAAAGGTCTGGCAAAGGCAAAAATGCATTTATCCAGATTCAGTAAGTCCAGCCAAACTTATGACTGTGATGCCTCTGCTTTTTTTTTTTTAAATCTGAGGTTATGGAATTCTGTTTCATCGGGGCACCCTGGTTAGAGCATCCTCTAAACAATGTCTTGGAAAGCACAGCATTATTCGTTTGTGCGTGCAACTGTATATGCTGTATATCTGCACAAGGCCGTACAATAGCTAATATGATCCACAGCTTTCTTTTTCCTACAGAATGAAGGATCTCTTATATTCCTGGTGGAATTTCAGGCAAAGCACTTTGCTTATATTAAAAGCAGGCTTTTGGATAATCCACAATTATAGGTAATTGTGCATATGATCTCTCTCTTTCAAGGTAAGGGCCAATTTTCTGCTGAATTGCATTCCTACAGACACAATAAAGAAATGACACAATTAAAAGTGATGCATCAACTTTTCATTTATTTTGTATTTCTGACTGATAATTAGTATTTCCCATTACTAAATAAAACCTTGTTTCCTTGAAGTTATTTAAATTTCACTGACATATATTTATAAACCTCATTATATTGGACTCTTATTCAAATGATCAACTAGTGGGAGTGTGAGAAGGTATATGGGGAATTTGAATCAGTGTCTAAACAACCAATGACATCAAGGAATTATTAATTTGGAGAGATAAAGATATTATCATTATGTAAAAAAGTTGAGTTGTGGTTTAGATATACATAATTAGATATATATATAAAGATGAAACTCTATGTATCTGGGATACTTGATTTAAAAATGATCAACTACAGTGGTCAGGAGAGAGAGAAGTGTTTATGAGTAGAGAGGAAGCAAGGTTAGTTATGAGAAGATGTCTTAGTCAGGGTTCTTCAAAGAACTGAAGCCAATAAGACAGACAGATGGATAAATGATACATAGATAGATAAATTCAGAGATGGATAGATGGATGATAGGGCTTTCCAAGTGGCTCAGTGGAAAAGAATCTGCTTGCCAATGCAGGAGACTTGGGTTTGATCTGGGTCAGGAAGATCCCCAGTAGGAGGGCATGGCAACCCACTTCAGTATTCTTGCTGGAGACTCCCATGGACAGAGGAGCCTGGTGAGCTGCAGTCCATAGGGTCACAAAAGAGTCAGAGCAACTGAGTGTGCGTACACACACACACACACACACACACACACACACAGATAGACAGAGATTTATTATAGGAACTGTCTCATGGAGTCACCAAGGTCATAAAGTCCCATCGTCGACTTTCAGCAAGCTAGAAAAACAGAAAAGCCAGTGACATAATTTAGCCTGGATTCAACAGCCTAAGAACCAGGGGAATCCATATGTCAAGTTCCAGCTCAGGCCCAAGAACCAGAAGCACCGATGAAGAAAGATGGAAGAAGTTGCATGCTTCAACTCAAGCAGAGACAGCGAATTCACTCATTCTGCTCCTGTTTGTTCTATTCAGATCTATTCTGTTCTGTTCAACAGATTGGGTGATGCCCACCCACACTGGTGAGGGTGATCTTTATCCAGTCTACAATTCAAAGCCTTATCTCTTCCGGAAACATCCCCACAGACACCTCCAGAAATAATGTTTTACCAGCTGTCTGGGCATCCCTTAGCCTAATTCAAGTTTGCACAGAAATGTAATCATCACAGTGGACAACGGTTGGAGATGGATACATACAAATGATCACACCACTTCCCTTATTTTTGTATGTACTTGGCATGTATATATGTTTGTGTATGCTTGACATGGTCATACTAATGGTTATATTTTTCCTTTCTTTGGTGGTACATTTTTAAAATAGGGAAAGCAACTATTTCATTTGTAAGTCTTGCTATAAGGTGGGTGTTCAGAAGTTTAAATCACAATGCTTCAGATGACCTGGAGATGTACAATGTAATCCAGCTGTTTCCCACATACACAGGCTAATCAAGCAGGCAGCCAGCTGTTCCCCGATAGAAGTCACACACACGGTTAGCAGGGGAGAGAGTGCCGAAGACTTCTGTTTCTTTAGGTGCTGGCGAACTGAATCCGGCTCCCAGCTAGTCGTTATAAATATGAGAAGCCATGTCCCAGAGGATGAGAGAAGAAGGTTGCTACCAGGAGCTGGGGAGGGAGTACTGGATTATAGTGAAACTTGAGGATAAGAACAGGGCTCACGTTCTAGCTGGGGAAACACAAGGCCCTTGGGAATTTTGGCACACACTAGTAATTAACACTGGTGCATGAGACCAGCTTCTGGGCTGCGGACTGAGGAATAAGGCCCTTCAAGCAGCCAGGATATTGTATTTAAATAACACGGGGCTTCCCTGGTGACTCCGCTGGTAAAGAATCTGCCTGTAATAAGCAGGAGACCGCAGTTTGATTCCTGGGCTGGGAAGATCCCCTGCAGGAGGGATGGGCTACCCACGTGCCTGGAGAATTTCCATGGCAGAGAAGCCTGGTGGGCTACAGTCCACAGGGTCACAAGGAGGGGCTGCGACTGAGTGACTCAGCACAGCACGGCACGGGACAGCAGCATACCCCGGTTCCCTGGCGGTGACAACGGCCTTTCCAAATCATGGCACGCATAGTAAGGCTATCCCGTGAATGCTGGGACAGCAGCATACCCCGGTTCCCTGGCGGTGACAACGGCCTTTCCAAATCATGGCACGCATAGTTAAGGCTATCCCGTGAATGTTGGGGGGTGGGGCCAGCTGGAAGAGATTCCCAATGTCTGTAAGTCTTTAGGCTAGGCAGTCTCCCTTGGGGGCTCAGAGGTAAAGAATCTGCCTGCACTGAAGGAGATGCACGTGCAGTTCCTGGGTCAGGAAGATCCCCTGGATAAGGAAACGGCAGCTCACTCCAGCTTTCTCACCTGGGAAATCCCATGGACAGGGGAGCCTGGTGGACTGGAGTCAGTGGGGTCACGAACAACCTGGACATGACTTAGAGACTAAACAACAAGAAGTAAGGCTAGTCCGTTCCTGTTCTCCTGTGACATGTGAACTCACTGTCAACCTGTCGGTTACTCCAGGGACCACCCTGGTCAGCGGCATGTCCTATGCAAGACTCAGATTTCATGTATTTGCCCAATGTGTTCATTATTTGAAACCAAATATGTTGATTTCTTTTACTTATGGCAGAAACAAAATCAATATTCAAAAAATCACAAGGATTAATGACCATTACTAAATATGAGGTGCTTATTTGGCACACATGTGTTCAATGAATGCTTGTTATTATCAATAATGAAGAATAAAGGATGGGACTTCCCTGGCAGTCCAGTGGTTAAGACCCCAACTTCCAGTCCTGGGGTGTGGGTTCAGTCCCGTCATGGTTCTAAGATCCCACACGGCTCAAGGACAAAAAACCAGAGCATACACAACAGGAGCAGTAGTGTAACAAGTTCAATAAAGACTTTAAAAAAAAGTATAAATGAAAAATATTTTTATTAATATTAATACTAAAGAACTTAAGCAACGAGTTAACAAAAAAAAAATCTTAAATGCTTATTCAGGGAAATTGTCATAACTACCTGGAAACTGAGCTGCATATGCCAAAGGGCAGAGTCAATGGAAAAGGAATACCCAAGAGACACCTATTGACCATATGGCCTCAAATACCCTACCTAAGCAGGTAGAAATTGAGTTCCCAGGAAATAAAAGCTAGTATTTTTTTTAAATGAAGCATGCAAAATAAGGATGATAAAGCAGCAAACACTGATAGTCATAAATTCCCAGAATTTGGTTGAATGTGCAGAAAATTTAATAAGCACAGCCATTACGAAAAGTGCTGAGAATAAGCAGGCAGGCAGCTCCGGTGTGGGATTCTTGACGGGGTGGGGGCAGAGATCCACCGGAGCTCGGGAGCGGAAGCGGAGGTGCAGGCCGAGAACAATGACCTTTTAAAATAGATACAGATGACCTACTTCGAAGGCGGGGAAAAGACCTGAGTTTAAAGGAGAGACTCTTAGGAAAGGCTCAAATAGCAAATATGAAATCACTGAAATTAGAAAACAAAGGCCTGTATTGTAGGATGAAAAAAAAAATAACAGCGGCTGTAGATGCTGGCTGTTTGAGGCCTGTGAAACAGCTGGATAGGAAGGAGGAAAGGAAGGGATGGGGGGAGAGACCTAGACGGAGGAGAGAAGCAGAGAGGGCGGAGAGCACACTCCTGGAGTAGCAGGGCCACGTGTCTGTCAGTTAGAGAAAGGACAGGAAGCTACAGATAGTTGCCGTAAAAAGCAGCGCAAGAGAGCACAGGCTTGCTTAATTAGATACGGAGTTAGTGCAGGATGAGCTCTGCACCGACTTGGTGGGAAACTAAGAAAAACATCCATCCATTGAAGAGGTTTTGTTTTATATCTTCAGTAAGTGAAGGGAATCATCCTTTCGACTTCTCTATTTCTATAGGCCAGTAAAAAGGATCACGTCGTTACATAAGCACTGTATAAATATTTGCTAATATTCCTTCCAGATATATTTATTGATCTAAGAATCGTTTTGAGTTCGTTTCTCTAAAGAGAGGTGTAAACATTTGCTCAGGCTGCTGGATCAAAGTACCAGACACGGGTCAGCTACTGTCTCACAGTTCGAGAGACTAGAAGTCCAAGATCAAGGTGTCGGCCAAGTACGCTCCTTCTGTGGTCCTTGAGGGAGAATCTGGTTTGTGCTTCTCTCTCCCAGCTTTTGGGGGTTGCCGGAGATCTTTGGGGTTCCTTGACCTAATTGTAGGTTTCTGCCTTCAACTTCACCTGCCATTTTCTCTGCATTCAAGTCTGTGTCTAAATTTCCCCGTTTTGCAAGTCTACCAGTCAAGTTGCACTGGAGACTCAACCGACTCCAGTATAACCTCATCTTAAGTCATTATCACTGAAAAGATTCTATTTCCAAATAAGGTCACATTCTGAGGTTTTCAGTTAGGGCTTCAGCACGTTAATTTTGAGGGTTGTAATTCACCACATGACAAGAGGTATGTATGCAGATTGCCAGATAAAATAGAGAATATTGGGGTAAACTTGATTTTCAGATAGACAGCAGGGTATAAATATCTATCCCGTGAAATGTTTGTAGGAGTAGGTCCCAAGTCAGATTTGTATTTTCGCTTGCTGAATTTGGTAATNAAATAGAGAATAATGGGGTAAACTTGAATTTCAGATAGACAGCAGGGTATAAATATCTATCCCGTGAAATGTTTGTAGGAGTAGGTCCCAAGTCAGATTTGTATTTTCGCTTGCTGAATTTGGTAATCTTGGTAATATATACATGAGTATTTTCAAGATTGTGCTTTTTGGTGAATGCTTAACCTAAAAATTATATGGTAATCCCCACTAGACTGGAAGATCTGAGATGAGAGTACTTCACTCTTTCTACTGGCATGAGCATGCTGTACAGAAAGGTACTTAAGCTCACAGAAAATACTGAATTTTTGTAACCTTATTTGTTAAATAAATGAATTATTTCTATCTTTCAGTTTTAAAATTGTGATGCTTATATAACATCGTTAATTGTAACGTGAGAGCAAGATTATTAATTCAGTTATACATCTGATAATTTCTTATATAAATTTAGACTCAGTCTAAAAATAATGTTGTAGTTTATTAATGTAAATAGTTGTATAATATGTATGGAGGTTACTTACATAATACATTGGGTGAGATTTGCTTAACATTAATTCTGATGGTTGTAAGAATCATGAAAAAAGCAAAAGTACACAATCCAGTTCATTTTGCCTTTCAACACTGGCCGCATAATTCAGAAGAATGACATGTCTCCATTTCATAAAGACCAGCATTTGTTAAGCAATACTTTAAAAACATATGCAACTGATAAGAGAAAACCATTCTTCTTCATTCTTTTCTTTGTAAGAAATTTAGCCCAGTTGGAATATGAACATAAAATATACAACTGACACAGATCAGAGTCATTTAAGAATTAGAGAAGATAAACTGACAAAGACTTCTATTATATTCTGAAATGCCTAGGATAGTAATAAGGCCTCTAAATAACTGGAACATCTGGGGATGAAATTAGAAGTTGAGAGATGATGCAAGATTCATCTGCTGAGTCCTCTAAGCGATCGTATTATTGCTATGCTTGAACTTTTTGACGCTTCCTGTAACTCAGGCTGTCTCATTAAAAAGCATTTGCATTGTTCCTTAATCTTCATGTATTTATTTTTTTTATAGTCTTGTGTCTCCAATCAGATTGAAATCTTCTGGAGGACAATTATGAAGTTAATATCATTTTGTCTTTTCAATGCTACTGTCAGGTATTAGGTACTAATTTAAAAATACCTAATTATAAGTAAATAAATCCATAAAACAAGCAGAACTATATATACATGTATATATTTATATACATATACACATTCACCTATGTTGTAAGGCATACTGAAAATGCAATGGTTATAGTAAATACCATTTCTCCACAGACTTCAGTTAAATTTTCAAAGGAGTACACTTGTATGAGAGTGTGACTCAGTCATCTCAAAAGCGTATAGCAGCCAAATTTCTGATTAATGACAAGTTCACAACACACATAGCCTTCTAGGAAATTAATCAGTGAATGGTAGATTTCTCCTGCCGCTGAGGTCTTTTGTTTTATTCCTCATGCTGGGTAGAAGGAATCTTTGTCTGGGCAAGAGAGGGATGGGAACAACTGGGTTCCCTGGGGTAACCCACTCTAGAAGCCTCTGATGGAGATACAGACATGAAGATTAGTCTGGGACTCTTATCCTGAAGAGCAGCTAACACTGGANTTGTACGAGAGTGTGACTCAGTCATCTCAAAAGCGTATAGCAGCCAAACTTCTGATTAATGACAAGTTCACAACACACATAGCCTTCTAGGAAATTAATCAGTGAGTGGTAGATTTCTCCTGCCGCTGAGGTCTTTTGTTTTATTGCTCACGCTGGGTAGAAGGAATCTTTGTCTGGGCAAGAGAGGGATGGGAACAACTGGGTTCCCTGGGGTAGCCACTCTAGAAGCCTCTGATGGAGATACAGACATGAAGATTAGTCTGGGACTCTTATCCTGAAGAGCAGCTAACACTGGATGGTGACACATATTCTCAGCTAGGCTAGAAATAATTGCATAGCACAACAGGGACATGGGAGTGATTTGTCAAAGATGAGTAAGGGTAAGAAGTGATGAAAAAGAAGGGAGTTGCCAGTTATGCTTAGGTGGGTTTGATTTAAGGTGACCTCGCTATCTAAGAAGAGACATTACTTTGCCAACAAAAGTCCATATAGTCAAAGCTATGGTTCTTCCAGCAGTCACGCATGGATGTGAGAGTTGGATCATAAAGAAAGCTGAGCACCAAAGAACTCTTGATCTGTGGTGTTGGAGAAGACTCTTGAGAGTCCCTAGGACTGCAAAGAGATCCAACCATTCCATCCTAAGGGAAATCAGTCCTGAATATTCATTGGAAAGACTGATGCTGAAGCTGAAGCTCCAGTACTTTGGCCACCTAATGTGAAGAGCCAACTCATTGGAAAAGACCTTGATGCTGGAAAGATTGAAGGCAGGAGGAGAAAGTGATGACAGAGGACTAGATGGCTGGGTGGCATCATGGACTCAATGGACATGGGTTTGAGCAAGTTCTGGGAGATGGTGAAGGACAGGGAAGCCTGGCATGCTGCAGTCCATGGGGTCGGAGAGAGTTTGACATGTCTGAGCAACTGAACAACAGTATCTAAGGGGCTTCCCTGAAGGCTCAGTGGGGGAAGGGCCTGCAGTGCAGGAGATGTGGGTTCAATCGCTGGGTTGGGAAGACCTCCTGGAGAAGCAAATGACACCCCACCCCAGTGTTCTTGCCTGGGAAATCCCAGAGACAGAGGAGCCTGGTGGGCTACAGTCCACAGGGTTGCAAAGAGTTGGACACGAATGAGGCGCTAAGCATGCAGGAATTATCTAAGAAAGCAGGACAACTGGAATTACTTACAGGGATTAGACCCAGGGTCAGAACTAACTCAGAAACAATACAGTAGTTGTCTTATTGTTTTATCTGAACTGAGTACTGCTCATTAGTATAGTAAATGACAAGGAACATATATGTTCTGCCCTAATTATAGGCATATGCATATTTCAGTCTTATGTTGAATTGTGACACGTCAAAAATCACTCCAAAACAATTATAAAGACTTGAAATGCTCAGAATTTGCTGTGTGTTTTAACTTGACAATCATCAATCCTCTTCCTCACAATCATTTTCATCACCAAAATCTCCTTGGCTACTTTCAAAGATTCTGCAAAAAAATATTATCTTACACTGTGGGACGAAACAAGACTGCACAATTTAAACAAAAGATCAGTGTCCACAAAGAAAAGCACATGCAAAAACCAGTACCTTTCTTGTTGTTGCACAGAGCTCTTCACTTTCTATGTGTTCACATTTTCAAGGCCAGGACCATTCATCAGCCATTATTAGAAATTAATAATTATGAAAACAACAAAGGTACCATGTAATCTCGGTCTTGGACAGAGAGATTCCACTTTAGCAGGACCTGATACACTGTCCTGCGTGACAGGCTGACAAACAGCAAACAGGAAAGAGGAGAAAAGCTAACTAGTTATTTCAGTGTCATTTCACACTTTTTTTTCCTTCTTTTACAGAAGGATCCTAAGCTACTTTGCCTATCCTAACACTGGAAAGTATCTTAATGAAGCTGTGAAGCAGATATAGCTTCACCGACCTTACATTACTGCTCTTAAGCAAAAGCATTATGAAAAATTGCTATCATGTGTCTCCATATACTTAATGAAGCATTTACAACAAATTTTAAAAGCGTGTAATGATTCATTTACCCTTTTACTGTGAAGTAGATGAGTTATGCTTTCTATACGAGAACGATGATGTACAGGGTTACAGCTATTTCAGTTTAATTCAGCAGAAGCGGAAGTTTCCTTCTAAGCCAAACAATGAAAACAAGTTTGCCAAACCTACTTACTATCTCTGAGCTTGCCAAACTCGGTTATTATCTCTGCTTTTGCTGCGTTATTGGAGACATACTCCAGCAATACAGATAGAAAAGTCATTACGTTTAGAGCAAGGTCATGTAATATGCATAATGTACTCCAGATTTTTCCTTTTTCCATGAAAAGTTACTCCTATAGGTCAAGGGGTTGGTTGTGTCTAGAACTGACCTCTTGATCTACAGCAGTGACCAACTTAGAAACATCTTTTGCATTTTAGTCCCAAAGGGCAGATTTTTGGCTAGACTTCCATCCAGGAAGTCCATCTTCGAACACAAGGATAAAGGCATTAAGATGGTGTCAATGTCATGTGGAATAAATGGGCAAGATAGAATCCAGATCTTTCTGTAGTTATTACTGAGCAAAAACACTGCTGGAAAGGTATATACCTACTACTCGCCCACAGTAGGTATATATTAAAGAAGTAATTGCATTTCTCACTAGAGGTAAGATTTGCCCTGGAGGACTCTGCCAAGATTCTAGACTCTGGATGTAAACCAGGAACCTGGCATATCCCTGTAGGGTAATATTCACCTTATAAAATAAAATTTATGTATTTACTTAATTATGCCATTTGATGCCCCTTCAGTTTCATGGACGAAGTTCAACTCAACTAAATTTCTTTGTGATGAGTGTACCTCTTAGGCTGAATGAAATAATTTACCGATTTTCTAATCACAAATGAATCAAAAATCGATTAAACGTTCATTGACCTCATGCCACAGACAGTTAAGAAGAAGACTGCGATAAAGCATTTCTAGGCTTAATCAATATTTTTCTTCAACTGGTATTTAGAGAAGAAAGCATCAAGGCACAGTTAAATCAATAATGTGAAACTTTTTTTTTTTACAAGCAGAAGAGGGACTAACCATGTTTATTGTTACTGGTGCTGAAACTAGTAAGTAAGGTTAAAATAAAAGGCCAGAAGTGACATTATTGTGAATTTCCTTCCTTTGAAGTTTTGAATAAGAGGCATAATTTTGACCTCCAGCTTTGTGATTGCTTCCAGAGAACTGCTAATGAGGATTATTGATAGTATTAGAATTGTCTTACAAAATAATATGCACGCACACATATATACACATATACATCATATATATATATATGTTTAATATATGCTTTAATTATGCTGAAGAAGTCACAAAAAGGGGTTTTGCAAATATTGTTTAGCAGTTCTTTTATTTTTTTTCTTTCTCTAAATAACACAGAGTATTTCCCATGGCCTGAATTCCCACTTCCCAACAAGTCCCATATGACTATCTGCACTGGTCATAACCACTTAGCATTAGGATCAAAAATCACATCTTCCCTCAGACACTGCTCAGTGTCCTGTCTTCCTATCTAGAGACAACTACTGTTCACGGAACTTTCTTAATACGTCTCCTCTGCCTAACGTTTTCCCCATGGAAGCCATTTCAAGGATAGATACTGCCTCATTTCCAGATCACAAGAAAATTAAACGTGGCATCAGAATTTAGGATTAATTAGATGGAAGCATGACTTTTCCACCCAGGTAACGTCCCTGCAGAGCATCGCTCTACGCCTGGACTCCAAATATTAGCTGGGAGGAGACACATACGCCTTCCCTGGGGAGTGTACTCACGCACACCAGTGAGGAAGGCGGAGGCCACTGGGTGCTTTCAGATATGCAGAGAAAAGGCTCCCCACCATTTCTCCTCCTCTCTCCTCCTCCTTGTCACTGGAAGTGTTCATGCTTTCGATAATAATAAAGCTAAGAGGCTTGAATTTCCAAGGACAGGTCATGGTGAGACAACCAGGAAATGGGGAATTAAGACATCTGGAAAGAGAACACAGTGATTCATCTAGAGAGTATGACAATCTCTCAGCATAAAACTTCAGAAAATCCTCATACGAAGGTAATACAGCATTTGTTACCTATAGGATAAGGGTTTCTGCTGTCTCTAAAGTGTCATTGCAATAGGAAGAGCAAGCGGAATGGCCAGACAGCGGCCTTGGAAGCAGAAGAATGTATATAGAGCCAGCAGAAATAGGGAAACCCTCCCAGTTTGGAACCCTCTTTACCACCTGAATCTTAGGGAGAAAAGTTAGAATTCTAGGGTTCAGCCCTAACCTGTGGAAGAGGGTAGAGAAAATTTCACTTGCATTTCAAAGCATGGTATATTATCCTCAACATTAGAGTTATATATAGAGAGAGGTCACTTATTTACACTGAGTTTGAAAGAAAAATATAAATCAAAATTAGCATGCTGAATTATTAAAACTGACTTATGCAGAATTATTATTTGTATTTTAATGTTTTGAACTCACTATTTTTTAGTTACTGTGCCATAGCTTAAATAGTTAAATATGTCTTAACTTGGGGAGTGATTTTGTATTATTTCTTTTAAAAGCGCTGGTATAAAAACAGTGGTTTTTTTCAACTTTTTATTTTATACTGAAGTATAGTTGATTAACAACAGTGTGATAGTTTTATGTGTACAGCAAAGTGATTCAGTTATACATATACATGTTTTAATTCTTTTCCAAATTCTTTTCCTCTTGAGGTTGTTGTACCATGTTAAAGAGTTCCTTGGGCAGTATACTAGGCGCTTGTTGTTTATCTATTTTAAATACACTTGCATGTTAAGTCGCTTCAGTCATGTTCAACTCTTTGTGACCCTGTGGGCCGTGGCCCGCCAGGCTCTTCTGTCGAGGGGATTCTGCAGGCAAGAATACTGGAGTGGGTTGCCATGCCCTCCTCCCGGGGACCTCCCTGACCAGGGAGCAAACCTGCGTCTCTGGCATCTCCTGCATTGCAGAAGGGCTCTTTACCATCAGCACCACTGCAGCTGCCGATCCCACGCTGCCTAGATACCCTTCCCCCAGTGTGTGTTTGCTTTTAACTAGTGTAAAGTTCATATAAATACATGCATCACGCATGTTTATCTCACAGAAATCTTGTGCTGACAGTGTGTGTGTGTGTTCTTCTTTAGAAGTTCTTAATCCCAGGGTCCTCTACATGCTAAACAGGCTAGCCAGTGGAGCGGGTTCACCCCTAGCTTAGGTCAGGGATCAACAACCACGACCCCTGGACCAAATCCAGGTCCCACCCACTTTTGAATATAAACATTTACTGGCACAGGGCCAAGCTGATTCATTTGCATATCGTCTATGGCTGGTCTCCTGCTAAAAGCAGAGCTGAATAGCGATGACAGAGACCACACGGCTGGTGATGCCATAGAAACTTCCTGTCTGGCCTCTTACAGGAAAGCTTGCCAAACCCGGGTTAGACTTGCCCAACTCGAGAGGCAGGGTCTCTTGTTTCCTTTAGAGAGCCAGGTGCTCAGCCACATGACATGATATAGCGCATGGACACAGGACTGTTCTGTGGACAGGCCAAGGCCAACCTGCTCAGCTTTATTTTGCCATGATGGTTAACATTTTATTAATAGAACACCTTTGAAAATCAGTTTAAAATAACAGAAGATGCATTTTTGTTTCTTTAGATCTTTAATAATTTTAAGATGATAGAACAGAGCTTTATCCAGCCAAGGAACTGCATATATGTGTTTTGCATGTATACACGGCTCCCATAGTGGCTCAGACAGTAAAGAATCTGCCTGCAACGTGGAGACATGGGTTGCTTCCCTGGAGACAGATGGTAAAGAATCTCCTTGCAAATGGGAGACCCAGGTTCAATCCCTGGACGAGGAAGATCCCTGGAAAAGGGAATGGCAATCCACTCCAATATTCTTGCCTGGGAATTCCCATGGCCAGAAGATCCTGGCAGACTACAGGCCATGAGGTCGCCAAGAGTCAGACACGGCTGAGCGATTAACGCACACACACATAATCAATTCATCTAAAAGTTTCTACGAATGTTCCTGCTCTCCATCTCAGCTATTCACATATGCTACTTGGCACAAAGTATGCTATCTAGTGGCATCAGCACTGTGGGTAAAAGTCAGCTGCTTTTGCCCCTGTAAGGCAAACAGTATATATTAATATCTAGAGACAAATATCCATATTCCAACAGTCAAACTACCAGAAGGGTTTCTATTATAGGATATAGAAATAAAAAACTGCACTCTAAGCAAACTGAAATTAATGACTTCTTGAAATAGGCAAGACAATAAAAACGTATCCGTGCAGGCTCACATGCTGCTGTTTGAATTAAGAGTTTCTTCAGTGTTTATTTTTCTGATACAAAATTTAGAAATGAAGTCAAGCTTTCAAAAAGCACAAATAGAAGATGAAATAGAGCTTCCTGTAGTCTTTCTTCTCAGCAGGCATCCTGTTCCTTCACTTCCTTTGTGAGTAGGAGGAAACCAGCAGCATTTTTCAGATGTTTGCCTAGTTTTACGCAGACTAGACTTTGCTAGTATCCTTGAGTTTGGCCACCAGTCTAATGGGCCATTAGAGTTCAACTTCGATCTTGAATAATGATGGCTAAGAGTTTTTGGCGGAAGGTGTTCCATTATTATCAGAATTCAATTACATGCAAAACTGAATCTTTTTCTCACATAATGAGTGCATATTTTGTCACGGTAAATGTATTCAAAAGTACCCAACTTTTATTTTCTTGCAAGTGGGGAAAACTAACTTCAAGTTCCTTTATCACATTCCTCTTTTCTTCTCCACATGTCAAGATGAGATCATCAGTGCTGAAATGTGCAGATTACATCTGTAAGCAGAACTCTTGGATAAAGCGGGAGAGAATTCAGGATGGCCACAGCCAGTCTCTGCACCTTCATAAAAAGATGCCATCTGCTGAGGGAGGGGTGGATTGGGAGCTTGGGATTAGCAAATCCAAACTATTACTAAACACACACACACACACACATATATGGCTGAGTCACTTTGCTGTACCCCAGAAACTAACACAGCATCGTAACTCGACTATACTCCAACAGAATAATATTTTTTAAAGTGCGATTATGATAATAGACATATCATGTTGCTTTCCAGAAAAAAAACAAAAATGAAGCTTTGAGTCTTTGAAATATGACTGTAGATTTGGCCTCAAGAAAGTCAGCATGGGGCACAAAACACAAAGATGAACACAATGTCTTCTACAGACTTGAGATTAAGGAGCCAAACTGCTGCAATGTATCAAGTGATAAATATCAGATAGGTATGTTTACAGTTAATTTTACCTGTAAAATTTTTACCTGGGAAGTCATCATGTTGTGTCTGCTGCTGCTGCTGCTGCTAAGCAGCTTCAGTCATGTCCCACTCTGTGCGACCCCAGAGACGGCAGCCCACCAGGCTCCCCCGTCCCTGGGATTCTCCAGGCAAGAACACTGGAGTGGGTTGCCATTTCCTTCTCCAATGCAAGAAAGTGAAAAGTGAACGTGAAGTCGCTCAGTCGTGTCTAACTCTTAGGGACCCCATGGACTGCAGCCTACCATGCTCCTCCGCCCATGGGATTTTCCAGGCAAGAGTACTGGAGTGGGTTGCCATTGCCTTCTCCCATATTGTGTCTATATAATCACTAATCAGAAAACTGGCAGCTTAGGAAGCTGAGCATGAGTAATTTTTTAAACCAAAGATTATTTGTAACACATTTAATGTATTTTAGGACTATAGGTATAGCTATATCTTCCGTGTGTCATCTACATGTAGGTGTGTATGTGTGTGTGTGTCTGTGTTTGTGTGTGTGAGAGTGTGTGTGATCACAGGTGAAATAGTGTTTTTGGACATGCAAAGCATTTTATTTCTTCTTCTGTATAGAGAAAACTAAGAGAATGAAAGTTTATAGGAAAAAATGGCAGTCCTCATTTTATCTATACATTGACTATTGAAAATTGATTTGTAAATTTATCATTCAGATCTGAAGTCCTGCCCCTATTGTTAAAGGTCATTATGCACACACAGGTGTGGCTGGGCAGTGGGGAAATAGCTCGCCTTCTCTCTCCTTCATAAAGGTGCAGAGCTGCCAGATAAAGCCTACAATTGTAGTTCTCCTTGTAATGTCACAAACTCTACTCCAACCAAGTACAAGTACCTCCTAGATTCTCTGGGCTATTTGAACTTGAAGGCTTTTTCTTTTATCTTTGGTTTCCAGTACCTCACATGGCCTTGGTGATGTTGTGTATTCAGACGTCACATATTCTCCCATATGTCTTCCTCTGTCCTCGAAGTAAGCAAGGTTAAGCCCTTTGGAATTCATTAGAATTTTTTTAATATGTATTTACGAGCAGCCAATGAACGCGCTGGAAGCTTGTGCACGCGTGTGGGTGTCTGCGTGCAGGGGGCCTGGTGTCGTGGNTTCTCTGTCCTGGAAGTAAGCAAGGTTAAGCCCTTTGGAATTCATTAGAATTTTTTTAATATTTATTTACGAGCAGCCAATGAACACGCTGGAAGCTTGTGCACGCGTGCGGGTGTCTGCGTGCAGGGGGCCCTGTGTCGTGGCCTGCGGGTGGTGGTAGCTGTGGTTGTAGATGTAGTTATTATTATTGTTTAAGTTTCTAACCACTTCATTCAATTACAGAGATCTTAGGGATGAAGACATGGCATGCGGAAAAGCNTCCTCTGTCCTCGAAGTAAGCAAGGTTAAGCCCTTTGGAATTCATTAGAATTTTTTTAATATGTATTTACGAGCAGCCAATGAACGCGCTGGAAGCTTGTGCACGCGTGTGGGTGTCTGCGTGCAGGGGGCCCTGTGTCGTGGCCTGCAGGTGGTGGTAGCTGTGGTTGTAGAGGTAGTTATTATTATTGTTTAAGTTTCTAACCACTTCATTCAGTTACAGAGATCTTAGCGATGAAGACATGGCATGCGGACAAGCAATCACGGGGGAGAATAACCCTGTAGGGCAGGGTTTTTCGATAACAAAATAAGTTCTAAATGCTTTTGGCAGGGTGTGATAGAAGTAGCCTACAAGATTGCAGTACTCTGCCAACTTCTATTTATCCTCCTCAAAATTATATTTTGGAAAATGCAAGGTCTTCTTTGTCTCTATCGTAATTGTTTAAGCCAAGTAGATATTTGGGGGTGTTTGGAGGTAAAAAAGATTTGCGATCTTGACTGCTTCTAGTATAATGGAATCTCATACCTAATTTTTCTTCATTAAGAATCTTTTTTGGTGGCTGGCTGTATGGCAGTTGTGATGGAGAAGTTACAATTCTGTGGTCAGCCTAAAACGTAAAACTAATACTCTGTTATAAAAACAGCTTTTCTATCAGAAAGTGAGCTAGCATCCTTCAAAAACAGGTGCAAAAATTAATATTAAATATATTTAGAACTATTATATATGCAATTGCTGTATGTATGTATAGCAGAAACATACAAATAATTTATCATTATTTATCTAAATAGTGCTTGAAATTGTGTATGTGGCCAAATTTGCTTTTATTTTTGTATTATGATACAATTTTAAAAGATGTACATATGTAGACAGTTTTCTGCTCTTGGCATTAATTAGATTTGTGCTTATATGTTTAATGCTGCTGCTGCTAGGTTGCTTCAATTGTGTCTGACTCTGTGCAACCCCATAGACAGCAGACCACCAGGCTCCTCTGTCCAAGGGATTCTCTAGGCAAGAATACTGGGGTGGGTTGCCATTTCCTTCTCCAACATATTTAATAAGATAAAGCAAAAAAAGTGAGCATATTTAAAATATCTTAAAAGCAATAAAGCCAATACATAAGCAAAAATGAAAATAAGAGATATTTATTTTACTGTAAAACTTTAAAAATCTGTGTTTTCTTAGATTTCATAGTGGAAATAATCATTGACTTCTGGCTGGTTAAAATTAGAATTTGTGATAAACTAATGAGAAAATGCATGGGATAAAAGTGATTTCAGGATTTTGAGATCAGGAATTCATTGGTGGTCCAGTGGCTAGCACTAGGCGCTTTTCTGCGGTAGCCTAAGTTCAGTGCCTGGTCAGGGAACTAAGACCCCACACACTGCATGGCATGGCCAAAATAAATACATAAAAAGAAGCAAAAAGAAGAATTCTGAGATCAAATAATGTCATGATATACTTGATTGCAAACTGAATTACATTCATAAGTTTAGATTCATATATTTATCCAACAAATATATACAATTATATATATCTATTACTTAAGAAACTGAAGTAGATCTATATATAAGTAATAAAAATCTTCCCTCCAAGAATTTAGCAAAGGATATTTATAGCAAAAACTTGACTGTAATATGATTTCTATGGGTTGTTTTTGTATACTGGTTTTCAGGAGAATTTGTTTAAATGCTTAACCCATCAAAATCAGGTGACTGAGTACCTTAGAGGAAAATGAAATCCATCAAGGATTTTAAAGAAGCCATTCTAAAAATGCCTCAAATAGCAATTATAAATGCTCTTGAAACAAATGAGAAAATCATGCCAAAGAAATAGAAGGAATAAAAAATAATCAAATTGTAAATAAAAATTTAAAAATATTTGTAAAATTTTAAAAATATATATAATATAATTATAAAAATATTCAAATTGTAAATATAATAACCAAATGCAATTGCAATTATAAAACTCAAAAGTAAGTTTGAAATAAGTTAAAGAAAATGCTGCATAGGATTAAAATTTAAGTGGAGATGATAGGCTGTACTCTGTGAACTTGAAGACAGACCAATAGAATTTGTGCAATTTGAACAGCAAAGAGAAAGTAGACAGAAATAAAAAATGGACAGAGCCTCAGGAGTTCATAGGGCAGTAGCAGAAGAGGCAACATTATTATCAGGAGAATTTCAGAAGAGGTTAAAAAAAATAGGCGTGATCGAATAGTGAACCTCATAATGGCTGTGTGTGCTGTGTGCTGCTGTGTGTCAGACTTCGAGACCCCATGGACTGTAGCCCGCCAGGCTCCTCTGTCCTTGGGATTTTCCGAGCAAGAGTAGTGGAGTGGGTTCCCGTTTCCTTCCCCAGGGGATCTTCCTCACCCAGGAACTGGACCGAGTCTCATCTCCTGCATCGGCAGGCAGATTCTTTGCCACTGCATCTGAGAAGCCAACAGTGGCTGAAAACTTACCAAACGTGGTGAAAGGTGAAAAACTACAAAGTGAGGAAACTGAGTCAATCACAAAGATAAAGCTAAGAAAAAAATCTACTCTAAGACACGTCGTAATTTAAGTTCTTAAAGAAAAATTTCTTAAAAAGAGAAATGGCATATTATCTGTGACCACTTTTGGTTTCAAACACTTTCTAAAAAGCTAGCTCGTGTGATGCTTTTCCCTCAGAATCTTAAAAGCAACAACAACAAATAATTTTAGAACCTATTATAGGAAAAATAGTAACTTAAGTGACTAAACAATAGCATAATAAAAAAGAGGTCTCGGGTGGCTCAGACAGTAAAGAGTCTGCCTGTAATGAGGGAGAACCAGGTTTGATCCCTGGGTTGGGAAGATGCCCTGGAGGAGGAAATGGCAACCTACTCCAGTATTCTTGCCTGGAGAATTCCATGGACAGAAGGGCCTGACGGGCTACAGTCCATGGGGTCATAAAGAGTCAGACTCGACTTGGTGACTTTCACTTCCATAGCAAAAACAGGGGAGAGAAATCTAACCTACCCACACAAATAAAAATTGTTATGACTTAAAGAATAAAAATATAATGAAATTCAAAGTATACATATACAAAAACTTCACAATGAAAAAATTGTTCCAAAGGACAGTAGGAATGTGACATGTCCAGACTTTGTTTCGTATCGGGATAAAGACCTTAATGTGATCAAGGAAAATAATACTAGACCCACAGAAAGTAGTAAAACCAAATTTACAAGGAAATGGGGTGGGGCAGAATTGCTGAAGANTAGAGAAAACTAAGAGAATGAAAGTTTATAGGAAAAAATGGCAGTCCTCATTTTATCTATACATTGACTATTGAAAATTGATTTGCAAATTTATCATTCAGATCTGAAGTCCTGCCCCTATTGTTAAAGGTCATTATGCACACACAGGTGTGGCTGGGCAGTGGGGAAATAGCTCGCCTTCTCTCTCCTTCATAAAGGTGCAGAGCTGCCAGATAAAGCCTACAATTGTAGTTCTCCTTGTAATGTCACAAACTCTACTCCAACCAAGTACAAGTACCTCCTAGATTCTCTGGGCTATTTGAACTTGAAGGCTTTTTCTTTTATCTTTGGTTTCCAGTACCTCACATGGCCTTGGTGATGTTGTGTATTCAGACGTCACATATTCTCCCATATGTCTTCCTCTGTCCTCGAAGTAAGCAAGGTTAAGCCCTTTGGAATTCATTAGAATTTTTTTAATATGTATTTACGAGCAGCCAATGAACGCGCTGGAAGCTTGTGCACGCGTGTGGGTGTCTGCGTGCAGGGGGCCCTGTGTCGTGGCCTGCAGGTGGTGGTAGCTGTGGTTGTAGAGGTAGTTATTATTATTGTTTAAGTTTCTAACCACTTCATTCAGTTACAGAGATCTTAGCGATGAAGACATGGCATGCGGACAAGCAATCACGGGGGAGAATAACCCTGTAGGGCAGGGTTTTTCGATAACAAAATAAGTTCTAAATGCTTTTGGCAGGGTGTGATAGAAGTAGCCTACAAGCTTGCAGTACTCTGCCAACTTCTATTTATCCTCCTCAAAATTATATTTTGGAAAATGCAAGGTCTTCTTTGTCTGTATCGTAATTGTTTAAGCCAAGTAGATATTTGGGGTGTTTGGAGGTAAAAAAGATTTGCGATCTTGACTGCTTCTAGTATAATGGAATCTCATACCTAATTTTTCTTCATTAAGAATCTTTTTTGGTGGCTGGCTGTATGGCAGTTGTGATGGAGAAGTTACAATTCTGTGGTCAGCCTAAAACGTAAAACTAATACTCTGTTATAAAAGCAGCTTTTCTATCAGAAAGTGAGCTAGCATCCTTCAAAAACAGGTGCAAAAATTAATATTAAATATATTTAGAACTATTATATATGCAATTGCTGTATGTATGTATAGCAGAAACATACAAATAATTTATCATTATTTATCTAAATAGTGCTTGAAATTGTGTATGTGGCCAAATTTGCTTTTATTTTTGTATTATGATACAATTTTAAAAGATGTACATATGTAGACAGTTTTCTGCTCTTGGCATTAATTAGATTTGTGCTTATATGTTTAATGCTGCTGCTGCTAGGTTGCTTCAATTGTGTCCGACTCTGTGCAACCCCATAGACAGCAGACCACCAGGCTCCTCTGTCCAAGGGATTCTCTAGGCAAGAATACTGGGGTGGGTTGCCATTTCCTTCTCCAACATATTTAATAAGATAAAGCAAAAAAAGTGAGCATATTTAAAATATCTTAAAAGCAATAAAGCCAATACATAAGCAAAAATGAAAATAAGAGATATTTATTTTACTGTAAAACTTTAAAAATCTGTGTTTTCTTAGATTTCATAGTGGAAATAATCATTGACTTCTGGCTGGTTAAAATTAGAATTTGTGATAAACTAATGAGAAAATGCATGGGATAAAAGTGATTTCAGGATTTTGAGATCAGGAATTCATTGGTGGTCCAGTGGCTAGCACTAGGCGCTTTTCTGCGGTAGCCTAAGTTCAGTGCCTGGTCAGGGAACTAAGACCCCACACACTGCATGGCATGGCCAAAATAAATACATAAAAAGAAGCAAAAAGAAGAATTCTGAGATCAAATAATGTCATGATATACTTGATTGCAAACTGAATTACATTCATAAGTTTAGATTCATATATTTATCCAACAAATATATACAATTATATATATCTATTACTTAAGAAACTGAAGTAGATCTATATATAAGTAATAAAAATCTTCCCTCCAAGAATTTAGCAAAGGATATTTATAGCAAAAACTTGACTGTAATATGATTTCTATGGGTTGTTTTTGTATACTGGTTTTCAGGAGAATTTGTTTAAATGCTTAACCCATCAAAATCAGGTGACTGAGTACCTTAGAGGAAAATGAAATCCATCAAGGATTTTAAAGAAGCCATTCTAAAAATGCCTCAAATAGCAATTATAAATGCTCTTGAAACAAATGAGAAAATCATGCCAAAGAAATAGAAGGAATAAAAAATAACCAAATTGTAAATAAAAATTTAAAAATATTTGTAAAATTTTAAAAATATATATAGTATAATTATAAAAATATTCAAATTGTAAATATAATAACCAAATGCAATTGCAATTATAAAACTCAAAAGTAAGTTTGAAATAAGTTAAAGAAAATGCTGCATAGGATTAAAATTTAAGTGGAGATGATAGGCTGTACTCTGTGAACTTGAAGACAGACCAATAGAATTTGTGCAATTTGAACAGCAAAGAGAAAGTAGACAGAAATAAAAAATGGACAGAGCCTCAGGAGTTCATAGGGCAGTAACAGAAGAGGCAACATTATTATCAGGAGAATTTCAGAAGAGGTTAAAAAAAATAGGCGTGATCGAATAGTGAACCTCATAATGGCTGTGTGTGCTGTGTGCTGCTATGTGTCAGACTTCGAGACCCCATGGACTGTAGCCCGCCAGGCTCCTCTGTCCTTGGGATTTTCCGAGCAAGAGTAGTGGAGTGGGTTCCCGTTTCCTTCCCCAGGGGATCTTCCTCACCCAGGAACTGGACCGAGTCTCATCTCCTGCATCGGCAGGCAGATTCTTTGCCACTGCATCTGAGAAGCCAACAGTGGCTGAAAACTTACCAAACGTGGTGAAAGGTGAAAAACTACAAAGTGAGGAAACTGAGTCAATCACAAAGATAAAGCTAAGAAAAAAATCTACTCTAAGACACGTCGTAATTTAAGTTCTTAAAGAAAAATTTCTTAAAAAGAGAAATGGCATATTATCTGTGACCACTTTTGGTTTCAAACACTTTCTAAAAAGCTAGCTCGTGTGATGCTTTTCCCTCAGAATCTTAAAAGCAACAACAACAAATAATTTTAGAACCTATTATAGGAAAAATAGTAACTTAAGTGACTAAACAATAGCATAAGAAAAAGAGGTCTCGGGTGGCTCAGACAGTAAAGAGTCTGCCTGCAGTGAGGGAGAACCAGGTTTGATCCCTGGGTTGGGAAGATGCCCTGGAGGAGGAAATGGCAACCTACTCCAGTATTCTTGCCTGGAGAATTCCATGGACAGAAGGGCCTGACGGGCTACAGTCCATGGGGTCATAAAGAGTCAGACTCGACTTGGTGACTTTCACTTTCATAGCAAAAACAGGGGAGAGAAATCTAACCTACCCACACAAATAAAAATTGTTATGACTTAAAGAATAAAAATATAATGAAATTCAAAGTATACATATACAAAAACTTCACAATGAAAAAATTGTTCCAAAGGACAGTAGGAATGTGACATGTCCAGACTTTGTTTCGTATCGGGATAAAGACCTTAATGTGATCAAGGAAAATAATACTAGACCCACAGAAAGTAGTAAAACCAAATTTACAAGGAAATGGGGTGGGGCAGAATTGCTGAAGACCTTCTGTTCAGGAATTCGAAGAGGTGACANAAATGCATGGGATAAAAGTGATTTCAGGATTTTGAGATCAGGAATTCATTGGTGGTCCAGTGGCTAGCACTAGGCGCTTTTCTGCGGTAGCCTAAGTTCAGTGCCTGGTCAGGGAACTAAGACCCCACACACTGCATGGCATGGCCAAAATAAATACATAAAAAGAAGCAAAAAGAAGAATTCTGAGATCAAATAATGTCATGATATACTTGATTGCAAACTGAATTACATTCATAAGTTTAGATTCATATATTTATCCAACAAATATATACAATTATATATATCTATTACTTAAGAAACTGAAGTAGATCTATATATAAGTAATAAAAATCTTCCCTCCAAGAATTTAGCAAAGGATATTTATAGCAAAAACTTGACTGTAATATGATTTCTATGGGTTGTTTTTGTATACTGGTTTTCAGGAGAATTTGTTTAAATGCTTAACCCATCAAAATCAGGTGACTGAGTACCTTAGAGGAAAATGAAATCCATCAAGGATTTTAAAGAAGCCATTCTAAAAATGCCTCAAATAGCAATTATAAATGCTCTTGAAACAAATGAGAAAATCATGCCAAAGAAATAGAAGGAATAAAAAATAACCAAATTGTAAATAAAAATTTAAAAATATTTGTAAAATTTTAAAAATATATATAGTATAATTATAAAAATATTCAAATTGTAAATATAATAACCAAATGCAATTGCAATTATAAAACTCAAAAGTAAGTTTGAAATAAGTTAAAGAAAATGCTGCATAGGATTAAAATTTAAGTGGAGATGATAGGCTGTACTCTGTGAACTTGAAGACAGACCAATAGAATTTGTGCAATTTGAACAGCAAAGAGAAAGTAGACAGAAATAAAAAATGGACAGAGCCTCAGGAGTTCATAGGGCAGTAACAGAAGAGGCAACATTATTATCAGGAGAATTTCAGAAGAGGTTAAAAAAAATAGGCGTGATCGAATAGTGAACCTCATAATGGCTGTGTGTGCTGTGTGCTGCTGTGTGTCAGACTTCGAGACCCCATGGACTGTAGCCCGCCAGGCTCCTCTGTCCTTGGGATTTTCCGAGCAAGAGTAGTGGAGTGGGTTCCCGTTTCCTTCCCCAGGGGATCTTCCTCACCCAGGAACTGGACCGAGTCTCATCTCCTGCATCGGCAGGCAGATTCTTTGCCACTGCATCTGAGAAGCCAACAGTGGCTGAAAACTTACCAAACGTGGTGAAAGGTGAAAAACTACAAAGTGAGGAAACTGAGTCAATCACAAAGATAAAGCTAAGAAAAAAATCTACTCTAAGACACGTCGTAATTTAAGTTCTTAAAGAAAAATTTCTTAAAAAGAGAAATGGCATATTATCTGTGACCACTTTTGGTTTCAAACACTTTCTAAAAAGCTAGCTCGTGTGATGCTTTTCCCTCAGAATCTTAAAAGCAACAACAACAAATAATTTTAGAACCTATTATAGGAAAAATAGTAACTTAAGTGACTAAACAATAGCATAAGAAAAAGAGGTCTCGGGTGGCTCAGACAGTAAAGAGTCTGCCTGCAGTGAGGGAGAACCAGGTTTGATCCCTGGGTTGGGAAGATGCCCTGGAGGAGGAAATGGCAACCTACTCCAGTATTCTTGCCTGGAGAATTCCATGGACAGAAGGGCCTGACGGGCTACAGTCCATGGGGTCATAAAGAGTCAGACTCGACTTGGTGACTTTCACTTCCATAGCAAAAACAGGGGAGAGAAATCTAACCTACCCACACAAATAAAAATTGTTATGACTTAAAGAATAAAAATATAATGAAATTCAAAGTATACATATACAAAAACTTCACAATGAAAAAATTGTTCCAAAGGACAGTAGGAATGTGACATGTCCAGACTTTGTTTCGTATCGGGATAAAGACCTTAATGTGATCAAGGAAAATAATACTAGACCCACAGAAAGTAGTAAAACCAAATTTACAAGGAAATGGGGTGGGGCAGAATTGCTGAAGACCTTCTGTTCAGGAATTCGAAGAGGTGACATTTTCCGTGAAGCAATTAAATGAAATGCATTGACGGTTTAACATAAGGATGAACTGGCAGATTGTGAAGAGAATTTGTAAAAATGAGAGAGTCTCTGACCGGAATTTCCAAATGTGATTTCCATATGTGTTGGAAAGTGTGGCAGTTGCTGGGCTTGGTGTCCACTGGAACAAGGTTTCCCAGTCTCGCCAGATCAATAGTGTATTCGGAGAACACAGAAGACTTGGCTCATAGCTGCAAAACAGTCCCATTTTTAGGGGGGCAGTCTGACCACTTCAATAGCTGTCTCTGCTTTCCCAGGCTCAGCCATGGCACTCGGTCTCCCATCGGTTGAACTACCACCACTTCGCTTCTATCTAAACCCTCCAGAGTAATCAGGTCCAGGGAGACCATGCTATTGGAGAAGGGCGAAAACGAAAGTGAAACCTGGGGCTAAGCACCAATAATCCATTCTTAATCCTACCTCTGAAGCTGGGATAAAAATGCATGGCAAAGTGTACAGAAAGCTACAGACAAGTCAAAAGACTCCCCCACTCTTTTAACTTTCAGCTGACACCTGAAACCTCTGGATGCCTGACAGAGGATTAAAAAGGTGAATTCGCTCTAGCGGCAGTCGCAGGCCACTATTGTGCTGTGCCTGTAAAGGCTGTTGATCAGTTGCTAACGTCATGTCTGAGTACAGCTCTCCAGGCTCTTCTGTCCATGGGATTTCCCGGCAAGAATACTGGAGTGGGTTGCTGTTTCCTTTTCCAGGGGATCTTCCCGACCCAGGAAAAGAAATCTCCTGCACTGGTCGGCAGATTTCTTAATCACTGCACGACTAAGGAAGTCCACAAGTAAATCTGCCTCAACGTTAAACATTGAGACTGCAGGGAAGTGAAGACCTGGGTATTTCAAGAACATGTCTCAAGGATTGAAGAGGGGGTCCTAGTTTTATTGCAAACACTAAAGTAAAGGGCTTTTTTGTGAAATATATTAGTCTTGGACTTTTAGCTGCAATAACGGTTCAATCAGGGATGTTGAAAACCAAGGCGTCCATCACATGCAGGTTTTTATTCCACATCTTTGGAAGAATTTCAACTGTGAAAGTACTTTTGTCTAGTTTTATAGTCCTATTTCACAGTAAAATAATTGATAGGCTCTAGACACAGAGGAGGGCTTGTAAAGAATCCACCTGCCCATGCAGGAGACGTGGGTTCTACCCCCAGGTTAGGAAGATCCCCTGGAGAAGGAAATGGTAACCCACTCCATTATTCTTGCCTGAAGAATCCCATGGATGGAGGAGCCTGGTGGGCTACAGTCCATGGGGTCCCAGAATGTCAGACATGACTGAGCAGGCACAGTCTGATCAAACATAAATACCGAGGTGTAATCTTTTCCTAAAAATTAGCTCAATTTAACTCAAGGATCACCTTCCCTTAAAGAGAGTTAGCAAATGCTCTAGTTCCAGTGTAGAACTGCTTACTCAACTGCTTATCAGCTGCCACATGGTTGATGAACTTTACCTTGCCCTCGCTGGGTTAAAGCATACGGTATCTTCCATGTTCTGAAATAAAATATCACTCGGCATTTCTTCCCTACCCATTTGAGTCTTGAAAATGCATATTTAACTCTGGCTTAGTTTAGGAATTTCACAAGCAGCAGTGAAATCAGAGTTTACCATAACTGGGTATATTATACACCTCCCCTATTTAAGACGTGAAACTTATATTTAAGAATTTTTATGCACAGTGGCAACATATTAATGCCGATTTTATTAGCTCATGGATTGTTACGGACAGTGAGTTATATGAAAAGTTGATTTTGTTCCCGCTGACATTGTTTCTACCTTGCAGTAATGTGAGCTGTAGCAAATCACACATAACAATCTGTGACTCTCCAAAGCGAAGCCTTTCACTGCCTTGGAAACACATTTTAAGAAAGGGTGCATTTTGCAAGATGGGGATCAAATGTCAGCATTTTAAGTAGCCTAAGAAAATTAACCACTATTATGAAAACATCTCAAGTTTATTTTTATTAAATAGATCCCTTTCTTTAAAGAATGAACATTTAGTTAACAACCGATTTCATCTTTTAGAATGTGATAATGAGGAAAAGAGAATGATTTTTTACAAAAAAAAAAAATTGAGCCATGTGAATTAAAAACAATCAGACATTTGGAAGAACTTGATTGCCTGAATCACAGGAATATTTGTCCTCCACCCTTCATAATAAAACTCTACTTAAGATGATCAGTTTGACTGAGTGCACTTTATATATGAGAATAGGGAGTTTCCAAGTGGTTCCTCAAAACTCTTAATGGGTGTCAGTTTTGATGGAATGCAAGCAAGTAGTGGCCAGGTACAGTGACATAAGGCGGCGGGGTGCGGGGGTTGGGGGATACTGTTTAAACACACCGAAGTCACATATTGAGGTAATAGAACCTTAAAGAAAGGTGGTTTTAATAAAGAATTCTTTTTATACGAAACGCATTTGTTTAGATTTATATCCTGTAGACTCTGATGACAACTCAATAATGATTGCTCCAGACCTCTGTATTAATAAGATTTAATATAGTAAAGTTTCCAGAAATGTGTTTTTTGAAATATTATGAGTCAGGAAGTAGTCCTCTGAAGCTGAATCTCATCAACAGATTTTATGAGTTTGAATTCAAAGAATTATATATAGTTTCTAAGAAAAAAAAATGACCCTAAAGCAAGCGAATTAGTTAACTAGTTCTTCTGCATGACAGATACGTATGCTAGAATGCAATACATCTTCTGTGAACCTTTTGAAGTTCACATTTTTCGACTTAAGAGCAGAACAGAATCCATTCTGTTTGCAGATGTATTGCGTTGTAATTACCAAAGGTCTTGGGCCAAAATATTAGTTCTTTTAAAATTCACGACAGATTTAGAAATTTTCAATGGGCCCCTTAGACCTGTCAAAAGAGGTGAAAAATTATATGTTGGAAATACCAAGAATTCAGTATAGATGCAGTAACTTAATTTAATAAGAAGAATAAATGTCCCATATAGTAAACTCATCTTAGGATGTTTTCATAAAGATGGCTTGATTTTAATGCCATCANGAGCCATGTGAATTAAAAACAATCAGACATTTGGAAGAACTTGATTGCCTGAATCACAGGAATATTTGTCCTCCACCCTTCATAATAAAACTCTACTTAAGATGATCAGTTTGACTGAGTGCACTTTATATATGAGAATAGGGAGTTTCCAAGTGGTTCCTCAAAACTCTTAATGGGTGTCAGTTTTGATGGAATGCAAGCAAGTAGTGGCCAGGTACAGTGACATAAGGCGGCGGGGTGCGGGGGTTGGGGGATACTGTTTAAACACACCGAAGTCACATATTGAGGTAATAGAACCTTAAAGAAAGGTGGTTTTAATAAAGAATTCTTTTTATACGAAACGCATTTGTTTAGATTTATATCCTGTAGACTCTGATGACAACTCAATAATGATTGCTCCAGACCTCTGTATTAATAAGATTTAATATAGTAAAGTTTCCAGAAATGTGTTTTTTGAAATATTATGAGTCAGGAAGTAGTCCTCTGAAGCTGAATCTCATCAACAGATTTTATGAGTTTGAATTCAAAGAATTATATATAGTTTCTAAGAAAAAAAAATGACCCTAAAGCAAGCGAATTAGTTAACTAGTTCTTCTGCATGACAGATACGTATGCTAGAATGCAATACATCTTCTGTGAACCTTTTGAAGTTCACATTTTTCGACTTAAGAGCAGAACAGAATCCATTCTGTTTGCAGATGTATTGCGTTGTAATTACCAAAGGTCTTGGGCCAAAATATTAGTTCTTTTAAAATTCACGACAGATTTAGAAATTTTCAATGGGCCCCTTAGACCTGTCAAAAGAGGTGAAAAATTATATGTTGGAAATACCAAGAATTCAGTATAGATGCAGTAACTTAATTTAATAAGAAGAATAAATGTCCCATATAGTAAACTCATCTTAGGATGTTTTCATAAAGATGGCTTGATTTTAATGCCATCATTTCATGACCAGAAGAGAAATAGACATATTTGGGAAAAAAAAATTTTATGTGATTTATGTGGTTATTTCACTTACTCTGAGGCAACTTATTACTTCTATATGTGAATCTCAGTCCTCTCTTCTAAATTTAAGAGAGTCTATCTTATCTATAAACTTATTTAATTCTGAAAATGCTTAATAGGAATAGAAATTCTTTTCATGTAGTATACTTTAGGAAACTAAGAAATGTTTATAAACTCTTTAAAAAATTGTATTCAAATTTGAATATCTATATGAAAATATCAGATATTCCAAATGTATGCAGATGCCTTCATGTATGCCAAAGTTACCACAATCAATAACAGAAATCTCATTTCTTAGTTCTCTAAAAGGAATCCTACATGCAAATTAACAAAACATATAAGCAAAAAAATAAAATTAACCCTTAAATATTGCATCTAACCACCGTAAAAGTATTTTCTTCTTTCTCATCATAATGGTATTATTCTTTCCTTTGAGTAAAGGCTCCTCTCAAGATAATGATGCTGCTCCTGGCAACACTTTGAAGTTCGATCCCTTGTCAGTTAATCACTTCACAGTTTGTTTATTTGTTAATACCAATAGTTTGACTATTAATTTGCCTTATTTTATAATGATGCAAGGAAATTTATAAGATCAAAAGTCATTCTAGATACGGTGTCCACCACAGTCAATTTAATAAAGGCATCCAAGTGACAAGATGTTTAATAGTATGCATCTACAGGTAATCTGGTTAAGACCATTTATCAACTGTCAATTTGGCAGAAACATCAAAACTGATAGCTATTAAAAACAAAACACCTTTGAAAATCACAGACACTTGAAACACAATCAATATTAATAAAAATAAGATGGAAACAGAATAAAATGTGGAACTCTACTGGTTATTAGGGATCTTAAAAAGAAATGCTTTATCAACTGCAAAAATGCTGAGCCTATAGGAGAGATTCTTCTATGACAAACCAGAAAAAGTCATTTCCAATGAACTTGTAATTGTCAATGTGATTTCATACTGAAGATGGTGGTTGGCATATTAATATTTTCTATATTTTAAATTCCTCTGATTTATGTCAGAGCACAGGAGATTTTTCTGATACCATGAATGTCGTTATGATAAAGATGCATATTTCAAAAAGTTTTCTGTTTTTTCAAGGAAATATACTGCGCAGCATCATTGACAGTAGCAATATAATTCCCAAACCAGATCCTTCTAAGGAAATACTGCTGGAAAAGTTCTTACTATAAACGATGTACCCTCATGTTAGGAGCAGAACTTTCCAACTGAAAAATGTCTTTCATGGTTTGTAGTCAGCCAAACGGTCTGTCTCTTGTTGATCACCCACTTAAGAAGCAAAGATGTAGGAATTATTAATTATTGATTCATTTTCTTGGGAGATTTGATGTTAAGGTTCATACTCCTTCATATTCTCAATCATTATGATATATATATATATATTTCTGCTGCTCAAAATCCTTCCTTCCAGTTAATAGTATTTTATACCATTTATATTTCTTACCCCAGTATTTATGCTTCTTTATTTTATTACCACATGAGCTATTCCTACTTGATTCCCTATCCTTCTGTGTCTATCTGTCATTCACTGCTCAGATGGAATTACCTTCCAAAAAAATTGTGAACTACTTATGGACATGATTATACTCAGAAATAGCTTCTTACTTTTGTATAGCACTTAGAATAGTGCAAGGATAATGCGTGTGTAAGTGCATGCTCACTCACTCAGTCGTGCCTGACTCTTTGTGACCCCATGGATTGTAAGCTGCCAGGCTCCTCTGTCCATGGGATTTCCCATGCAAGAATGCTGGAGAGTGGCCCTTTCCTTCTCCAGGGATCAAACCTGTGTTTCTTGTGTCTCCTGCATTGGCAGGTAGATTCTTTATCACTGAGTCACCTGGGAAGCCAAGAATAATGCATTCATGCTCAATTTCAGTGTGTAAGTGCTAAATCAATATTTGGATTCATGGCTGACTTAACTAATTCAGTCAAGGAGCAGGGTATTATTATACCCAAATAGCCACACTGGGGAGATAAATGTTCCCTCTACTAATTTATTAAAAGTGGTATCTAAGATATCATGAGATTGGACTGGTGGAAATCTATGTTTTCTGGAGTGTTGTGATTCTAAATTTTTTAAATATGTGCTCCTTATAAAGACAGAACTATATTTCACACCGTCATCACAAATACAGACCAGCCAAGCTGGGTCAGCATTTGAGAACTGTGCTCAGTTGTATCTGACTTTTTGTGACCTTGTGGGCTGTAGCCCATCAGGCTCCTTTGTCCATGGGATTTCCCAGGCAAGAGTACTGGAGTGGGTTGACATTTCCTCCTCCTGGGGATCTTCCCAACCCAGGGATCGAACTCATGTTTCTGGTGTCTCCTGCAGAGGCAGACAAATTCTATCCCACTGAGCCACCTGGGAAGCCCAAACATTTGATTCAACATCTGCTAAATCAATAGCATGTGCAAAATGTCTCAATTTTGATTTTGTCATTATAAATTACAATAAGATATTGAGTGCTTTAAATAAAATTGTACTGTTATCTAAATCTTTCCTTGTAGTTCTTCATACAAATTTATTTTGGTTCAACGTTTTTGTAAAGCATCTTCAAAACCATTTCTTAATTTGTATCTATCTTGTCTTACAGATGAGAAAATGCACAATAAACTTTTAACAAAAACATGCAGTCTTTTAAATCATATTTTCTTCTGTTATTAACTTGGAAATGCAATTTTAGCATAAACACTTGTTAAACATTGGTTTGCTTATCTACTTATTGATTAAAGCTATACCTTTAAATCAAATACCAGTGGCAACATACTTTCGATGCACAATTAGAGTGCAAGGCAATACGGTAGCCAGTTTCTATTTCCTTTTGTAGTATCTACTCTTTCAGTTTTCCTTGTACTTTTCTAATTGTGGGAGGAAAATTAAATTACTATGTAGGGCTTTAGAACTTAATTGAAAGATTTTAAGTATGAGTTACTTCCAATTTGTTAACTAATGTAGCTCAGATGTTAGCTACACAGTGTAAGAAAATGAATTTATAATCGCAATATTTCCTTTATACTCAGATTTTTGCAACAAATCAGAAAGGTGGCAAAAGGTGCTACAAAGATGGCAAAAACAATGGACTAAGTATTCATGATTTTCCTTGGCACTGAAAGACTCTGATAAATGACTCATTTGTAGTGTGGTCAACATTGAACACAGGGTTAATTNAAGTCCACAAGTAAATCTGCCTCAACGTTAAACATTGAGACTGCAGGGAAGTGAAGACCTGGGTATTTCAAGAACATGTCTCAAGGATTGAAGAGGGGGTCCTAGTTTTATTGCAAACACTAAAGTAAAGGGCTTTTTTGTGAAATATATTAGTCTTGGACTTTTAGCTGCAATAACGGTTCAATCAGGGATGTTGAAAACCAAGGCGTCCATCACATGCAGGTTTTTATTCCACATCTTTGGAAGAATTTCAACTGTGAAAGTACTTTTGTCTAGTTTTATAGTCCTATTTCACAGTAAAATAATTGATAGGCTCTAGACACAGAGGAGGGCTTGTAAAGAATCCACCTGCCCATGCAGGAGACCTGGGTTCTACCCCCAGGTTAGGAAGATCCCCTGGAGAAGGAAATGGTAACCCACTCCATTATTCTTGCCTGAAGAATCCCATGGATGGAGGAGCCTGGTGGGCTACAGTCCATGGGGTCCCAGAATGTCAGACATGACTGAGCAGGCACAGTCTGATCAAACATAAATACCGAGGTGTAATCTTTTCCTAAAAATTAGCTCAATTTAACTCAAGGATCACCTTCCCTTAAAGAGAGTTAGCAAATGCTCTAGTTCCAGTGTAGAACTGCTTACTCAACTGCTTATCAGCTGCCACATGGTTGATGAACTTTACCTTGCCCTCGCTGGGTTAAAGCATACGGTATCTTCCATGTTCTGAAATAAAATATCACTCGGCATTTCTTCCCTACCCATTTGAGTCTTGAAAATGCATATTTAACTCTGGCTTAGTTTAGGAATTTCACAAGCAGCAGTGAAATCAGAGTTTACCATAACTGGGTATATTATACACCTCCCCTATTTAAGACGTGAAACTTATATTTAAGAATTTTTATGCACAGTGGCAACATATTAATGCCGATTTTATTAGCTCATGGATTGTTACGGACAGTGAGTTATATGAAAAGTTGATTTTGTTCCCGCTGACATTGTTTCTACCTTGCAGTAATGTGAGCTGTAGCAAATCACACATAACAATCTGTGACTCTCCAAAGCGAAGCCTTTCACTGCCTTGGAAACACATTTTAAGAAAGGGTGCATTTTGCAAGATGGGGATCAAATGTCAGCATTTTAAGTAGCCTAAGAAAATTAACCATTATTATGAAAACATCTCAAGTTTATTTTTATTAAATAGATCCCTTTCTTTAAAGAATGAACATTTAGTTAACAACCGATTTCATCTTTTAGAATGTGATAATGAGGAAAAGAGAATGATTTTTTACAAAAAAAAAAAATTGAGCCATGTGAATTAAAAACAATCAGACATTTGGAAGAACTTGATTGCCTGAATCACAGGAATATTTGTCCTCCACCCTTCATAATAAAACTCTACTTAAGATGATCAGTTTGACTGAGTGCACTTTATATATGAGAATAGGGAGTTTCCAAGTGGTTCCTCAAAACTCTTAATGGGTGTCAGTTTTGATGGAATGCAAGCAAGTAGTGGCCAGGTACAGTGACATAAGGCGGCGGGGTGCGGGGGTTGGGGGATACTGTTTAAACACACCGAAGTCACATATTGAGGTAATAGAACCTTAAAGAAAGGTGGTTTTAATAAAGAATTCTTTTTATACGAAACGCATTTGTTTAGATTTATATCCTGTAGACTCTGATGACAACTCAATAATGATTGCTCCAGACCTCTGTATTAATAAGATTTAATATAGTAAAGTTTCCAGAAATGTGTTTTTTGAAATATTATGAGTCAGGAAGTAGTCCTCTGAAGCTGAATCTCATCAACAGATTTTATGAGTTTGAATTCAAAGAATTATATATAGTTTCTAAGAAAAAAAAATGACCCTAAAGCAAGCGAATTAGTTAACTAGTTCTTCTGCATGACAGATACGTATGCTAGAATGCAATACATCTTCTGTGAACCTTTTGAAGTTCACATTTTTCGACTTAAGAGCAGAACAGAATCCATTCTGTTTGCAGATGTATTGCGTTGTAATTACCAAAGGTCTTGGGCCAAAATATTAGTTCTTTTAAAATTCACGACAGATTTAGAAATTTTCAATGGGCCCCTTAGACCTGTCAAAAGAGGTGAAAAATTATATGTTGGAAATACCAAGAATTCAGTATAGATGCAGTAACTTAATTTAATAAGAAGAATAAATGTCCCATATAGTAAACTCATCTTAGGATGTTTTCATAAAGATGGCTTGATTTTAATGCCATCATTTCATGACCAGAAGAGAAATAGACATATTTGGGAAAAAAAAAATTTTATGTGATTTATGTGGTTATTTCACTTACTCTGAGGCAACTTATTACTTCTATATGTGAATCTCAGTCCTCTCTTCTAAATTTAAGAGAGTCTATCTTATCTATAAACTTATTTAATTCTGAAAATGCTTAATAGGAATAGAAATTCTTTTCATGTAGCATATTTTAGGAAACTAAGAAATGTTTATAAACTCTTTAAAAAATTGTATTCAAATTTGAATATCTATATGAAAATATCAGATATTCCAAATGTATGCAGATGCCTTCATGTATGCCAAAGTTACCACAATCAATAACAGAAATCTCATTTCTTAGTTCTCTAAAAGGAATCCTACATGCAAATTAACAAAACATATAAGCAAAAAAATAAAATTAACCCTTAAATATTGCATCTAACCACCGTAAAAGTATTTTCTTCTTTCTCATCATAATGGTATTATTCTTTCCTTTGAGTAAAGGCTCCTCTCAAGATAATGATGCTGCTCCTGGCAACACTTTGAAGTTCGATCCCTTGTCAGTTAATCACTTCACAGTTTGTTTATTTGTTAATACCAATAGTTTGACTATTAATTTGCCTTATTTTATAATGATGCAAGGAAATTTATAAGATCAAAAGTCATTCTAGATACGGTGTCCACCACAGTCAATTTAATAAAGGCATCCAAGTGACAAGATTTTTAGTAGTATGCATCTACAGGTAATCTGGTTAAGACCATTTATCAACTGTCAATTTGGCAGAAACATCAAAACTGATAGCTATTAAAAACAAAACACCTTTGAAAATCACAGACACTTGAAACACAATCAATATTAATAAAAATAAGATGGAAACAGAATAAAATGTGGAACTCTACTGGTTATTAGGGATCTTAAAAAGAAATGCTTTATCAACTGCAAAAATGCTGAGCCTATAGGAGAGATTCTTCTATGACAAACCAGAAAAAGTCATTTCCAATGAACTTGTAATTGTCAATGTGATTTCATACTGAAGATGGTGGCTGGCATATTAATATTTTCTATATTTTAAATTCCTCTGATTTATGTCAGAGCACAGGAGATTTTTCTGATACCATGAATGTCGTTATGATAAAGATGCATATTTCAAAAAGTTTTCTGTTTTTTCAAGGAAATATACTGCGCAGCATCATTGACAGTAGCAATATAATTCCCAAACCAGATCCTTCTAAGGAAATACTGCTGGAAAAGTTCTTACTATAAACGATGTACCCTCATGTTAGGAGCAGAACTTTCCAACTGAAAAATGTCTTTCATGGTTTGTAGTCAGCCAAACGGTCTGTCTCTTGTTGATCACCCACTTAAGAAGCAAAGATGTAGGAATTATTAATTATTGATTCATTTTCTTGGGAGATTTGATGTTAAGGTTCATACTCCTTCATATTCTCAATCATTATGATATATATATATATATTTCTGCTGCTCAAAATCCTTCCTTCCAGTTAATAGTATTTTATACCATTTATATTTCTTACCCCAGTATTTATGCTTCTTTATTTTATTACCACATGAGCTATTCCTACTTGATTCCCTATCCTTCTGTGTCTATCTGTCATTCACTGCTCAGATGGAATTACCTTCCAAAAAAATTGTGAACTACTTATGGACATGATTATACTCAGAAATAGCTTCTTACTTTTGTATAGCACTTAGAATAGTGCAAGGATAATGCGTGTGTAAGTGCATGCTCACTCACTCAGTCGTGCCTGACTCTTTGTGACCCCATGGATTGTAAGCTGCCAGGCTCCTCTGTCCATGGGATTTCCCATGCAAGAATGCTGGAGAGTGGCCCTTTCCTTCTCCAGGGATCAAACCTGTGTTTCTTGTGTCTCCTGCATTGGCAGGTAGATTCTTTATCACTGAGTCACCTGGGAAGCCAAGAATAATGCATTCATGCTCAATTTCAGTGTGTAAGTGCTAAATCAATATTTGGATTCATGGCTGACTTAACTAATTCAGTCAAGGAGCAGGGTATTATTATACCCAAATAGCCACACTGGGGAGATAAATGTTCCCTCTACTAATTTATTAAAAGTGGTATCTAAGATATCATGAGATTGGACTGGTGGAAATCTATGTTTTCTGGAGTGTTGTGATTCTAAATTTTTAAAATATGTGCTCCTTATAAAGACAGAACTATATTTCACACCGTCATCACAAATACAGACCAGCCAAGCTGGGTCAGCATTTGAGAACTGTGCTCAGTTGTATCTGACTTTTTGTGACCTTGTGGGCTGTAGCCCATCAGGCTCCTTTGTCCATGGGATTTCCCAGGCAAGAGTACTGGAGTGGGTTGACATTTCCTCCTCCTGGGGATCTTCCCAACCCAGGGATCGAACTCATGTTTCTGGTGTCTCCTGCAGAGGCAGACAAATTCTATCCCACTGAGCCACCTGGGAAGCCCAAACATTTGATTCAACATCTGCTAAATCAATAGCATGTGCAAAATGTCTCAATTTTGATTTTGTCATTATAAATTACAATAAGATATTGAGTGCTTTAAATAAAATTGTACTGTTATCTAAATCTTTCCTTGTAGTTCTTCATACAAATTTATTTTGGTTCAACGTTTTTGTAAAGCATCTTCAAAACCATTTCTTAATTTGTATCTATCTTGTCTTACAGATGAGAAAATGCACAATAAACTTTTAACAAAAACATGCAGTCTTTTAAATCATATTTTCTTCTGTTATTAACTTGGAAATGCAATTTTAGCATAAACACTTGTTAAACATTGGTTTGCTTATCTACTTATTGATTAAAGCTATACCTTTAAATCAAATACCAGTGGCAACATACTTTCGATGCACAATTAGAGTGCAAGGCAATACGGTAGCCAGTTTCTATTTCCTTTTGTAGTATCTACTCTTTCAGTTTTCCTTGTACTTTTCTAATTGTGGGAGGAAAATTAAATTACTATGTAGGGCTTTAGAACTTAATTGAAAGATTTTAAGTATGAGTTACTTCCAATTTGTTAACTAATGTAGCTCAGATGTTAGCTACACAGTGTAAGAAAATGAATTTATAATCGCAATATTTCCTTTATACTCAGATTTTTGCAACAAATCAGAAAGGTGGCAAAAGGTGCTACAAAGATGGCAAAAACAATGGACTAAGTATTCATGATTTTCCTTGGCACTGAAAGACTCTGATAAATGACTCATTTGTAGTGTGGTCAACATTGAACACAGGGTTAATTTAAAAAGTCCAAAAAACAGAAGCCTATGGAAAGATGAATAATAAACGTTCAAAGGTAAAGCATATTTAGATGCTCTTCAACATAATACATTGAAAATAGGCTTTCCTTTATGTTTCGTTTTTCTAACCATGAAATTTCTCTTTAACTCCGGAGTTTTCCATGGAAATGGCATAGAAGAATATATGAAACATTTCAAAGTACAATTTACAGATAGTAAAAATGACGAATCTCATATAAACATGGGACGAGCCTTTGTCAAAAGTGTGTTTAACTTATTGATGAAGGCATCACCAGGATGGGAAATGTGATTGAAAGGATAGCTCAAAGGACTGAATCAATACTGGCACTGAAAGAAAAAATGCTGGAATAAAATTACCAGGTTAGATACAAAAGCTAGTTAATATCTCACAGTAAAATCATACCCTTTGCTATTTTCCATCTTTCTAGACAGAAATACAGGCTAGAAATCTACAAGTTAGGGCTTCTCTGGTGGCTCAGTGCTAAAGAACCTGCCAATGCAGGAGACACAGGTTTGATCCCAGACCTGGGAGGATTCCACATGCCTTGGGGAAACGGAGCCCGTGAACCACAGCCACTGAGCCTGCACTCTAGAGCCCATGGGCTGTAACTACTGAAGCTTTCATGCCTAGAACCCATGCTCCAGACAAGAGAGGCCACTACCGTGGGATGCCCACGCTTCCCAGCTAGAGAGCAGACCCCACTTTCTACAGTCAGAGGAAAACCCACTCAGCAACAAAGACCCTGCACAGTCCCAAATAAATATATATATTTTAAAAATATGTGCACTAGTATGCAACATTATGTGGTCCTGGCCCTAATCCATCTAAGATACTAAAGGAAGCACAAGTTTATTCTCTTGAGGGAATTAAATCAAGCCATGGGGTCATCGTGACTACCGGAAAAACCACAGCTTTGACTATATGGACCTTTGTTGGCAGAGTAATGTCTCTGCTTTTTAATAGTTTTGTTGATGGTGAAGTTAATTTGATGCATCAAGATCTTTATCTTGGACAGAATGCCATCAGGAACGTGGCTCAACATCAACAATGTGGCTTTTATCCAAGGACAAAAAATGCATCTCTGGGGCCTGTGGATGTAACACCATATGTGAGACCACAGAGGAGTCTTGCCCACTCGTGTGTGGGGTAGCAGACATGTACAGATGTAGCCATCAGCTCCAGCTGAGGACCCTGCAATAGCTGTCACCTGGCTCCAGCCCCTCTCAGCCGTGATCTAGGAGTCTTAGAGAACCATGTCTCAGCTCATCACCCATGGGTGAGACAGCTTTTGTGGAAGTCCAGGTTCCAGCAGAGAAATCCCAGCAGCATGCTTCAGAATAAAAAACAGCATTGGATGTATTGCAGAAGGGCCGAGAGGTATGGTCTGACTCTCCCCACATCTCTGTTCCCCCAGGTGCAAGAAGAGCTCTGGGCCAAACAAGAGCTTCTCAACCTGTGATTCCTCCCAGAGGGAAGGTGAGAATTTGGGTGTGTGTTTGGCTTCCCCAGATGTGTGGGACGCAGAGAGAGACTCTTTTCCCCTGGCTTCATCTAGAGTGCTGAGTCCTGGGCTATGAGACTCAAGGGCTGGAAGAGGCTCGGAGAAAGATGATCCATTCTCAAAGGGACTTGGATCCTATGCACGGTGCGGCACGCTCTACTGAAAATCCTGCCCATGACTGTCTGAGGACTCTCGCCCATGGAACCCTCCCTACCAGCCCACGGGCACCCCCAGGGCTCTGCGGCTCACCCCACAGCACACCCCACAGACATCAACCCTGCAGCCAGTCCTGTGTGCCAGCTCTGACAGCGGTGAAAACAAGCATTAGCAGATGCATGGGCACCCGCAGAATCAGGGAGAGTCCAGGAGAGGCCAAGAGCAGAAGCTTAAGCCTTATGCTTGGAAAAGTGAAAGGGAGGAGGTCAGCACACAGCCTGGTGCACTGCAGGGCTCAGAGAAGGCATGCAAGCTTGTCAATTCTGCCACAGAGGGCGTCAGACACATCCACAGGTCTGAGGAAGCCCCCGAAGCTCCACAGGGCTGGCAGAGGCTGTTTCTTCCCCAAAGTCACTTAGTAAAGACTAGGAGAAGTGACAGCTCTTGCAAATGACAGCCATGCAAGACTTCACAGAAGATACAACTCAAGAAAATGTGACATCACCAAAGGAGCACAGCAATCTTGTAGTAACTGCCCCCAAAGACATGGAGATCTGTAGGTAACTGATAAAGAAATTGACCTTTTACCAATGTATAATGTCTTATTGCTGAAGAATCGATGCTTTTGAACTGTGATGTTGGAGAAGACTCCTGAGAGTCCAATGGACTGCAAGGAGATCCAACCAGTCAAACCTAAAGGAAATCAGTCCTGAATATTCATTGGAAGAATATTCATTGATGCTCAAGCTGAAACTCCAGTATTTAGGCCACCTGAAATGAAGAACTGACTCATTTTAAAAGACCCTGATGCTGGGAAAGATTGAAGGTGGGAGGACAAGGGGACAACAGAGGTTGGATGGCATCACCAACTCAATGGGCATGAGTTTGAGTAAACAATGGGAGTTGGTGATAGACAGGGAGACCTGGCGTGCTGCAGTCTATGGGGTCACAAGGAGTCGGACACAACTGAATGACTGAACTGAACTGAACTGAACTGAATGTCTTATTGCTTTGTCTCATACAACAATTTTGAAGCTTTTATTTTTGTTTGTTTCTCGTTTCTTATGTTCATGTCTTCTCTCAAGTATAGTCGACTTTTGTAGAGTTCCTTTTTCATTCTATTCTCTTTTCCTTTTGTGTATATTTTTAATACATCCTGGAGATTGCAAGTATGATTGAGGCTTATATGATAGTTATTAACTTCAGAAATTAAAAACAAAATTTTGATTGTTATGAGAAAGGCCGGAGAAAATATCTGTGGAATGTCTTCTGTGGTTCTTGGTGTAGAGCTGGTGCTCAATTAATGCTCTTTCTTCCTTTGATCATCTATATAGACGTTCAAGTTTAATGTAATAAATTGTGATATTGTATATGAAGAACTCTGCTGTGTACAGATTCTTAAATTTTGAGATTCTTCAGATCGCATTGTTTCATAACCCAAACCTCAGTGATCATTCTAATTTCTGAGTCTATCTTTCACTTCAGGAAATAAATTAATAGACAAAAGAAGAGAGAAGGAAGAAAGGAAGGAAGGAAGGGAAGGAGGGAGGAAGGCAGGAAGAAAAAATGAAATTTAACTACTACCTTGGTCCTTCTTCTAGGGTTATGAGTCTTTAGGTCAAAAACCATAACACAAACTTTCATATTCCCAGTGCCATTTAATGACACAAGATGCTTAACAAATACGTGGTAAAATTAATAACCAAGAAATACAAAAATATTATTCTTAATTGAGCATATAAAATGTCAGCTTACAGTCAGCATATTTAGTCTTTGATCACCTAGAAATTCCTATCTCATATTTATCAAGGTTCTGATCATGGTTACTCTCAATCAGTGAAAAGACTCTCCTTTCAAATTGTCATAGGAAAATTAATTTTTTCAAAGAGTAGTTTTACAGAGACATTTTCTTCATGGGGAAATAAACCGTCGTAAAATACGTTGTAAATCTTAGTTAAATAAAGGAAAGACGCTATTCCCTGAGTTTGTCAGTGACTGAGTATGTACACCCCATGGATCTCACTAAATGTCCTTCAGCTGTAATTTTGTTATTGATGAAACAATAAATGAAGGTGTCAGGCAGTTCTGTGCAGAAGATCTTGGCCTCTTGGTTGTTTGTCTGCAGTTGAGTCCCTCCTGAGTCTCAACATGGACCGACAGCGCTTCTATTTATTCCTGTGAATTATACAAAATTTCTCAGCCTGCTTGCCCCATCAATTTTGTAGCTATTAAAAAATCGCTCTTGTCACCAACACAGGTTTATCCCAAAGTAGCTGGAAAATGGGACACAAAATTAAATTACCCATATTCATCTCTCCCTGCTTATCTGTTCCCTAAGCAAGGACGACTTGCTTTCATTATAAAATTCTTTTGGACTTATGTAAGGAAAAGAAAGGAACTAAGAAATAGAAGGTGCCGAGGAAAAATACAAAGGACAGAGAATATTATAGACCTAAGTAAAAACAGAGTTAACTTAGTGGTAAGAATGGGTTTCCCTGGTGGCTCAGTTGGTAACGAATCGCCTGCATTTAGAAGACCNAGATACAACTCAAGAAAATGTGACATCACCAAAGGAGCACAGCAATCTTGTAGTAACTGCCCCCAAAGACATGGAGATCTGTAGGTAACTGATAAAGAAATTGACCTTTTACCAATGTATAATGTCTTATTGCTGAAGAATCGATGCTTTTGAACTGTGATGTTGGAGAAGACTCCTGAGAGTCCAATGGACTGCAAGGAGATCCAACCAGTCAAACCTAAAGGAAATCAGTCCTGAATATTCATTGGAAGAATATTCATTGATGCTCAAGCTGAAACTCCAGTATTTAGGCCACCTGAAATGAAGAACTGACTCATTTTAAAAGACCCTGATGCTGGGAAAGATTGAAGGTGGGAGGACAAGGGGACAACAGAGGTTGGATGGCATCACCAACTCAATGGGCATGAGTTTGAGTAAACAATGGGAGTTGGTGATAGACAGGGAGACCTGGCGTGCTGCAGTCTATGGGGTCACAAGGAGTCGGACACAACTGAATGACTGAACTGAACTGAACTGAGTGTCTTATTGCTTTGTCTCATACAACAATTTTGAAGCTTTTATTTTTGTTTGTTTCTCATTTCTTATGTTCATGTCTTCTCTCAAGTATAGTCGACTTTTGTAGAGTTCCTTTTTCATTCTATTCTCTTTTCCTTTTGTGTATATTTTTAATACATCCTGGAGATTGCAAGTATGATTGAGGCTTATATGATAGTTATTAACTTCAGAAATTAAAAACAAAATTTTGATTGTTATGAGAAAGGCCGGAGAAAATATCTGTGGAATGTCTTCTGTGGTTCTTGGTGTAGAGCTGGTGCTCAATTAATGCTCTTTCTTCCTTTGATCATCTATATAGACGTTCAAGTTTAATGTAATAAATTGTGATATTGTATATGAAGAACTCTGCTGTGTACAGATTCTTAAATTTTGAGATTCTTCAGATCGCATTGTTTCATAACCCAAACCTCAGTGATCATTCTAATTTCTGAGTCTATCTTTCACTTCAGGAAATAAATTAATAGACAAAAGAAGAGAGAAGGAAGAAAGGAAGGAAGGAAGGGAAGGAGGGAGGAAGGCAGGAAGAAAAAATGAAATTTAACTACTACCTTGGTCCTTCTTCTAGGGTTATGAGTCTTTAGGTCAAAAACCATAACACAAACTTTCATATTCCCAGTGCCATTTAATGACACAAGATGCTTAACAAATACGTGGTAAAATTAATAACCAAGAAATACAAAAATATTATTCTTAATTGAGCATATAAAATGTCAGCTTACAGTCAGCATATTTAGTCTTTGATCACCTAGAAATTCCTATCTCATATTTATCAAGGTTCTGATCATGGTTACTCTCAATCAGTGAAAAGACTCTCCTTTCAAATTGTCATAGGAAAATTAATTTTTTCAAAGAGTAGTTTTACAGAGACATTTTCTTCATGGGGAAATAAACCGTCGTAAAATACGTTGTAAATCTTAGTTAAATAAAGGAAAGACGCTATTCCCTGAGTTTGTCAGTGACTGAGTATGTACACCCCATGGATCTCACTAAATGTCCTTCAGCTGTAATTTTGTTATTGATGAAACAATAAATGAAGGTGTCAGGCAGTTCTGTGCAGAAGATCTTGGCCTCTTGGTTGTTTGTCTGCAGTTGAGTCCCTCCTGAGTCTCAACATGGACCGACAGCGCTTCTATTTATTCCTGTGAATTATACAAAATTTCTCAGCCTGCTTGCCCCATCAATTTTGTAGCTATTAAAAAATCGCTCTTGTCACCAACACAGGTTTATCCCAAAGTAGCTGGAAAATGGGACACAAAATTAAATTACCCATATTCATCTCTCCCTGCTTATCTGTTCCCTAAGCAAGGACGACTTGCTTTCATTATAAAATTCTTTTGGACTTATGTAAGGAAAAGAAAGGAACTAAGAAATAGAAGGTGCCGAGGAAAAATACAAAGGACAGAGAATATTATAGACCTAAGTAAAAACAGAGTTAACTTAGTGGTAAGAATGGGTTTCCCTGGTGGCTCAGTTGGTAACGAATCGCCTGCATTTAGAAGACCCGGGTTCGATCTCAGGTTGGGAAGATCCCCTTGGGGGACCCGGGCGGGGGAGACATGGCAACCCATTCCAGGATGCTTGCCTGGAGAATCCCCATGGACAGAGGAGTGCGGGGGAATACAGTCCATGGGGTTACAAAGAGTCCAGCAGAGTTGAGTGACTTTCACTTTCACTAATTGTAAGAACAAAAGCTACTGATGCAGGCAGGTTGAACTGCACCTTCGTCATCTATCAAATCAGAGAAATACAGCACATAATTTATAAGGACATCATGTCAACTGCGGTACTGCCATTAAAGGATTTGGCCTAGTGACTGCCGCTGACTAAGTACATATTGTATATTTTTCCAAGCCGCAGTCCTTTTCACCAGTAGAGAGGCCCAGTGGAGGTCCACATCTATGCCTGCCTTCCATTTCCACCCCGGAGAGAAGTGCCACCAAGTTTTCTTCCTTTATAATCACAGCTTCAACTTCCTACACAGTAGTTCTTTTAAAGAAATAGCAGGCATATAAAAGGTTCTCAAGTGAGCAGCTTAGATCTCTGAATGGCTCCATTCTGAGAGCTTCTTTTCCACCTAAGAAAAATCACACACTTGGGAACTTCTGAAAAATTGCTCTATTTTTTTTCTTTAATGTAACAAAATGTTACATTCAGAAACATGGCATATACATAAACATAGACTTTACTGAGACTCAAAAAAATAAATAAATAAACACAAGATGCAGTAAAAAAGATAAGCCAACTTTAAAAAGAAGGAGCAGGTACAATAGTCTTCTAAGTGAGAGAGGCATGAAGGCGAAAGTGCTTCTAGGAATGACTCTACTGGGACAAAAGGCATTAAACCCATTTTAATTTGTTTTTGTTCAGTTACTCAGTTATATTCACCCCTCTGCAACCCCATGGACTGCAGCACTCTAGGCTTCCCTGTCCTTCACCAACTCCCAGAACTTGCTCAAATGCATGTCCACTGAGTCAGTGATGCCTTCCAACCATCTCATCCTCTGTCATCCTCTTCTCCTGCCTTCAATCATTCCCAGCATCAGGGTCTTTTCCAATGAGTCAGCTCTTTGCATCAGGTGGCCAAAGTACTGGAGCTTCAGCTTCAGCATCAGTCCTTCCAATGAACATTCGGGACTGATTTCCTTTAGGATGGACTGGTTGGATCTCCTTGCAGTCCAAGAGACTCAAGAGTCATCTCCAATACCACAGTTTGAAAGCATCAATTCTTTGGCACTCAGCCTTCTTTCTGGTCCAACTCTCACATCCATACCTGACTACTGGAAAAACCAATGCTTTGACTATAATTTGCTTTAATTAGATAAGATTATGACTAAGCCAGGGCTTCCCAGACCACCAGAACACAATTTCATCCTACATACAGGGTCAAGAGATCTGGATTTTAGACTGTCATTGAATTCAGCCCTGACAAATTCCTGTACCTCCTGCCTTTAATAAAGGAGTACTTTGTTGGGAATCCATAAGAAACTTCCTAGCTATTCTTCTCTGATAGAAATCTTCCTGTTGACTGAGAAGACTTGCAGCCTACATTGCTGCTAATAGAGCCATAGGAAACATACATTCTTCCTAACTCTCTAAAAATATAAATGATAAATGAGGGGGACAGTGGAATAAAGTGTTACGTGCTTAACAAAGTATTAAGTACCACAGCTGAGTATAAGAATGAGGATGAGAGTGAGGGGGTCTCCACAGAGCTTTTGGTTGAGCAGCAGGTAGAAAGGAAGCTCTTGCAAGAGATGCTGGAAGAATTCCCACTCCTGCTGACAAGTGGCAGTGACTGCAGGAGTCAGGTGAGGGACCACAGGGAGAAGGATGCCAGACAATACCCTCCTGCCTTTTCATCTCTTGCTTTCCAATTAATTACCCAAACCCTCCTTCTGTCGTGTTGGAGGGAGGGAGGCGTGAGCAGATGGAGACGCTGGTGGGCTGCTTGTATCTATATTCTAATCTACAGTAATGTTTTATATTTGCTAATTGACAGTGACCAGTTGAAGCCCAGTTTCTGAGCAAAGGAAGTCATAGATACATGTAGTGAGGAAGTTATATGTACACATAGTGTATATATACATGTAATACATGTAACGGAATGGATATTTGTAGATCATAAACAGTGAATATTAATACCATCTCATTCTTTAGGTCATAACTCATTTTCTCAAAGAGAAATGTGATGAATGTTTCCTCCAATCACAACTCCTTACATTTAATTAATAGCCTTCATTTTTCAAAGAAACTATCGAAATTGATAATGCATACCTATTTAGTACTTGTTTGTCTCCAGCAGATCATGAGCTCAGTCAAGTCTGAATATATCCACTGTCTATACAAACCACATCGCATGGACTCGGGAAACACTGGTTGAATAAACAAAAGCCATCACATTTTGGTTACATAGAAGCATTTCTGGCTTGAAGGTGTCATAGAAGAAATCGAATTATAATACAAACTAGAATATGGGCTACAGTAATGAGATGGAGAAGGGGCTCTATGTTAACAGGAGGTTTAGACTGCGTTTGTGTGTGCAACTTGTTAGGAAGTAGGGTTTGGGAGGAAAAAGAGAAGAAAACATCAGATTTCCATTCATTCTACTGTTACAAAATCCAAGACATTGTTTGCCATTGCTAGATATCTCATGTAGCCAGAGATGTAAAACATAGACCCTACACCATTAATGTGAAATTCCTCTTTAAAAGCTTTGAATGTTTGACTTACTTGCAGCTTCTCTCACAGTGACACAGGATAAAACCATAGCTGTGCTTCTGAAACTTGTGAAAATGATGGAAAACTGGAGGCAGAGGTCGTTCAGTTCTGGGTAAAGGGTGAAATGATCAAAGGACAAAGAAGAAGGGATGAAAACGGAGAATCATGGTCAGTGCCTTTATTTGGGAGTGAGGTTGGAGTTTTGTTTATTAGTGAGGAGCAGAGGAAAGAATTGGGCAAGGATCCAGATGGACGGCATGGGCTTCTGGGGGGTTTGTGTGTTTTGCTATTGATGTTGTTTCTGGAAGGTAACAGCTAGCAATCTGAAATGCTGGATATTGTTTGAAATAATTGATAATTATAAGAAACAGGTGGCACATAATTTGAGCACATTTAAAAATAGTTTTCTTTGTTATTTGAAGGGAGATGCATTGTCAGTTTCAACAGAGTTGATGGAAATGTTTTTGAAGTATTTATTTAAATTAAATTTGCACAAAAGCCGAATGGAATAACCTGGGGATGAAAGGTGGAGTGGGAACACTGGGACCTTACTAGTACCTTCTCTGGACTGCCATACATTACTTCTTGAGTTTAACATGCACTGCCCCCCAGAAGTCGAATTTGTAACATCAAAGTTAGTTGCAAACCTCTGTTTCTTTGGACATAGCTAGATTGTATTTTAACAATGTATATTTTAAGATTGGTGTCTCTCATACTGGGTAGTTTATAGTTAGGAAAATGCAGTCCTATAGAATCTCTGAAAATAAACATAAAAAGAGGAAAGACACAGCTATGGGTTTGAGTCCTCCAAAAGGGGACCTGCCATTATGGAATTAAATAGTTAAGCCATTTATTCTGAGATGAGGGAAACCCTGTGAAAGATAAACAGAGAGGGAGAAGGCATAGGTGGGGAAAGCAGGTAGACCATACCACAGGTCTGAATAGGAGGAATTGCCCTACAGAGCATCTTGGGAGATTCATGGCTAACGTGATGGGGACCAGGAATGGCCTGAGTGGGTTGAGAGAAGCCAGGCCAAAATCTGGCTTCATCGTAAAAGCTGCCCTAGTTCCCTAGGGCCGAGTGGCTGCAGGCTGTGGGCAAAACTCACACGAGTTTCTCTTTGCAGGGAGTAGGGATCATCTCAACCTTGTGTCTGCCACCAGTGTGCTCACGACTCACTGCTCACCAGTGTGAGTTCATAGCATCTCTCATTCAGCTTGCTGGCTTCCCAGGTGGGGCAGTGCTAAAGAATCCACCTGCCAGTGCAAGAGACTCAGGAGACCATGGGTTCGATCCCTGGGTCGGGAAGATCCCCTGGAGGAGGAAAGTCCACCCACTCCAGTATTTTTATCTGGAAAATTTCATGGACAGAGGAGCCTGACATGCTACGGTCCATGGGGTCACAAAGGCATGACTCAGCACACGCACACACACACACACACACACACACACAACACTGACCTTAAGGTTCTTTGTCAAATGCCAAGCTCTGCAATGCGAAACAAGCTGAACAAGTCATCAATACTGTGGATAAAGGAGAGGACTTTGCACTTATCTGTAAATTGAAAACATCATACTTACTCAGTGGAACTGAACTCCACAGACAAGTTATTCCCCCATAGATATTTATCTTCCGAGCTTATTTTTCAAATTATCTTTTCTGTGGCATTTTTANAAGGAGAGGACTTTGCACTTATCTGTAAATTGAAAACATCATACTTACTCAGTGGAACTGAACTCCACAGACAAGTTATTCCCCCATAGATATTTATCTTCCGAGCTTATTTTTCAAATTATCTTTTCTGTGGCATTTTTAGCAACTGCTCCACTGACCTGATTTGAAATCACATGAGGACTTTAGTCCTATGTGGTATAAACATTTCACTCTGGAAAAGAGAAGGAAGGACTACAGTGGGAAAGACTTAAAGATATTTAAAATCAGGTTGCAGATTTAAGTACAAAAAATAAACAGAAAGAATAAGGATATGCTGAGTTCAGTTTAAAAAAAAATACTTGTGAATAGGATACTGTTTTACAAAAGTGAGCTCACACTCTACACATTACTGTGCAATGTGCTTTACAGAAAAGAAAAAAAAAAACACAGATGCCCACCTAAGCCCTCTCAGTTATTTTAATAACTACATTTCAAAAAGTACCTGTGAAATGGTATTGGTATATATTTACACACCTCTTCCATCTAATTATTATGTCACTTGGGTAGAAAATGATACACATTTTGAAGTACGAGTCTTAATTTTGGCCCCGTATCTTCACAGTATAAAAATTAAAAAAAAAACTTATTTTCCCATATTTTCTATTCAAAGCTAGTTTCTTCCATTCAAATGCCAAGCAGAATTTTTTTTTCCCCACAAAAAAAGCAATCACTGGAGGGCATCTGAGAGCAGTGACAGCCCCGAGGTGCTATTTTACAAACACCTGCGAGAAGCAGCTTTTGGTTAGCACCCGATTGTCCTGGCGGATAATTGGCCCCCTTGCTCAGCCCTCCCCTCCGCTCCCCCAGTCCTGCTCGCCATCACTGTGTCCCTGCCCAGTTTTGGATCACTCTGACCCCGATGAAAGGAAAAGTTGCGAACAGATATGAGAGGACAGGTTTGCATGAAAGCACGGCTGTGTAGCAGCTGGCTCGATGTCTGTTCATGGCAACAGGGTCAGAGACCTTATATGGTCTTAATAAATAGAATCAACTGGCTTCATATGTATTTTGGCACTAATCTGTGGCCTATGGCATCATTTCCTGGGGTTTAGTACAATATTAATAGAAAAGGGCTATTTTAGATGAGGCACAAGGCAACGCTGGACCATAAAACAGCTGAATTTTCGCTAAGAAAAGAAAATGAGATGGGCTTACCACTGCTTATGGCATCGCCTCAAATGCCTGTGCCACTAGCTTGAGATTTGCTCGACTTTTTGATTCCCTTTTTGTTTATATTTATGACTTTAAAAACATTTCTGTTTTGAGAAGTCTGAAGTTGAATATAGTGCATGTCCGCAGTAAATCCAAGTTTAAGCCCTTGGCTCTGAAACGCACTGAATTCATTACATTTGGTCACGAAGCCTCTTAATCTATTGTAACAACAAATTAGACTCTGATTTTAATAAAAGCAAATTGCAAAATAATTAGAAGTGTTTTTCTTTCTTTTTTTCCCCCCTTCCTTCTCCAACCTAACTTCCATCAGATAATCAGGAAATAAATCAATGGCAACCCACTCCAGTGTTCTTGCCTGGAGAATCCCACGGAC
>SJYW01003429.1:8748-20106 GCA_006410735.1 Raphicerus campestris | reverse complement strand
CACAGAGTTATTCATGTGAAACATGTCACATTATACCCTTAACAACTCCCTGCATCACCGGGTGTGATCTGTGCTCCTCAGGGGAGGGTCTAAGGTGTAGTAACAAGTTCAAGGTCACCCACCTTGTCGGGGTGGAGCCAGGAGGTGGGCTCCACATTCCTGACTCTGACTCAGTTTCCCAGCTGCTCTGGTCATGATTAGATGGTTTTTCAATGGAGTTTAAGGCTCTAAGAGACAAAAACAGTATTATCCATCTCAAGCTACTGGGAAAGAAGTGACTTCTCCAGATTCTCAGTCCCAGCCTGAGGAGGAGGAGGAGGCTGGTTTGGAAACTCCATCCTTACCTCATGAACAGCCAATTCCAAGCTCAAGCAGATCCGAGTCCTTGAAGCCACAAAGAGGGTCTGGGGTCCAGGCAGAACTGGCAAAAGGAAGGGGGCTCTGGAGAGGGCCAGGAGGCACTGGAGGTGACAGAGATGGCTAACTACACTGTGTCCAGCCTCCTGAGGCCCAGTGTTTCATTTTATTTTAAAAAAGTTTTAAGGTCTTTATGTATTTTTGGGTACTCTGTGGGGCATGCAGGATCTTGGTTCCCTGACCAGGGATCAAACCCAAGCCCCCTTCCATGGAAGAGGGGAGCTTTAACCACTGGACCACCAGGGAAGTCCCTGGTGTTTCATTTTAAATTCCTTACATTGTGGCTCCTGAAACCCTACCAGGTGAATTCATTTCCCACACGAAGGCACTGGCTGAGGGTCTTTGAATGATTCCAGGAAAGGATCTAGGAAACCCCCATATTTTTGTTGACACCAGGGTATGAGCTAAATGATGCAAAGGGGATGGTTGGCATTCAGGGGAGACACACTTCCAGGGCCAGAGGTGTATGAGGAGGAGAATTCCCGAGAAGTCACAGAAATCTTAGGAAGGCAAGCAGGTCTCTGTGAGGGATTGAAGAGGGTTTTGAGCTGATTTCGTCTGAATCTTCAGAAGAGGCTTCACCTGCTCCCCAGTCACATCTTGGTGATGCTTAGACACGTTTGTGTGAAACACCTCCTTCCACATCTCTGCTGGGCCCTATCAGCTTTGAAATGTTGATTTTTCCTTAAGTGAATATCCCAACACTTGAAAAAGATGACAGTTCCTCAATCAGGACTCCCCTACAGAAATGAGGTTCCAATGCCCAGACCTGGGCAGCCTTAGGATGTGGCAAGGGAACTATGCTGCTTCGAGATGGCATATGTTATGAGCTGTTCTCAGGAGAGGCAAGTCAGCCTTTGCATCTTCCAGGTTCCATGTTCCTTTCAAGGACACGTGGTCCTGGCAGAGGGTGGGAGACAACGGCAGCAGCCGCAGGTCTCCAGCTCGGTGAACCCATCTGCTTGTGACTCATCTCAGCTCTTCTCCTTGTGAGCCATACCTGGTGCTCTGCCACTTTCCCCATCCTTATTCTGGCTGGCTGCCCACCTGAGATGAGAATCCATTGTGAATTCTACCTCCTAAGTGCAAGGGCTAAGGGCATGGCATCTGGTCCCATCTCTTCATGGCAAATAGATGGGGAAACATTGGAAAGAGTGACAGACTATTTTCTTGGGCTCCAAAATCACTGCAGATGGTGACTGCAGCCATGAAATTAAAAGATGCTTACTCCTTGGAAGGAAAGTTATGACCAACCTAGATAGCATATTGAAAAGCAGAGACATTACTTTGCCAACAAAGGTCTGTCTAGTCAAGGCTATGGTTTTTCCAGTAGTCACGTATGGATAAGAGAATTGGACTATAAAGAAAGCTGAGCACCAAAGAATTGATTCTTTTGAACGATGGTGTTAGAGAAAACTCTTGAAAGTCTGTTGGACAGCAAGGAAATCCAACCAGTCCATCCTAAAGGAAATCAGTCCTGAATATTCATTGGAAGGACTGACGTTGAAACTTAAGCTCCAATACTTTGGCCACGTGACACATTTGAAAATATTCCAGTGCTGGGAAAGATTGGAGGCAGGAAGAGAAGGGGACAATAGAGGATGAGATGGGTGGATGGCATCACCAACTCAATGGACATGAGTGAGTAAACTCCAGGAGTTGGTGATGGACAGGGAGGCCTGGTGTGCTGTGGTCCATGGGATTGCAAAGAGTAGGACACGACTGAGAGATTGAACTGAACTGAACTGAAGACAACCTAGGTTTCTCCATGTTTCCATCCTTTTTGTTCCTCCCACCTCTTTTCCAAGCAGTATGAATAAATTGACATGATTTATTGGCAGTGTGGCATGATTTCTGGAGGCAGACAGAGTCCGCCATTTACTTACTTTGTAAAATCAGTGAGTTCCTTAAACCTCATGCCCTCATCTCTAAAAGGGACTTAATATTGACATCTGCCTTGAAGCATTTGTGAAGTGTGAAGACGTGATACAGGTAAAGCCCTTAGAATTAGAATTGGCATTTAGATCTCCTTATATTTTAGCCATTATATTAACATCATGTCAAACTTTGATCCCCTCAGAACTCTTCATGACCTGGTAAACTTTGTCCTAACCACTCTTTCTCTTCCTGCTGGTCCCCACAACTGTTAGAATCCCACAGAGAGAAAGCAGCCATCCCAGGAGAAGCTGTGGAGGGAGCTGTCAGTCACCCATCACCTATTGACCCAACATCTGATTTCTTTCACCATCTTTCCTTTGTGCTTCTGGATCAGTGTTCCACACCATTAACTTTCTTTCCTAGCATCTCAGGATTCCAGACCATCCCAACACAGTCCTGGTATTTCTCCCATCAGGAGTGATGCAGGCTTTCCCAGAAGCCCAGTAAGAGGATCCTACCCGGGGGGAATCACGCCCCTGTCATGGTCCATGCCAGCAGTGCTCCCACAGATGGAGCTGCTGTTTTCCATAATTGTAACACAGTGGGGTCAGAGTTCTCCTCCCAGGTAAAGGCTGTCTACACAGTGAGAGCGCCTCTCATCGCTGACTTCAGGAGGCTATATCCTCCCACACTTCCCTGCAGTGGGATCTGCAGGGTGGGCTCTGGGAAATTTTTGGTGGTTTAGTCGCTAGGTCGTGTCTGACTCTTGCGACCCTGTGGACTATAGCCTGCCAGGCTCCTCTGTCCGTGAGATTTTCCAGGCAAGAGTACTGGAGTGAATTGCCATTTCCTTCTCCAGGGAATCTTCCCAACCCAGGAATCAAACCCAGGTCTCCTGCCTTGCAGGCAGATTCTTTACCAACTGAGCTATGAGGGAAGTTTTTAGGTGAGTGTTTTTTGTGCTCTCCTGGGCTTTATGCCATTTGCCCCTGCCCCACCTGCTCTATCCATAACCCTTCTTCTTTCTTTGTTCTCATGGTCTGCCTCTCGTAGGAGACCTTAGATGAGTACTGTCTTTATTGAAAAGTGGGAGAAGGTAATAGATAGACACAGGATGTAGTCAAGATAAGATTTTGTTTTGAAAACATCTGGTGCAGAGTCACAAGTCACTGTGACTCCAGGCACATGCATTTGGGATACTTCTATTGTTTGTGGGGGAGGGAACTGATTATGTCCACTTGGAGATCTCTAATCTAGAGGGGACTAAGGAACTTGATCATTTGACCTAGATATAGCTACATCTTAAATCCTCACCAAGACATAACCCGAGACACTTTTCATGGCTTCCCATTGCCTATTCAGTTAAGTTGAAACTTTTATTTGTTATATAAGACCCTCACTCTCTCTCAATTATTTTTTGGTCTTATTTCTTTTATGTTTGCTTTATGTGTAGAGTCTTCTCACACCAAACAGAATTGTCACTGATTTTCCAGAGACCATGTTTCCAATCCCCCACACCACCTAGGACTGCCACCTCAATACTTTTACTTCTGCTGTTTTTTCTGCTTTTAATAACTTCATTCACTATTACATCATGTTGAAATCCAACTTATTTTCTTAAATATGCTTTATTTTTACAGCAGTTTAATTTCAAAGAAAAATTGAGTGGGAAGTACAGAGCATTCTCATATAGCTACTCTTCCCTCACACCACTCACACAGCTTCCCCTATTATCAACACCACCCACCAGAATGGGACATTGGTTACAACAGGTGAACCTATGCTAAAACATCTTCAACATGAAGAGGCCATGGTTTACATTAGGGTACACCCTGGCAGTTGTATGTTCTATGGGCCATAATGCCATGTGTCCACCATTATAGGATCATATAGATTAATTTCACTGCCCTAAAACTGACTTACTGTTCAAGGTCAAAAGCAAATGCTTCTTGTTTTAATCCAGTATGTAGTCAGTAAGCCTTTAATGAGTGTTTACTCTGTTTTAAGCAGGAGGGACACAAAACTGAGTAATACCCAGACTGTGAGCTTAGGAGATAATAATACTGGTGGTTAGGACTCCTTGCTTCCACCATAGGAGGCATGGGTTCCATTCCTGGTCAGGGAACTAAAATCCTGCATGCCACATGGCATGGCCTAAAAAAAAAAGGAAATAAAAATAAAACAACAACAATAACAACACACACCCAAACCCATGAAAACAATTAAGAAGGCAAAAAATGCAAGTATTTATTTATACTTAAATAAATATAGAAAAATAAGACATCACTATGATAAGAAAGATGGTGATATCAGTGGATAATGGTGACACAATATGTCTCAGAGAATTCTGGGTGGAACAAATATCCTTCAGCAATTTCCAAGTATTTTTAATTTTTTGTACACACTACCAATTTTGATCCATAATTTTATCTGTCTCTTGGGTATCCCACCTGAAAAATCAGTGATGTCTCAAGTAAATGGCCAATATCAAGTCCTAAACTGATCTATCCAATATAAGTCAATAAATTTGTCCTTTAATATCAAAAATGTTGGGCCCTCTTGACTGCTAAGTGCTGTATCTTCTGGACTGAGACAGTAGCCTTGGAACTTGGCGATTCTGCCAACAAGCCTGGAGTCCCACAGTTAAGCTACAGCACTTCCTGGTGGCAATTCCTCCAGCAAGGGCCTAAGGAAGCCTTTGCAGTTTATCGACATTAAAAGTCCCTAAGGGACATGTACATATGCTATCGCCATGTGGATACATGGAAAATGAAGGTTCTCCATCAACATGGAATATTCTAGACACAGTCATCACAGACACCTTCTGTGATGAGAGCTGGAAAAATTCTGACATCATCAGCAAAGTGAAGAGGGCTTGTTAGCTCCTTAGGTTGGAGTTTAAAGAAAGGCAGTTTCATTAGTCTTTAGCTTGCCTCTCAGATCTCTGCATGAATCACAGCTCCGACAGAGCAAATTCCTGTAATTTCATTGCAGAGTGAGTCCCTGCCTTATTCAAGTCTTTTCTCAACCTGCTTAACAGCTGCCCGCTGGCAAACGTGCCACAGCCCGCCACCACTTTACTCACATTTTACAGAATCCAAGTTAAACTGATGGCCTGTTAACATTCTTGGTCTGGCATGGGCTGCAGAAAAAATACACCTAAAAATGAAAAGAACCAATAGGCTGCCAAAAAAATATTATCTCCCTGAGTAAAGACCTAAATTATTGAAACACTGTGGCCTTAAGGAGAAATTCTGCTGAACTGATGTGAATGTAGTACTTTGAGAATAATCACACCTGAGGTTGTGGCTTTATTAAATTTCCCTACTTAACTTTGATTCGTAAAGCTTTCTGGCAAAGTGCCTAGAATTTTGGACGCTAGTAACCAGCTTAAGATGGGTTTGTTTCATTTGCTTGGAATGATAGATTCTTCTGATGGGACTCCTCACTGCAGACAGTGTTCCTCTTTTGTTTCACAGTTCCATCATGCAGTCACACAGTTACACATTACAGAGTCCCCTCTGTGATCCATCCTGACTATTGACCAGGCCATCTAAGTGGGATATAACAGAAGACTACTGGCAAATATGCTGTGAAGATAAGACTGTGAGTACATGCCACTGGGTACCTCAGGACCACTGCATAGGAAATTAAGAAGCATAGATAAGCCTGGGTACAGCCTTTGTCTCCAAATCTGAGCAGGTCAGAGAGTACAAGTCTGACCAGTGTCTTAAAAACATGATTAAGGCTCACAGCTAAAATGACTACTCCCTGTTTGCTGTGTATAAGATTTATTCTTAGAGGAGGGAGATCCAAAATTGAGCTGAAATTGAGGATGATATTGTGGTATTATCAAGGAAGGTGAAAGAGGTTCTGGACACCTTAATGAGAATATATGCAGACCAGACTGGCCTGTAAAGAAGATGATGAGACAATTAGCTAGAGGAGAGAGTGATGATAACAGTAAGGAACATTTATGTAGTTAATTACTGAATTTTCACAGCAGCCCTATAGGTATATGCTATTCATATGCACTCCTTTTACAATTTTTTTAATTTTTATCTATTTTAAAATTTTCATTTTTATATTGAAACACAGTTTCTTAACAATGTTGTGTTAATTTCAGGTGTACAGCAAAGTGATTCAGTTATACATATACATTTATCTATTCTTTTTCAAATTCTTTTCCTTTTTAGGCTGTTACATAGGATTGAGCAGAGTTCCCTGTGCTGTGCCTGCNCAATAGAAAATAAACTGGAAAAAAATGTAAACAGATTCCCAGGAACATGTGGGACAAAAGCAAACAGTCAACATGCGTATCACTGGTTTCCTAGGAAAAGAAAAGAAAGAGTGATGTGAGTGAAAAAGTATTCAAAGAAATAATAGTTTTCAAGGAAAAACTTTTCAATTTAGTGAAAAGTGTGAACCTGAGGAATCAAGAAGCTGGTAAAACCCCAAATGTGACAAACCCAGAGACATCCACTGGGGGGACACATTGTAATTAAAATTCTGACAAGAAAAAAAGCCTTGAAAGCATCCAGAGAGAAATAATCCAAGCCCATAGAAAAGAATCAGTTCAAGAGACAGTGAATTTCCCATCTGAAACTGTGGGGACAAATTTCATTCCAAGTAATGAAGCACAAATTCTATATCTGCTCAAGCTATTCTTCANAGAATCAGTTCAAGAGACAGTGAATTTCCCATCTGAAACTGTGGGGACAAATTTTGTTCCAAGTAATGAAGCACAAATTCTATATCTGCTCAAGCTATTCTTCAGGAATAAATGGAAAATAAATATATTCTCAGATGAAAGAAAATGGAAAGAATTTGTTAGGTTAGTTACCCACTATTGGACAATATTGAAGCTGAAACTCCAATACTTTGGCCACCTGATGCGAAGAGCTGACTCATTGGAAAAGACCCTGATGCTGGGAAAGATTGAGGGCAGGAAGAGAAGGGGATGAGAGAGGATGAGATGACTGGATGGCATCACCAACTCAATGGACATGGGTTTGGGTTGACCCCGGGAGTTGGTGATGGATAGGAAGGCCTGGCGTGCTGCGGTTCTTGGGGTTGCAAAGAGTCAGACACAACTGAGCAACTGAACTGAACTGATTGGACAATGGCTAATGAAAGTTCATCAAACACAAGAAGCTGTGAAAGAAGAAATCTTGGAGCATGTGGAAGGAAGAAAAAAACAATGAAAAGGACACAAACGGGGGGCATACACCAGACTATCCTTCTCTTGAGTTTTCCAACCATTTGTGATGGCTGAAGCAAACATTCTAACACCATCTGATACTAACAGCAATGATATTAAAAGTGGAGCAGGTAAATGTGCCTTACTAGAAGTAGGATTCTTATCCTTCACTCAGAGTGATGAAGTCCTGACACCAGTAGACTAGTAGACACTTGCTCCACATGCGTATTATAAGATCCAGAGAAGCCACTAAAAAACCACACAAAGAGTTAGACTTAAAGACACTATGAATGAAGCAAAATGAAATCCTCAAAAATATCCAAAGCATACAAGAGCTTTAAAAAAGAGAAACAGAAAAATGAGCTTTAGAGGAAATAAATGGGAAATAAATGATGAAGTGTCAGTTCTATCAATAATTATGTTAAAAGGAAATGAAAAAGTAAATTAAGAAGAAGAACAGATTAGGGGAGTGGATTCTAAAAACAGAGCTACCATATGATCCAGCAATCCCATTTTTGGGTATTTAGTTGAAGAAAACCATAATTTGAGAATATACATGGACCCCAATGTTCATTGCAGCACTGTTTACAATAGTCAAGACATGGAAGCAACCTAAATGTCCATCAGCAGATGAATGGATAAAGAAGGTGTGGTACATAGATACCAGGGAATACGCCTGAGCCATAACAAATAATGAGATAGTGCCATTTGCCGCGACGTGCTTGGAGACTATCACACTAAGTGAAGTAAGTCAGAGGAAGATAAATGTCATATGATACCCCTTATATATGAAATCTAAAAAAAATATACAAATGGACTATTTACAAAACAAAAACAGACTCACAGACTTAGAAAACAAACATGGTTACCAAAGGGGAAAAGTGGTGTGTGTGGGAGGGTGTAAACTAGGAGTTTGGGATTGACATATATACAAAACAGATAATGAACAAGGACCTATTGTATAGCAAGCATAGGGAACGCTACTTGATATACTGTAATGGCCTAGATGGGAAAAGAATTTGGAACAGAATAGATAGGCATATATATATATATATATATATAAATTAATCACTTTGCTGTATACCTGAAACTAATATAATGTTGTAAATCAACTATACTCCAACTTAAAATAAAAAATTAAAAAACCCATACTAGTTTAACTCAACAGTTAAAAAGAAAGAACTATGGATACACACAACAATGAGGCTGAATCTCTAGAGAAGTATGCTGAGTGACAAAAAACAATCTCACAAGGTTACATACTGCATGATGCCACTAATATAACATTCTTTAAATGATAAAATTCTAGAAATGGAGACCAGAATAATGTTTGTCACGGGTTAGGGATGTGGGTGATAGGGTGGTAAAAAGATGTGTATGATCAAAGGTGGGTGTGATTATAACCTGGCAACGGGAGGGAGCTATGTGGCAACTGAACTTCTGTGTATCTTGCCTACAGTGCTAGATACACGAGCCTACATGTGATAAAGCTACATAGAAACCAACACATGCAAGTAAAATGAGAAATCCTAATAAGAGTAGCCAACTGTGCTAATATTAATATCCTAGTTGTGATATTCTATGGCTTTTTAAGATGTTATCATTGGAGAATAGGGCAGGAGATGTGGGTTTGATCCTTGGGCTGGGAACAACCTCTGGAGAAGGAAGTGGCAACCCACCCCAGTATTCTTGCCTGGGAAATCCCATGAACAGAGGAGCCTGGCAGGCTCCATGGGGTAGCAAAAGAGTCAGACATGATTTAGCAACTAAACAATAACCATTTGGGAAAAATGGGTGAAGAATGCATATGATCTTTCTGTATTATTTCTTACAACTGTATATAAATCTGCAGTATTCTCAAAATAAAAAGTTCAATTGAATTCACCAATTGAGTATATTTAAGTTTTTTTTTTTCTTCAAAGCATTAAAAGAAAGAAATCTTTCATTTGCTCTTTGACAGTTCCTTGCTCTGGTTGAGGGCCTTTGTCCCTCCTCCTTCCAGTAATCTCCTTCCCACTAAATATGACAGAGTTAAAATGAAAAAAATAAGATACATTTTAATTTTGTCATTTAGGGTTTTGTGCCTTTCTTGAGTTTATGTGATAAAATCATTACTGTCCTTTCCATTAACTAAAGGTCTTCCCTGTCTGTTAGACCCAACAGTATCTTCCATTTAAATGGAACACAAGTTAGCATCATCCCTTGTTTTGTTTTCTACAACTAACTTATGATTTGAAGGATAATTTTTAACATTTAGAAGAAAGAATTTTTTTCTGCTGATAGTAGTTATAATATTACTTTAAACAAATCTGTTATATACTATTCCAATTGTCCTAAAAAAGAAATTGTGATGAAGAGTCTTCTCAAGAGAATTCAACAGTTTTTGATATAAACAGCATGATTAACTGTGATTAGCAGGACTTCCCTGGTGGCACAATGGATAGGAATCCACCTGCTAATGCAAGGGATATGGGTTTGATTTCAGGCCTGGGGAGATTGCACATGTTGTTGTTCAGTTACTCAGTCATATCAGACTCTTCGTGATCCCATGGACTGCAGCACATCAGGCTTCCCTATCCATCACCATCTCCCAGAGTTTGCTCAAACTCATGTTCATTGAGTTGATGATGCCATCCAACCATCTCATCCTCTGTTAACCTCTTCTTCTCCTGCTCTCAATCTTTCCCAGCATCAGAGTTTTTTTCCAATGAGTCAGCTCTTCACATCAGGTGGCCAAAGTATTGGAACTTCAGCTTCAGCACCAGTCCTTCCAATGAATATTCAGGGTTAATTTCCTTTAGGATTAACTGGTTTGATCTATTGCTGTCCAAGGGATGCTCAAGAGTCTTCTCCAGCACCACAAATGGAAAGTATCAATTTCTCAAAGCTTAGCCTTCTTTATGGTCCAACTCTCACAACTGTACATGATTATTGGAAAAAATCATTGCTTTGACTGTATGGACATTTGCTGGCAAAGTGATATCTCTGCTTTTTAATACACTGCATAGGTTTGTCATAGCTTTTCTTCCAAGGAGCAAGTGTCTTTTAACTTCAAGGCTGCAGTCACCATCCACAATGATTTTGGAGCCCAAGAAAATAAAGTTTGTCACTGTTTCCATTTTTTCCCATCTATTTGCCATGAAGTGATGGGACTGGATGCCATGATCTTCTTTTTTTTAATGTTGAATTCTAAGCCAACTTTTCACTCTGCTCTTTCACATTCATCATGAGGCTCTTCAGTTCCTCTTTGATTTCTGCCATTAGGGTGGTGTCTTCTGCATATCTGAGGTTATTGATATTTTCCCTGGCAATCTTGATTCCAGCTTGTGATCCATTCAGCTCAAAATTTTCCACTATGTACTCTGTATGGAAGTTAAATAAGCAGGGTGATAATATACAGCCTTGTTGTAACCCTTTCCTAGTTTTGAGCCAATCTGCTTTTTCGTGTTTGGTTCTTACTGTTGCTTCTTGACCTGCATACAGGTTTCTCAGGAGGCAGGTAAGGTGGTCTGGTATTCCCATATTTTTAAGAACGTCCCACAGTTTTTTGCAGTCCACACAGTCAAAGAGTAGCGTAGTTAAAGAAGCAGAAATAGATGCTTTTCTGGAATTCCCTTGCTTTTTCACTGATCCAATGGATGTTGGCAATTTGATCTATGGTTCCTTGGCCTTTGCTATATCCAGCTTGTACATCCAGAAGTTTTCGATTTGCATACTATTGAAGCCTAGCTTGAAGGATTTTGAGCGTTACCTCGCTATGAAATGAGTGAAATAAATGCAGTTGTGTGGTAGTTTGAGCACTCTTTGGCATTTCACTTCTTTGGGATTGGTATGAAATTTGACCTTTTCCAGTCCTGTGGCCA
>SJYW01003419.1:0-16082 GCA_006410735.1 Raphicerus campestris | reverse complement strand
ACAGCACAACATATACTAACCACAAACAATTAGAGTATTTGAACAGCTTTGTTGGGGTACAGTTGGTATATAATAAACGGCATATATTTAAAGTATACAACTGAGTAAGTTTTACATATATAATACATTCATAAAACCATAACCACAATCAAGAAAATGAACTTATCCATCAATCTCAAAAGTTTTCTTTGACCATTTGTAATCTCTCTCTCTCACCCCTCCATGCCCTTTCTCTACTCTCATCTGTTTTCTGTCACTATAAATTGGCTTGCATTTTCTAGATTTTCATATATATGAAGTCATAGTCTATGTGGTCTTTGGCTTCTTTCCCTCAGTTTCATTTTGAGGTTCATTCATGTTGCTTGGGGTGCTTCAGCCCTTGGGTGTCTATAGCCATCACTGTCTACCTTTTATTTTTCTCTTTCTCCCACAAAAGAAGAAGAGGAAATATTTTATCATGTCTCGCTCAAGCCCTCTAGATAACAAAAACCTTCTTCTCTCATTTCAAGGAGCTTGTGCAAGCAAAAACGAAAGACAATTTCTGTCTTTTTTTTGGTAGCACATAGGAGAGGAAGCTTTTTATACCAGAAGAGGTGAATAAAAGAGGTCACTGTTCGTGGACCCATCTCTGGGTTAGGCAGTTCTGGTCTCAGCACTTTGTGAATGCTAAGGTTACCGCATCCTCCGGCTACCAGAATATGAATTGTATGGCCTTGAAAATGCCTAACGGTGCTACCTGTCCATTTTAAGTTTAAAAGTATATCACTCGTACAGTTGGCTTTAGTCTGCAGCGTTAGGTACTGGAAGGGCAGAAACTGAGCTGTTCTCACAGCTTATAGTGATAAGTGAACTGCTCCAGGCAGACTATCATTGCCATGGGTGTGCGGTCTAATCTCCAGTCTAATGGGCATTTTACAGCTTTGTTTAGCTTGGTTTACTTTCTTCTCCCTGAGCACTGATGCCTGGAGAGGTGTCATATTCAATGCTTGCCTCTCATCTTCAATATCCTGGAGTATCGTGTTTGAACTATGATGTGCTATTGGGACACACCTTTCAAGCAAGAAGGTTTGAAATGGGAATACCAGAGTTCAGACAGTTACCGGTGCAAAGCGGAATCAGCCCCAGTGCAGCTCAAGTTTTACCCAAGGTTCCAAATATATCTCAGAATTATCGCAGAAAGAAATCTTAGCTACCCTGTTAGGATGGATTCAAAGAGAGCTGCTGAAGGATTGTTTGTATACATTGGCAAGATGAAATCTGTATGGCAAGTTATCCTGTCTGTATGAACAGAGAAGCAAAAAGTTTTACCAAGGTCAGTGGGAGACTCAGGATGAGCCTGGGTTGCACATGCTCTCTGTGGCAGACATAGAACCTCTTTATCTGTCTGTACCTCTGTTTTCTCAAATCAAAGAAGTTGGTTAATTGACCCCTAAAATCTGTCCTCATTCTGTCTGTGTGTTTAAGAGCTCAGAATTCTCAATTTCAGAACTGCTTTCTTGGCTCATGACTGCATGGTTTCTATCTTGGAATTTCTTGGAAGTGTATCTGAGAACAGAGAGAAGTACATCTAAGGACTGTTTAACATTTGCTTATTCATTTATTTTCATTCATTACACCTATTAGATGTTCAAGCACTAGGATGGACACTATCAAGGCACAGGGGTTATACTTGATAAGGAAAAGATATGTATATGTATGCATGTGTGCGATCTTGTCTGACTCTTTAAGACCCTTTGGACTGTAGTCTGCCAGGCTCCTCTGTCCATGGGATTCTCCAGGCAAGAATACTGGAGTGGGTTGCCATTTCCTTCTCCAGGGGATCTTCCTGACCCTGGGATTGAACCTCCAGTTAGGCAAATAAAGAGTTTTTCAGTGGGAAGAATGGCCAAATAAGCTTCAAGTCCAACCAAGCCGAGAAATGAGGTCTATATGATACTATAAATATGGTTCTCAGTGGAAATGATTTTGCTCCCAGGGCATATTTGGCAATATCTGGAGACACTTTTGGTTGTTACATCTTGGGGGGAGGGTGTGGTAGCTAGTAGGCAGAGGTGAGGGATGCTGCTGAACCTTCTAGCATATTCTGGATGGCTCCACAGAAAAGACTTATCTGGCCCCAAATGTCAGTACTGCTGAGGTTGAGGAACAGCAAAAACATGAAGTCAGTCTAATTAAAACCACAGGCCCCTGGAGGCTTATCTCACTTTCCAATGAATTCTACAGGCGTGTCGTGGAAATGCGGCAGGAGACTTGGGGATGATTTGAAGTTTCGGTTCAGTCGTGAAGCATGAGTAGACATGAACCAGCTGAACTAATGAAGAATGGGAGAGAAGAAGAGTTTTCCAGGGAGAAGACCCATGTAGAATTGGAGGGTGAGGGATCCTGGGACTGTGACTGAGTGGCAGGTCTTTCTACACAGTGCAGAGCCCCTGTGGGCTCCATGTGGGCAGAGATGGCAGAGTGAGAGGGCCTGGCTAAACTGCTAAAAGTCTTGTGTTTTTTCTTGAAAGTGATGCTGAGATGCAGTGAATGATTTTAAGTAAGACAGTAACTTGGTCAAATCTCTGTGTTTTTTTTGGGGGGGGGAGGGGCCCACCCAGTGGCATGTGGGATCTTAGTTCTCTGGCCAGGGATCAATCCTGCAATGCCTGCATTGGAAGTGCTGAGTCTTATCCACAGGACCACTAGGGAAGTCCCAAATCACTGTTTTCTAGTAATCAGTCTTTGGGGAAAGGTGGTTCTAAAGGAGTGAGAGAGGGAGGCAGTGATGAGTTGTTTGTATTTAGCCCAGGCGATGATGAAGACCTGTTGGGTCTTGCAGTGACCATGCAAATGAAGATACAATCACAGTTTCCAAACCTTGAGGCTATAGTGTTGTCACAAGAGGTTGCCAATCAGAACAGAGAATCCTAGAGGATGACTCTCAGGTTCCATCTGTACTAAATAAGCAGTGATGGTGTTCTACCAAGATAGGAAACATAAAAGGAGGGGTGGATGTGGATGAGAGAGAGCAGTGGAGGACATGGAATTGCTACCTTGTTGGCGGCAAACGTGAAGCCAGCTTCCTTAAAACCATTGGTCCTTGGGGCCACATTGAGCTTTCAAACTTGCCTTTGCATGGAACACATGGAATGATTTCCTGAAACATAACCTTATGCGTTAGCTTGGCTTAAAGATGGAAATACAAGAAGGCATCTATTCTGACAAGTTTACAAGCAGCACAAACTCATAAGGATATCCTTGTCAGAATTGTCTGCTTGGCCTTTATTGGAAGCAATTATTCCCGACAACTGAAGCATATTTATAAGGGCACCAACTAGACATAACTCAGGCTGTGTTATCTTGATGGCTGCTGACCCTTCGCCTGCAGACCATGATGGTGGCCACAGGTGGAGGAGGCCCTGCAAGCGCCTGGTTCTGTCCTCCTTTGATTGGTTACTGGGGTTGGAATGAAGGCTTGGTCTCCAGGGCAACAGAGGCTGATCAGTTTGTATTACCCTTCTCTAAGTGCTCTGGAAGTTTCCTGACTACTTAGAATTACAAGAGACTTTGGTCTTCATGAAATTGCTTCTGATTTGTCTTTCCAGAAGCATTTCCTTTGGGTAGAAATCTAGCCAGCAGGACATTGATTTGTTCATAATTTCTGATATTCGAATGTGTGGTGTTTGGTGTTTCCTGCATAATTTGGTTGCCATCTTGACTTTGTTCTTTTCTTGGGTTCCAGGAATGGGGTAAGATTTTATAGTTGGTGTGAGAAGATCTATTTCACCCCACTTCTAAGAATAGCGTCCTACGTAACTAAGCACTAAGTAAGTGCCTTTACTCTCTCTCTCTCTCTTTTTTTTTTTTTAACAATTTTAAACTACTTCATAAAATTTTTAAAAAATTTATTTTTAATGGGAGGATAATTGCTTTACAATGTTGTATTGCTTTCTGCCGTAAAACAACATGAATCAGCCATAAGTATACAATCTCCCCAAAGCCGCGCTGGGCTCTGAATCTTTAGCCTCCCATCACCAACATTACCCACTTAAGCACAAAGTTTGTGGCATTAGTAACTTCCCTCTGAGCAAAGGCAGTTCTGGCATCCTGGTTGTTTATCTTATCTCTCTGCTTATCCTCTCTCTTCCAAAAACTGTTTTTTCAGATCTTTGGTGGTTTTTGTGCATTTATTTATTGGAATAGTGTTTATTCAGCACTTTATCTTGGATATCTGAAAATAAGTCAGAGAAATTGGAGTATTATTGGCAGTAATAAGAATTATGTTGATAAAGCCAGAATCAAGAAAAGGAGAGCCTTGCATTTTAAATTATACTAGGAGCTTATAAAGAATGAACTGGTGTATATTGGAGGTCATTTGGAGGAAGAGCAAGGGGCTTAAGTTATTGGAAATCAACTGAGTCCAGAGGTTGGTCCAAATCCTGGGAGATCTGCGAGTGAACCAACTCAATAGGATCCATCAGAGGCTGTATTAATAAAATAAAGGGGTTAAGGCTCAGACAGAAAGTCTTCTTGGGGAGCGCTAAAGGCAAGGAAAAGAATCCGAGCAACCCTATGTCTACAATACTAATAAAACTTTTATTTGCATTATGTTGTGCCATTTGCAAAGTACTTTCAAATACTTTCCTCTTTGTTTCATTTAATCTTAACCACAGTCTTATGAAGAAAGTTATCACTATTGACATCATACACCTGCACATAGTAAGTGGCGGAGCTTTGAGAAGAGAGCCCTGGTCTTTTGGCAGAAGGTTCAATATCCTCCCCACTATATCCATATTCCATCTGTACCCTGGAGGGAAGTGATTTCTTGTGTTCTAAGCTGTCGGTTCAATGTGATGTTATTGATGCACTCATATTGCAGAAGGGGCATAGAATACAATTAAGGGCAAGGATTCTGCTGTTTGGGGATAGTTGTCACAGTAACTCAAGGGATTCTTATAGGTTATAAGACTTCAATAGGAAAGTTATCCTGAAGCACAATTCTGATTTCATAGTTTCTTTGCTTTAAAACTTAGATTACCAATCTTGGCTGAGGCTTTCCTCTCTCTGGCTGATACTTTCCACTCCAGGCTCTTTATTTCCCATCGTATACGTGAGTCACACAACTGGACCAGATGACCATGCAGACTTAGTTATCCCTTTCTTATTTCCATCATGTTGCAATGCTCTTTTCTTCTGTTTCCACCTGTACGATTCTACCTATCAGTCAATATCTGACTCATACGAAGTCTTTTCGAATACGGCCTCCATTTCCTTCTGCCCACCAGCTGCCTGTCCGTACTATGTATTCCCATTGCATTTTGTTTGCATCTTTTTTTAAAAAAAATTGTTTTAATTGATTCGTGTACTTGGCTGCTCTGGGTCCTAGGTGCGGCATGTGGGATCTAGTTAACTGACCAGGGATCAAAACTGGGCCTTCAGCATTGGGAGCTCCAGAGAAGGTCTTTGTTTGCATTTTTATAGCATGGGTTGCAAACTTAAATATGTGCATGAACCAACCAGCCAGATGAACAGAAGAGGTTATTAAGTGTAAAATACATGAACAATGATGACTGTGGCAAGACCCTGAGCTCTTCACCTAATAGGAAGCCACTGCTCAGTTCTGGGCATAAAATGAGCCCAGTTGTGTGTGTGTGTGTGTGTGTGTGTGTGTGTGTGTGTGTGTGTGTATGTGTATGAAATTCCTTGGTTTTAAAAATATTGGCAAATGGGAGGGGGCTTCAGTATGGAGGGGAAATACGTATACCTGAAAAGTTATGACCAACCTAGATAGCATATTCAAAAGCAGAGACATTACTTTGCTGACTAAGGTCCGTCTAGTCAAGGCTATGGTTTTTCCTGTGGTCATGTATGGATGTGAGAGTTGGACTGTGAAGAAAGCTGAGCGCCGAAGAATTGATGCTTTTGAACTGTGATGTTGGAGAAGACTCTTGAGAGTCCCTTGGACTGCAAGGAGATCCAACCAGTCCATTCTGAAGGAGATCAACCCTGGGATTTCTTTGGAAGGAATGATGCTAAAGCTGAAACTTTGGCCACCTCATGAGAAGAGTTGACTCATTGGAAAAGACTCTGATGCTGGGAGGGATTGGGGGCAGGAGGAGAAGGGGACGACAGAAGATGAGATGGCTGGATGGCATCACTGACTCAGTGGACGTGAGCCTGAGAGAACTCCGAGAGATGGTGATGAACAAGGAGGCCTGGCGTGCTGTGATTCATGAGGTCACAAAGAGTTGGACACGACTGAGCGACTGAACTGAACTGAACTGATGGTCAGTTCATGTTGATGTATGGCAAATACCATCACAATATTGTAAAAGTAATGAAAGTCATTCCATGGACTATATATAGTCCATGGAATTCTCCAGGCCAGAATACTGGAGTGGGTAGCCTTTCTTTTCTCCAGGGGATCTTCCCAACCCAGGAGTTGAACTGAGGTCTCCTGCACTGTAGGCAGATTCATTGCAGCTGAGCTACAACGGTATCCTCAAATTAAAATAAATGCATTTTTTAAAAGAAAAACATATTGGAAAATAAATAATTCAAATATTTTTGAAAATCTCAGTTGGTTAAATAAAAATCTGTCTGAAGGCTATGTTTGGCTGATGATCCTACTTTCTGACCTTACCCCGTAGAGTTTAGGGATGAATAAATGGTACAGATCAGAATATACTATTTCAATTATTGATTATAAATACACTGAGAGTGAGAACAACATGAGATCATCTTTTTAACCATAGAGTGCCTTTTCTAGAATAGGTGCTTAGTAAGTTTCTGTTGAATTGCAGGCAGCCTTCCGAGGGTAAGGATTGGTGAAAACGAGCTGGCTGGATGGAGTGTGCTATTTTAGGTTAGACAGGTTGAGACCATACTTTTTGTAAACTGTATCATTTGGATGTTTTATTAATCACTGCTGCCAGTGAATTTAAATATTTTAATAATTGGTATATTTTACTCTTAGCATGCCCTGGGGCTTTTTTTTTTTTTTTTAAGAAATGGCAGTTTTAAAAAATGAAAATAGAATCCCTGCTCAATCAGCCTTCAAACTGCCAGGTGACACTTGAGTGCTTCCTCCGTTCCAAATCTGGGTCAGCATGGCATTCGGGGACTGGGACGCCTGCCCTGCCTTCCCTAGCAAATGTGACTGGCTGAAATTGGGCTCCTTAGCTAAAGTTATCTTTCAGGTTAGAACCCTGAAAATTATCCCCTGAAACAATTTTCTATTTGGAATGTGAATCTCCATACTTACAGGAAAGCTTGGAAGAAGGGGAAAAAAGAAAACACTTCGCCGTCACACCTCAATGTTGCCTTTGCAACTATTAAAATATCTTTTCTAAGTTACAGACTGGCTGTCTCTGCGGGAGCCTCCGGGCACAGGCGGATCTCGTTTCATGGCACTTTGCTGCTACTGCTTTCTTTACCGCGTGAAGGTGTGTGATAATCCTGTTTACAGCACGTCTATCAGTGCCATTTTCAACAGTGTTTCCTTACTTTGTGTCTCGGCGTCATGTTCTGGTCATTCTTGCAATATTTTAAACCCTCCACTAGCAATAAGATTATGAATTCCTAAAGGCTCAGGTGATGCTTAGCATTTTTAACAATAAAATATTTAAAAATTAAGGTAATTTTTAAATAGGTAACACTATTGCACATTGAATGTATAATACGATGAAAACACAGCTTTCACATGCACTGGCAGACCAAAACGTTCAGGTGTCTCACTTTATTGCAACATTTGCTTATCTGTGGAAGGAAACCCACAATACCTCCGAGGTCTGACTGTTCAGAACTCCTTAAAGTTATTCAGCACTTATTAAAGCAGAGGTTGGGCAGAGTGACTTTTTATTTACCAAATCTGAGAAGAAGGTAGCAGTGAAAGGATAGACTGTTGGGGGTTTGATTTCAGTTTTATTTTAGTGGCACGCGTCCTCGTTCTGTGCCGGAATCCTGACGTGGTCACTCTTGGGAAGAGCTTGTTTTCCTGCTCTGTTGCTTCTCTTTTCTGCACTAAAGCATCACTGACTCATGGAGCTGTGGCCCATCTTTGTCTGTTTCTTTGCCAGGATTTTCTCGCGGTTGGCTCCCGCCACGGAAGGTTNTCATTCAGAAAACTAAGATCATGGCATCCGGTCCCATCACTTCATGGCAGGTAGATGGGGAAACAGTGGAAACAGTGGCTGACTTTATTTTTCTGGGCTCCAAAATCACGGCAGATGGTGACTGCAGTAATTAAAAGACGCTACTCCTTGGAAGGAAACTTATGACCAACCTAGACAGCATATTAAAAAGCAGAGCCATTACTTTGCCAATAAAGGTCCGTCTAGTCAAGGTTATGGCTTCTCCAGTAGTCATGTATGGATGTGAGAGTTGGACTATAAAGAAAGCTGAGCATCAAAGAATTGATGCTTTTGAACTGTGGTGGTGGAGAAGACTCTTGATTGTCCTTTGAACTGCAAGGAGATCCAACCAGTCCATCCTAAAGGAGATCAGTCCTGGGTGTTCGCTGGAAGGACTGATGTTGAAGCTGAAACTCCAATACTTTGGCCACCTGATGCGAAGAGCTGACTCAATTTGAAAAGACCCTGATGCTGGGAAAGACTGAGGGCAGGAGGAGAAGGGGACGACAGAGGATGAGATAGTTGGATGGCATCATCAACTCAATGGACATGGGTTTGGGTGAATTCCGGGAGTTGGTGATGGACAGGGAGGCCTGGCGTGCTGCGGTTCATGGGGTTGCAAAGAGTCGGACACGGCTGAGCAATTGAACTGAACTGAACTGGTGGCTCAGTGGTAAAGAATCCACCTGCCAATGCAGGAGACATGGGTTCAGTCCTTGATCCAGGAAGATCCGACATGCTACGGAGCAATTAAGCCTGTGTACCACAACTATGGAGCCTCGGAGCAGGAACTACTAAGACGACATGCCTTAGAGCCCGTGCTCTGCAACAAGAGAAGCCACCGCAATGAGAAGCCCGTACATTTCAAAAAAATCAAAATAAAAAATGTTATAAATGAAACAAGAATCTACAAAAGAAAGTATAACTGAATCCCTTCGCTATACACTTGAAACTAACACACTGTAAATCGACCATACTTCAATAAAATTAAAAAATTTTTAAATCAATTAATACCCTTAAACATTTTTAATTTGAACTAGGCATATTAGTAGGAATACAACTTCTTTTTCTTTTAAAAAACAAAACAACACTCATTTACCAACTCTGTCCATGGAAAAAGCCCAGAAGCCTGACAGTTCAGTACTAATGAATACTCTTAATACTTAGATTTCTACTAAAAGGAACCAAGGTTACTTGGAGATATGGATGAGATTCTAAGTCTGAAGCAGTAAATGAACACAGAATATCTTGACGTGCTAAAAGGAAGGAAGTTACCAAAGATTACTAGAGTCATGTCAAACAACACAGGAGTCAAAAAAAAAGGGGTGTCCACTAACTAAAGATGGGACAGTTCTGACTGTCAGAAAGAATAATAATTTTAGTAGTTAGAAATATATTAAATATAAATACCTATAATGTTTCTCAAAAGTCCTTATTTATTTCAACTCATCTCATGTTCTGAAAATCAGTAAGTAAAAGGGGGGGAAAATCAATCTTTTTTTCCTGCCTTTACTCTCTGGACTATATTTCAGGAAAACCAAATAGCTTCTGATGATAATTATCATTTTTATTATGAAAGAGATCAGATTTATACCACCTAAACCTAATGATCCTCATTGAAACTGGAACAAATGAAGGTCTTATGCTTTCTGATATGCAGCAACAGCAAGTACATGTATGAACCATTCTTTCCAAAAAGACTGATTCCAAAATCACTTCATTCTCTAACTCTACTAGACTGCATGAAATTTGGGGGGAAAAAAGGAAAGTGTGAAATGTTACAACTAGGATAAAAATCATCCAAATTTAAAATGCAGGAGACCTTCCCAGACAAACAACCTAGTTTCCTCAACAATTAAATAGCACTGGTGGGGTTAGAAGAAAAGGGAGTGCCCATTTATAGAGAAGATTAAGAGGCTGAAGTCTGATATCAACCAAATGCAAATGTGCAGACCTTCTCCAGATATCAATTCACACAAACCAATTGTGAAAAACAGTTATTAGCCAAATTGGACAAGGATTATGTTTTTAAGGAATTATTATTTTATTTGTTTAGTGTAATAATTGTATGTTTTTTTAAAAGGGCTTCTTGGTTAGAGATACATACTAAAGTACTTATGAATGCCATGGCACTAGGATTTGCTTTGAAATATTCCAGCCAACAACACAACTGCAACAAAAGTGTGATATAAGAGGGCAGAGATAAAACAAGAATAGCAGAAAGCTGACTGAAGTTGGAGATGGGTATGTGAAATTCATTATAGCATTCTCACTATAGTAACGTTTGCAAAATCTTCATAATAAAAAGCAAAGCTCACCAACTGGTTTTCTGGAAATATAGCTTTTTCTCATTATCACTGCATATCATAATACAATGAAGAGTAGGCCAGGGAACAGAGATGAGGACAATTAATTATACAGAGGGCTTGGAAATGGATAGACAGAAAAAGCTTGAGAAAGGGGGTGAGTTTTTATGTCATGAATGTTTATTTCCATCGTTAAATTCCTTGATGAGGAACAAATTACACATGACCAAACGATCAAAAGCAGATAACATTTTTTAAAGTCCACCAAATCTTACTCAGGTTAAGCCTAATGATACGAACCTGCTGCCTTCCAACCTTTCTTAATTATTTAAGGAACCACACTGACAAATCTAAGAGCACAATCTTCAATTTATTCATAAAATAGCTACAAGTGTGGCTCTCTTGCTCAACATTTTGTTCCTACAAAATTCTTTGGGAGGTGGAAAGAATAAGTCCTTGGTTACTCATTTATTGAATTTTGAATTGAAATTTTTTGAATTGAAAAAGCTTTAGGTCACTACAACAGAAATTAACACAGTATTCTGGCCTGGAGAATTCCATGGGGTTGCAAAGAATCGGACACGACCAAGAGAATTTCACTGATAATATTCATCCAGCAAGGCTTAATTTAAAAATCTTTTTCCTTTAAAATCATGTAGTAGTACAAATGTACAACAATTACTGTTTTCACTTGATTATGAATTAAAAAAACATTATTTATTTATTTGGGTGCATCAGGTCTTAAGTTGTGGCAAGCAGGATCTTTGATCTTCATTGCAGCATGAGGGATCTTTAGTTGTGGTGCACGGACTTAGTATATCCATGGCATGAAGGATCTTAGTACCCCGATTAGGGATCGAACCTGAGTCCCCTACATTACAAAGTGGATTCTTAGCCACTGGACCACCAGGAAAATCCCTGAATTTCTTGCAAAAGAAGATCACATCAAGGTGAGAACTTGATTGTATGATGTGACTACCTAGGTAGTCATGTTAAAGGGTCCTGGAACCTTTAACCAGAGTGCTTGCACCTGGACTAACATCTCTCTGAGCAACAGAATACAAAGAAACAATAATGGACTGAAAACAATTGCAGGAGTGCACAGTTGGGGCAGTTATGAACAAGAGGATACAAAAAGGACTTGGGACCAAGTACCATTTCTGAGGGCCTGAGAGCAAAAGCAGGGTATTGTGCAGGATCCCTGCACACAGTGTCACCAGGGAATGGGCAGATCACCTAAGCTATGCCTCCTGCCCAGTCCACAGACCTGCCTGCCCCTGCTGTTATCCCCTTTAGGGACCCAAGCAGCTCCTCTGGGGAGAGACCAAGAGTACCTGCTCCTTGCATTCCCCTCCTCGTGCTGCAGCACAGCCCTAATGAAGCCCTGACTAGAATTCTTATCTGGCCTTGTATCAATTTCTGTTGAGTAAAGGGGCCAAGGGCCCAGGTCCCTAACAATATGGTAGTGGTTAGTTTACTTGTGAGTTGAAATTACAGCTAGTTAACCTTCTGGGTTTTTCAAATATCCAGTTCTGATGTTTCTGAAAAATCTTATTTATATTTGTGAATTGGAACATATAGTTTAAATCTATATAGTTTAATATATAGATTATATATAATAACTATACAGAGTTTAATCTATATAGAGTTAACATAATAAGCATGTTGTTTAGTCACTCAGTTGTGTCTGACTCTCTTGTGACCCCGCGAAGTATAGGCCACCAGGCTCCTCTGTGCATGGGATTTCCCAGGCAAGAATACTGGAGTGGGTTTGCCATTTCGTTCTCCAAGGAATCTTCCCAACCCAGGGATCGAACCCACATCTCCTGCATTTGAAGGTGGATTCTTTACCACTGATCCACCAGGGAAGCGCTATAGTAAGCATATACTGAATGAAAAAACACTCTTTCATTGACAGTACAGGTGATAATTTAAGATCTTAAAAACAACTTATGTGTGATCAACATGGCAAAATATAAGGGGAAATCTGGTTAGACAGTACATAAACATTTACTATAATGTTTAATAATTAAATTTAAAACATATTTTTCATTTATTTTATTTGCACTTAAGCAAATAAAGAAGTGAAAGAGAAAAGAAGCATTTTATAGGTGCTAGACCACTGGCCACAAAAATCAAAGGTCAGAGTTCTAAACTTGTTTCCTCAACTAGTCAACAAGTTCTTCTGACATGCCCACTATTATTATCTTTTTAAGATTATTTGTTAACTTTTGGCTGCATTGGGTCATCTTTGCTGTGTGTCGGCTTTCTCTAGTTGTAGAGTGCAGGGCTACTCCTCCTTGCGGTGTGAAGGCTTCTCATGGCAGTGACTTCTCTCGTCTCAGCTCATGAGCTCTAGGGTGTGTGGGCTTCAGCAGTTGTGGCAGCTCTTTTCTAGTAAGTTGGCTCTTCTCCTTATGTGGCCAAAGGATTGGAGCTGGAGCTTAAGTTTCAGCACCAGTCCTTCCAATGAATTTTCAGGACTGATTTCCTTTATGATGGACTGGTTGGATCTCCTTGCAGTCCAAGGGACTCTCAAGAGGCTCCTCCAACACCACAGTTCAAAAGCATCAATTCTTCGGCGCTCANTTTAGTCACTCAGTTGTGTCTGACTCTCTTGTGACCCCGCGAAGTATAGGCCACCAGGCTCCTCTGTGCATGGGATTTCCCAGGCAAGAATACTGGAGTGGGTTTGCCATTTCGTTCTCCAAGGAATCTTCCCAACCCAGGGATCGAACCCACATCTCCTGCATTTGAAGGTGGATTCTTTACCACTGATCCACCAGGGAAGCGCTATAGTAAGCATATACTGAATGAAAAAACACTCTTTCATTGACAGTACAGGTGATAATTTAAGATCTTAAAAACAACTTATGTGTGATCAACATGGCAAAATATAAGGGGAAATCTGGTTAGACAGTACATAAACATTTACTATAATGTTTAATAATTAAATTTAAAACATATTTTTCATTTATTTTATTTGCACTTAAGCAAATAAAGAAGTGAAAGAGAAAAGAAGCATTTTATAGGTGCTAGACCACTGGCCACAAAAATCAAAGGTCAGAGTTCTAAACTTGTTTCCTCAACTAGTCAACAAGTTCTTCTGACATGCCCACTATTATTATCTTTTTAAGATTATTTGTTAACTTTTGGCTGCATTGGGTCATCTTTGCTGTGTGTCGGCTTTCTCTAGTTGTAGAGTGCAGGGCTACTCCTCCTTGCGGTGTGAAGGCTTCTCATGGCAGTGACTTCTCTCGTCTCAGCTCATGAGCTCTAGGGTGTGTGGGCTTCAGCAGTTGTGGCAGCTCTTTTCTAGTAAGTTGGCTCTTCTCCTTATGTGGCCAAAGGACTGGAGCTTAAGTTTCAGCACCAGTCCTTCCAATGAATTTTCAGGACTGATTTCCTTTATGATGGACTGGTTGGATCTCCTTGCAGTCCAAGGGACTCTCAAGAGGCTCCTCCAACACCACAGTTCAAAAGCATCAATTCTTCGGCGCTCAGCTTTCTTTATGGTCCAACTCTCACATTCATTAATGATTACTGGAAAAACCATAGCTTTGATTAGACGGACCTTTGTCGGCAAAGTAATGTCTCTGCTTTTTAATATTCTGTCTAGATTTGTCATAGCTTTTCTTCTAAGGAACAAGCATCTTTTAATTTCATGGGTGCAGCCACCATCTGCAGTGATTTTGGAGCCCAAGAAAATAAAGTCTGTCACTGTTTCCATTGTTTCCCCATCTATTTTTGCCATGAAGTGATGGGACTGGATGCCATTGATCTTAGTTTTCTAAATGTGATTCTGATGCAAGCTTAAAGTTTGAGGACCACTAACCTATCTTACCTGGGATTCCCAGGTGGCTGAGTGATAAAGAATCTGCCTGTCTAATGCAGGAGATACCACAGATGCACGTTCGATACGTGGGTCTGGAAGATCCCCTGAAGAAATGGCAACCCACTCAAGTATTCTTGCCGGAAAAACTCCATGGACAGAAGAGGCTGGTAGCCCGCAGCCCATGGGACTGCAAAGAATCAGATACGACTCAATACAACAGCAACCTATCTTATCCAGACTCTGATTTTGTCTCCAGTTCTAATTCATTACTAAAAGAATTATTAATAAAATTTTAATTGGTTAAAATTATGATCATAAAGCATACTTCTTACCATAAAACTAAATGCAGAAAAGTGACAATATCTTCTCTATGAGCCACAAAGGGAGAAATTAAAATTCAGCCAAGGATTAGAATTTTTTATCAAAACTTCAGCTTAATTTCTAGTGCCATGCATTATACTTAGTGTTAAGGTTATAATACAATCCTTAAATGTGAGAATCTGGCAGAAGACAGACTGGAAAATAAATAATTATCAACCCCACCCCAGTACTCTTGCCTGGAAAATGCAGTCCATGGGGTCGCTAAGAGTCGGACACGACTGAGCGAAGCGACTTCACTTTCACTTTTCACTTTCATACACTGGAGAAGGAAACGGCAACCCACTCTAGTATTCCTGCCTGGAGAATCCCGGGGCGGCGGAGCCCGGTGGGCTGCCGTCTATGGGGTCGCACAGAGTCAGACACAACTGAAGCCACTTAGCAGCAGCAGCAATGTCATTCAAGCTATAAAAGGAGTATACAGTACATTACAAAGACAGACATGGGGTCAATCAAATCTGCAGAAGGTCTGGGTTGGATGGACAGGAAAAGCTTTAGAAAAGGAGTGATATTTGAACTGATCCTTTAGGAATACAGTATCTAGGAACAACCTGGCAAACCAAGGACAGCTCTTTTTAAATGCTTTCCACTAGGCCACTGGGGTAAAAATGCAAGTGAACATTATGAAATAAATCTCAGAATAAATTCTAAGTACTTTCTTAATTCCCCAAACCGTTTGGGATTTCTTGTGGCTACCAAAGGTAGTAAAAGAAATGGCCCTGCTTTAAGAAATTAAACAAGTCACAAATTTGATTTACGCAAATCTAGCAGAAACAAACCAATTATAATTATTCACTATATTTGGTTAAGCAAAAGTCGTGACCATCATCAAACAAACCACAATTAAGTCAAGTGATTTGTTCCCAAATGGAGTTTTAAGACATGTTTTCACAAGATTTTTGAAAAAAAAAAAAAAAAAAAAAAGGAAACATTTACTATGCATTTATTTTAAAAGTTTTATTTGGTAAAGGTTTTTTTTTGGCTGTACTGTGGGTTTTGTGGGATTTTAGTTCCCTGAACCTGGGCCATCACTAACGAGATTGTGAAGTCTTAACCATTGGATCACCAGGGAATTCCCTTAAAATTTATTAAAAAAATTTTTTTGCAGCTTTGCTGAGGTATAATTGACAAATAAAACAGTAAGATATTCTAAGCACAGTACATTGTGAAAGAATTTTGCCCCACCAAATTAACTAACAGACACTGTTGTTTAGTTGCTACGTCATGTTGGACTCTGTGACTCCATGGACTGTAGACTGCCAGGCTTCTCTGTCCATGGGATTTTCTACGCAAGAATACTGGAGTGGGTTGTCATTTCCTTCTCCTCTCTTAAAAGTTTTAAATGTTTTTGTTATTCAAAAGACATAATTTATGAAATCCAGGGTGGAGGATACTATCTTAATGAGTTAAAAATTCTGTGTTTCTAAGATCAACCTGAACTAATTCTAC
>SJYW01003416.1:0-13026 GCA_006410735.1 Raphicerus campestris | reverse complement strand
ATGGCTGGATGCCATCACGGACTCGATGGACGTGAGTCTGAGTGAACTCCGAGAGATGGTAATGAACAGGGAGGCCTGGTGTCCTGCGATTCATGGGGTTGCAAAGAGTCGGACATGACTGAGTGAATGAACTGAACTGAAAAACAACCCAAATGTCCATCAATGGATGATGGATAAATAGATCTGCTATATTAATAAATAAAAAGTTATTCCCCCACACACAAAGAATTAAGCACTGATGCTTGCTACAACATGGATAAATCTAAGACATATTATGCTGGGTGGAAAAAGCCAGACTCCAAAAATCAAATACTGTATCATTCCATTTGAAATGTCCAGAGTAGGGAGATCCACAGAGACAGCAGGTTACTGGCTGCTAGAGGCTGGGAAGAGGAAGGAATGGAGAGTAACTGCTTAATTGGCATGGATTTTCCTATTGGGGTAATCACAGCGTTCTGGAACCAGATAGTGATGATGGTTGCACATCATTGTGAATGCACTAAATGCCACTCTAAAATGGTTAGAACTGAATTTTTATGTGAGTTTTACTGTAATAAAAAGTTCACAGATATAATAAATCAGCAAACATGGGTAAAACCAGACATTGTATATATTATGATAAATGATTATTTATATGTTTTTCTTAAAATGAGATTAAAAAATAGTGCACAGTACAAACATGAGTTGAGAAAGGGGNCACAGATATAATAAATCAGCAAACATGGGTAAAACCAGACATTGTATATATTATGATAAATGATTATTTATATGTTTTTCTTAAAATGAGATTAAAAAATAGTGCACAGTACAAACATGAGTTGAGAAAGGGGTAATCAGAGAAAGTATTTTAGAGTTCCTATGAGACCCCATGAAAGCCATTGACTTTGAAGTGTTTTTGATTGTAATCCACAGTTAGAAATTGCTACCCAGTGCACACACATGGGGCTTCCCTGGTGATCCAGAGGGTAAAGCGTCTGCCTGGAGTCGGGAGACCTGGGTTCAATCCCTGGGTCGGGAAGATCCCCTGGAGAAGGAAATGGCAACCGACTCCAGTATTTTTGCCTGGAGAATCCAATGGACAGAGGAGCTTGGCACACACATGTGTATATGACTGAAACAAAAATTTCACAAAATAATGCTGGTTGAATGTGTTATATGCTGATATTTTCTAATCTAATTAATTTCATTTTTTAAAATGCTAATCATTCCCATTAAGTTGATTTCATGACCCATTAAATGGATTATAATCCACCATTTGAAAAAAATTAGTGTAAAGAGCGTGTGGTGACACCCAGTGAAGGCTTCCCTGGTGGCTCAACTACAGAATCCACTTGCCAGTGCAGGAGATGCAGGTTTCATCCCTGGATCAGGAAGATCCCTTGAAGGAGGAAATGGCAACCCACTCCAGTATTCTTGCGTGGAAAATCCCATGGGCAGAGGAGCATGGAGTGTTACAGTTCATGGAGTCACAAAAGAGTTGGACATGACTTAGCATCCAAATAACAACAAAGAAGAGAAAATAAGAGAAGAAAGGGTCTTGAGCATTTCAATGTTGACTATGATGCTATATCCACAAGCATCAGCAGATGATGAACTGCCAGTATTTTTCAAAATCTTTTGATGATATCACCCTGTTCTAGGATTGGAATCTCCTTAGGGCAAAATGTTTCTACTAGTGCATTGGAAACCTTTTGAAAAATTCTGCATTTGTATAGCATTCAATGAATTACCAAGATAACGTTCTCTTGAGTTATTCAGTATGGATTTCTACAGCTAATGGAAAGCATTTCATATCCATGAACATTGCAGAACAGTCTACCTCAATTTGAGGAAATCAGAAGATCTGAGTGGTGGTCTTATTCCTTGTTACCTTAGACAAGTCATTTCATTTCTACTGGTTTCAGTTCCCNTCTACAGCTAATGGAAAGCATTTCATATCCATGAACATTGCAGAACAGTCTACCTCAATTTGAGGAAATCAGAAGATCTGAGTGGTGGTCTTATTCCTTGTTACCTTAGACAAGTCATTTCATTTCTCCTGGTTTCAGTTCCCTTATTTGTAAAATTGAAGGGAAATTTATGTTTTTCCTAAAAAAGAAATCTGTATTCACTCTAACAAGTCTATGGAGACCTCTGACTTCATGCACTTACACATAAACATGTACAAATGTGTTGCATCTAGATGAAGGAAATTTAATGTAGACTCTCAGGAAATACCCAAAAGCATTGGCATTAATCTATTTTAAAATAGAAAGTGATATGCAGAGCATATTTTTATATTTTTTCAGATATAATTATTAATTTATAAGATGTTCATACTTTTTTCTTAATTAGTTGTTGATTGGGTGTGGTGTGTTTTAGTTACTGCCACTTTGGGAGTTTTACTAAGTTAAGAAAAGGGATTATACTGATTTGAGTATGTACCAGTAAACATACCCATATTCCATGGCAACTAAATGACTCCTGTTTTTCCAATTACTGCAAGGTACCTCAAGGAACAATATTTGGTAAGCTTTGTTTACACATGAGAGACATATGGCTCTTTTTCCCACCACAATTATTTGTTTGTTAGCTAGTCATTGTAAACTTCCATTGTCTCAGATGAGGTGTGACTAAGAGATTTGGTATCGGCAGTCTACCACTGTCTGGGAAGATTCCTATGAAATGAAACAGTGGAAAAGACACTCCCCATACCAGCTGTACTAAACTATTTTTAGTTTACCAAAAGCATTTTGATAATTTTTGCTATTGTCTTTTTTAAAAGGTCATTTTTTGTGTGTGGAAAATTTCAAACATAGATAAATAACATAGTATAATGAACCCCACTAATTCATCACTCAACTTCAACTATTAATATTCTACCACTCATTTCATCTATACCATCCACTTCCAACTCTTCCATTTGATTATCATTGTTTTCACAGTTTTTAAGATGAGATTTATATACTGAACAATTTTAACAACTAGACATACCTATGTACCTACAACCTTACCAGATCTCCTGAATTTCCTGAAAAAAAGACTACTCCTCCCTTCCCAGATGGTCCCCCTACTTCCAAAAAGCAACCACTGACTTTGTTTGACCTTGGTTTTGCTTTTTCTATTTAAGTGGAAACATACAATTTTCTACATTTTTTTGTGCTTAGATTTTTCTCTCAGAGTTATGTTTATGAGATTCAGTAATGCTGTTGCATGTATTGGTACAATAATTCATCCTTTTCACTGCCAAGTGGTAATATATCACAACTTGTTTAGCCATCCTTGTTGATGGATTTTTAGGTTGTCTTCAATTTGGGGCTATTGTGAATAAAGCTGTTATAAATTTTTTATACAAGTTCTTTTGTAAGTAAGTATTTTCACTTATCTTGGATAATTACCTGCAACTGTAATTGCTGGATCACCGGGGTCAGTTCAATTCAGTTAAGTCGCTCAGTTGTGTCCAACTCTTTGCAACCCCATGGACTGCAGCATGCCAGATTCCCTGTCCATCACCAACTCCTGGAGCTTGCTCAAACTCATGTCCATTGAGTCGGTGATGCCATCCGACCATCTCATCCTCTATTGCCCCCTTCTCCTCCTGCTTTCAGTCTTTCCCAACATCAGGGTCTTTTCCAATGAGTCGCCTCTTTGCATCAGGTGGCCAAAGTATTGGAGCCTCAACTTCAGCATGAGTCCTTCCAGTGAATATTCAGGACTGATCTCCTTTAGGATGGACTGGTTGGATCGCCTTGCAGTCCAAGGGGCTCTCAAGAGTTTTCTCCAACACCATAGTTCAAACTCTTCAATTCTCTGGCATTCAGCTTTCTTTATGGTCCAACTCTCACATTCATACATGACTACTGGAAAAACCATAGCTTTGACTAGATGGACCTTTGTCAGAAAAGAAATGTCTCTGCTTTTTAATATTCTGTCTAGATTTGTCATAGCTTTTCTTCCAAGGAGCAAGCGTCTTTTAATTTCATGGCTGCAGTCACCATCTGCAGCGATTTTGGAGCCCAAAAAATAAAGTCTGACACTATTTCTGTTGTCTCCCCATCTGTTTGCCGTGAAGTGATGGGACTGGATACCATGATCGTTTTTCGAATGTTGAGTTTTAAGCCAGGGTTTTCACTCTCTTCACTTTGATCAAGAGGCTCTTCACTTCCTCTTCATTTTCTGCCATAAGGGTGGTGTCATCTACATACCTGAGGTTATTGATATTTCTCCTGCAATCTTGATTCCAGTTTGTTCTTCATCCAGCCCAGAATTCTGTATGATTTATAACTCTGCGTACAAGTTAAATAAGCAGGGTGACAATATACAGCCTTGACGTACTCCTTTCCCAATTTGGAACCAGTCTGTTGTTCCATGTGCAGTTCTAACTGTTGCTTCTTGACCTGCATACAGGTTTCACAGGAAGCAGGTCAGGTGGTCTGGTATTCCCAGCTCTTTCAGAATTTTCCAGTTTATTGTGATCCACACAGTCAAAGGCTTTGGGCATAGTCAGTAAAGCAGATGTTTTTCTGGAACTCTCTTGCTTTTGCTATGATCAAATAGATGTTGGCAATTTGACCTGTCGTTCCTCTTCCTTTTCTAAATCCAGCTTGAACATCTGGAAGTTCTCAGTTCACATACTGTTCAAGCCTCACTTGAAGAATTTTGAGCATTACTTTGCTAATTTGTGAGATGAGTGCAATTTGTGGTAGTTTGAACATTCTTTGTCATTGCCTTTCTTAAGGAATAGAATGTAAACTAACCTTTTCAAGTCCTGTGGCCAACTGCTGAGTTTTCCAAATTTGCTGGCATGTTGAGTGCAGTACTTTTACAGCATCATCTTTTAGGATTAGATATAGCTCAGCTGGAATGTCATCACCTCCACTAGCTTTGTTCCTAGTGATGTTTCCTAAGGCCTACTTGACTTTGGACTCCAGGATGTCTGGCTCTAGGTGAGTGATCACACCATTATTGTTATCTTGGTCATTATGATCTTTTTAGATCATAAGCCTTTTATCCTTATTCATCAAGGGCAGACAGAATGAAAACAATAATCACAANTAAGCCAGGGTTTTCACTCTCTTCACTTTCATCAAGAGGCTCTTCAGTTCCTCTTCATTTTCTGCCATAAGGGTGGTGTCATCTACATACCTGAGGTTATTGATATTTCTCCTGCAATCTTGATTCCAGTTTGTTCTTCATCCAGCCCAGAATTCTGTATGATTTATAACTCTGCGTACAAGTTAAATAAGCAGGGTGACAATATACAGCCTTGACGTACTCCTTTCCCAATTTGGAACCAGTCTGTTGTTCCATGTGCAGTTCTAACTGTTGCTTCTTGACCTGCATACAGGTTTCACAGGAAGCAGGTCAGGTGGTCTGGTATTCCCAGCTCTTTCAGAATTTTCCAGTTTATTGTGATCCACACAGTCAAAGGCTTTGGGCATAGTCAGTAAAGCAGATGTTTTTCTGGAACTCTCTTGCTTTTGCTATGATCAAATAGATGTTGGCAATTTGACCTGTCGTTCCTCTTCCTTTTCTAAATCCAGCTTGAACATCTGGAAGTTCTCAGTTCACATACTGTTCAAGCCTCACTTGAAGAATTTTGAGCATTACTTTGCTAATTTGTGAGATGAGTGCAATTTGTGGTAGTTTGAACATTCTTTGTCATTGCCTTTCTTAAGGAATAGAATGTAAACTAACCTTTTCAAGTCCTGTGGCCAACTGCTGAGTTTTCCAAATTTGCTGGCGTGTTGAGTGCAGTACTTTTACAGCATCATCTTTTAGGATTAGATATAGCTCAGCTGGAATGTCATCACCTCCACTAGCTTTGTTCCTAGTGATGTTTCCTAAGGCCTACTTGACTTTGGACTCCAGGATGTCTGGCTCTAGGTGAGTGATCACACCATTATTGTTATCTTGGTCATTATGATCTTTTTAGATCATAAGCCTTTTATCCTTATTCATCAAGGGCAGACAGAATGAAAACAATAATCACAAAAAATTAACCAAATGGATCACATGGACCACAGCCTTGTCTAACAATGAAACTATGAGCCATGCTGTGTAGGGCCACCCAAGATGGAGGGGTCATGGTGGAGAGTTCTGGTAAAATGTGGTTCACTGGAGAAGGGAATGGCAAAACACTTCAGTAGTCTTGCTTGAGAACCCCATAAACAGTATGAAAAGGCAAAAAAAAAATGACATTGAAAGATGAACTCCCCAAGTCAGTAGGTGCCCAATATGCTACTAGAAAAGAGTGAAGAGATAACTCCAGAAACAAGAAACAGAGCCAAAGCCAAAACGACCCCAAGTTGTGTATATGACTGGTAATGGAAGTAAAGTCTGATGCTGTAAAGAACAATATTGCATAGGAACTGGAATGTTAGGTCCACGAATCAAGGTAAATTGGAAGTGGTCAAACAGGAGATGGCAGGAGTGACCACCAACATTTTAAAAATTAATAAATTAAATGGACTGGGTCGCTGGGTTAGCATATGTTTATAAGAAACTACCACACTCTTTGCTAAGGTGGTTATACCATTTTACTCTCCCACTAGAAATATATGTGACTTCTAACTGTTCCACATTCTCATCAGTACTTGGTATTGTCTATCTTAAATTTTAGCTGTTCTAGGGAGTGTAGCAGAGAAGGCAATGGCACCCCACTCCAGTACTCTTGCCTGGAAAATCCTATGGATGGAGGAGCCTGGTAGGCTGCAGTTCATGGAGTCACGAAGAGTTGGACACAACTGAGCAACTTCACTTTCACTTTTCACTTTCATGCATTGGAGAAGGAAATGGCAACCCACTCCAATGTTCTTGCCTGGAGAATCCCAGGGACGGCAGAGCCTGGTGGGCTGCTATCTATGGGGTCGCACAGAGTCAGACATGACTGAGGTGACTTAGCAGCAGCAGCAGGGAGTATAGAGTGCTGTGCTGTGCTTAGTTGCTCAGTTGTGTCCAACTCTTTGCAACCCAGTAGACTGTAGCCCACCAGACTCCTCTGTCCATGGGTATTCTCCAGGCAAGAATATTGGAGTGGGTTGCCATGCCTTCCTCCAGGGGATCTTCCCAACCCAGGGACTGAACAGGGTCTCCTGCATTGCAGGAGGATTCTTTACCAGCTGTACTACCAGGAAAGCTGGAGTATAGAGTAGCTTGTCAATTTAATATTTATTTGCATTTCCTTAATGACTAAACTTGTGGAGCAGAAATAGATGTTTTTCTGGAACTCTCTTGCTTTTTCCATATTCCAGCAGATCTTGGCTGGATCTCTGATTCCTCTGCCTTTTCTAAAACCAGCTTGAACATCTGGAAGTTCATGGTTCACGTATTGCTCAAGCCTGGCTTGGAGAATTTTGAGCATTACTTTACTAGCATGTGAGATGAGTGCAATTGTGCGGTAGTTTGAGCATTCTTTGGCATTGCCTTTCTTTGGGACTGGAATGAAAACTGACCTTTTCCAGTCCCATGGCCACTGCTGAGTTTTCCAAATTCTGGCATATTGAGTGCAGCACTTTCACAGCATCATCTTTTAGGACTTGAAATTGCTCAACTGGAATTCCATCACCTCCACTAGCTTTGTTTGTAGTGATGCTTTCTAAGGCCCACTTGACTTCACACTCCAGGATGTTTGACTCTAGGTGAGTGATCACACCATCGTGATTATCTGGGTTGTGACGCTCTTTTTTTGTATAGTTCTTCTGTGTGTTCTTGCCACCTCTTCTTAATATCTTCTGCTTCTGTTAGGTCCAGACCATTTCTGTCCTTTATCAAGCCCATCTTTGCATGGAATGTTCCCTTGGTATCTCTAATTTTCTTGTAGAGATCTCTAGTCTTTCCCCTTCTATTGTTTTCCTCTATCTCTTTGCATTGATCAGTGATCAATAGATCTACTGATCTGTTTCTATTTTGAGGAAGGCTTTCTTATCTCTCCCTGCTATTCTTTGGAACTCTACATTCAAATGGGTATATCTTTCCTTTTCTCCTTTGCTTTTTGCTTCCTTTCTTTTCACAGCTATTTGTAAGGCCTCCTCAGACAGCCATTTTGCTTTTTTGCATTTCTTTTTCTTGGAGATGGTCTTGATCCCTGTCTCCTGCACAATGTCACAAACATCTGTCCATAGTTCATCAGGCACTCTATCAGATCTAGTCCCTTAAATCTATTTCTCACTTCCACTGTATAGTTATAAGGGATTTGATTTAGGTCATACCTGAGTGGTCTAGTGGTTTTCTCCACTTTTTTCAATTTCAATCTGAATTTGGCAATAAGGAGTTCGTGATCTGAGCCACAGTCAGCTCCTGGTCTTGTTTTTGCTGACTGTATAGAGCTTCTCCATCTTTGGCTGCAAAGAATATAATCAATCTGATTTTGGTGTTGACCATCTGGTGATGTCCATGTGTAGAGTCTTTTCTTGTGTTGCTGGAACAGGATGTTTGCTATGACCAGTGCATTCTCTTGGCAGAACTCTATTGATTTTAAGAGGTACAAAAAGCTCATATGGCTGGGACTTAAGTGGAGACTGGGGCATATGATAAACTCTATAAGGAAAGTACTATGTGGAAGTTTATTGAAGAATGTTAAGGACCTCAGCTTCAATCTTTCCCTTTGAAGGGATAATCCTGTAGCTATCAAACCCATACAGTAATAGGATGGTTGAAATTTACAGCATAAGAAATATTATTTTCTTGGAATATAGGCTTGAAGTTCCCATTGATGAGAAAGGCATTGTATTCTCTTGCTGGCTGTGCTCTGTAAAAGTCCTCCCCTGAACTGTTTCCAGGGTCTTCTAGTAAGACAAATTTTCTCAAGCCTCCTAGTCTGACCTTCAGTGACTAGCTGGGGGTTGAGGAGAAGAATGCAAAGATCTGTCTGGGAAGAAAATTGGGCTGCTATCGCAATGGTAACAGTTTCTACTTTCTGTATCTTGCCACCCTTGGTTGCTGGTCTTTTGGTTTCCTCGCATTAAGAGAAAGCTTCAGTAGCTTCTGTATAGTCAGCTATACTTCTGAAGTAGATACTTTTGGCACCACTCATAACCCCTTGGCACTCAACATTTCTATACACACTGATAGCTTTCTGTTGCCCATACCTGCTTCCCTTTACCCGAGAGCTTTCTTTGACCACAGGAGTGTGCTGGGTGCCAGGCTGACTGGAAGTGCTGGGGAGTTAACATCTCTGGGAACAGCCCCCAAGCTAATGACAGATGAGAATCAATAGCCAGTTTCTCCATTGTTCTCATCCTCTGGGTGGACAGTTCTCAGGTGTGCTCTCCTCCTCCCAGGGCTGCACAGTAGAAGTGAGCCCAGGTCCCCACCACAGTCACATACTCATGAATACATCCTCCCTCGCTGGCTGCCTTCCCTTCCCTGGCTCCTTGCCCCCTCCTCTTCTGCTACTGCTTCTTGAGGTCACCTTCCAGATAAACTAGCCTCAATCCTAGTCTCAGGGTATGTTCTGCAGAAACCTATTAAAATAGGTTTCTAGGCTAGTTTAACATCAAGCAAACTGATAAAATTATATTAGAATAAACATACTCTTAATAAATCTTCTAACACTTTAAATGCTTCATTTGACATCCAACAAAAGACCTAGAATTCTAAAGACCTAGAATTCACTTCTTTTGAGTTACCCTGGTGAAAGGTTGCTGCTGCGAGCTGTGTGTAATGCTGGGATTCATGACCTCAGGAGGAGAGGATTTCCATCTGGGGTTAGAGATGAGGCTTGACTATTTGGAGGTTTTGTGTAGCAAAGTTTTATTAAAGTATAATAGAAATAGGGAAAGCTTCTGACATAGACATCAGAAGGGGACAGAAAGAGTGCCCCCTTGCTAGTTTTTAGCAAGGTGTTTTATGTCTGTTGGAAAGCTATTAATCAGATAAGAGGGACAACCTCAAGGCTGAGGGAGTTNTTCTGAAGTAGATACTTTTGGCACCACTCATAACCCCTTGGCACTCAACATTTCTATACACACTGATAGCTTTCTGTTGCCCATACCTGCTTCCCTTTACCCGAGAGCTTTCTTTGACCACAGGAGTGTGCTGGGTGCCAGGCTGACTGGAAGTGCTGGGGAGTTAACATCTCTGGGAACAGCCCCCAAGCTAATGACAGATGAGAATCAATAGCCAGTTTCTCCATTGTTCTCATCCTCTGGGTGGACAGTTCTCAGGTGTGCTCTCCTCCTCCCAGGGCTGCACAGTAGAAGTGAGCCCAGGTCCCCACCACAGTCACATACTCATGAATACATCCTCCCTCGCTGGCTGCCTTCCCTTCCCTGGCTCCTTGCCCCCTCCTCTTCTGCTACTGCTTCTTGAGGTCACCTTCCAGATAAACTAGCCTCAATCCTAGTCTCAGGGTATGTTCTGCATACCTATTAAATAGGTTTCTAGGCTAGTTTAACCTATTAACCTATTTAACCTATTAAAATAGGTTTCTAGGCTAGTTTAACATCAAGCAAACTGATAAAATTATATTAGAATAAACATACTCTTAATAAATCTTCTAACACTTTAAATGCTTCACTTGACATCCAACAAAAGACCTAGAATTCTAAAGACCTAGAATTCACTTCTTTTGAGTTACCCTGGTGAAAGGTTGCTGCTGCGAGCTGTGTGTAATGCTGGGATTCATGACCTCAGGAGGAGAGGATTTCCATCTGGGGTTAGAGATGAGGCTTGACTATTTGGAGGTTTTGTGTAGCAAAGTTTTATTAAAGTATAATAGAAATAGGGAAAGCTTCTGACATAGACATCAGAAGGGGACAGAAAGAGTGCCCCCTTGCTAGTTTTTAGCAAGGTGTTTTATGTCTGTTGGAAAGCTATTAATCAGATAAGAGGGACAACTTCAAGGCTGAGGGAGTTTCACCAGGACCTTCCCCCACAATATGCAATTTTGAGATAGGATAGCATGAGGTGTGTCATCCCCCAGCCATAGAACAATTGACAGGAATACTGGTTTGTTGAGCCATTAGCAGCCCAAGGTTTGAGGAAAGAAAAAAGTTAGTCTTAAGTGGAACTTTTTGAAGAAAGGCAAATTCCAAAGCAAATACATAGTTTTATTAACATATCTTAAGAAAAACATTTCCATTAGAAAAACACATTAGTTAACTCAAGGCAGAACCAGGTGTCATCAACACAGAATTAAAAGAAGCCTCTTTTAATTTTGGCTCCCCTGGTGGCTCAGACGGTAAAGCGTCTGCCTGCAGTGCAGCAGACCCGGGTTCGATCCCTGGGTTGGGAAGAGCCCCTGGAGAAGGAAATGGCAACCCACTCAATTATTCTTGCATGGAAAATTCCATGGACAGAGGAATCTGGTAGGCTACCGTCAATAGTGTCGCAAAGAGTTGGACAATGACTGAGCCACTTCACTTCACTGCACTTCAGAGAAGGAAAAGAAAAAAAAAATCTGCCACTGGCAGTTTATTTCCTCCTGCCACTTGGGGACCTCTGCTCTTCCTACCTGTTACCCTCTCACTGGAGCTATCCCCAAAGTATTCCCTGATGACTCAGATGGTAAAGGATCTGCCTGCAATGCAGGAAACTGGGGTTCAATCCCTGTGTCAGGAAGATCCCCTGGAGAAGAGAATGGCTACCCACTCCAGTATTATTTAGAGAATCCCAGGGACAGAGGAGCCAGCCTGGCAGGCTACAGTCCTTGGGATCACAAAGAGTCAGACATAACTGAGTAACTAATGTTGTTAGAGAATTCTCAGGTAAAAACTGAGTTTAAGGAATAATACCCCAAATCAAGGAACTCTGTCCCTCATATTTAAGTTCAAATAGTCAGCTACTTGCTTTCTCAAAGCAAATTGATATCATGTATATTATTCCCAGCATATTAAGATACTTCTGTGTATAATTTAAAAATCCTTAATGTATTGATGTTTTGGTTTTACTCACCTTTGCCCATCTTTGGAACCAAAACTGGAAAGCAAGGATAATTTTTGCTGAAGAAAGAAAGATGGCTGATGCTGGTGTGTGTATAGGCATGCATGTATGTGTGGACCCAGGAGACCTGTGCATTCTTTGCTCTCACACTCTCCTCCTTCAAAAACATGAATGCAGCAACAGCTAAAATATTCTGGCAAGTTCAGGTTTATGGATGTGGCATGGGTTGAAAAAGTTTGGTAAACAATTCCCCTTAATATTTTTAAAAGTCAAGAATCAGAAGAGTATCACAAAATTGAAATGTCAGGGTCCCATAGCCCAAGATGCTAGAAATCTTTTGGCATCAAGATAAATTTTACTTCTCTAGTCATTAAAATATTTCTTCTTAAATCCTAATCCCAAATCCAGAGATTCAGACCTGAATCTTGGCTCCGTAGCCCCCATTCAAATAAGTGTCTTCCAGGTAATTCACCATTAATTTCACTGTTCTTTTTTAAAAAAATGTTGTAATTCCTACTTGATAAGGACTGAACCTTGTTCTAATTTCATGTTTAATTGAATTAAATATACTCTGTGATTTAAAGAACCTAGTGCTGAAGGTTTGTCTCACTATCGTTTTAGAGAAATACTTGATTCAACATAGTGCAAGGCAAAGATACATTTTGATCCATTCTTAGACTTTTCCCAGGTCTTTGGAAAAGACCCTGATGCTAGGAAAGATTGAGGTCAAGAGAAGGGGACTGCAAAGGATGAGGTGGTTGGACAGCATCACTGACTCAATGGACATATGAAGTGAAATTTGCTCAGTCATGTCCAACTCTTTGTGACTCCATGGGCCATATGGTCCATGAAATTCTCCAGGCCAGAATACTGGAGTGGGTAGCTGTTCCCTTCTCCAGGGGATCTTCCCAACCCAGGGATCAAACCCAGGGCTCCTGCATTGCAGGCAGATTCTTTACCAGCTGAGCCACCAGAGAAGACCAAGAATACTGGTATAGGTAGCCTATCACTTCTCCAGCAGATCTTCCTGAGCCAGGAATCGAACTGGGGTCTCCTCCATTGCACGCAGAATCTTTACCAGATGAGCTATCAGGGAAGCCCTAGTTTGAGCAAATTCCAGGAGACTGTGAAGGACAGGAAAACCTGGCATGCTGCAGTCCATGG
>SJYW01003415.1:0-17375 GCA_006410735.1 Raphicerus campestris | reverse complement strand
ATCGAGTGAGAAGAGCTGCTGGTTGGTGGGAGGGTTGGGACGGGGTCCCTGCCCAGGGCAGAAACCTCTTCAGCTCAGCGATTCTCCCAAGTCCCCCACAAGTGCGGCCCTAGGCCTCACTTGGCCCCAGGCCGTCCAGGGAGTTCTCGAGGCTGGGCAAGGGGGTCCCTGCTTCCCCTGCAGCCCGGTCCTGCCCCGACTTGTCTGGAGCAGGCCCAGCTGTGGTGGGAGCAAGACAGGAGGGAGAGAGCGCCCTGAGGGGCAGTGGGCGCTTCCTTTCTTTCTAACCCAGAGGCCACTCTGCTCTCCACCTCTGGAGTGGGGACAACAGGACCTGGTGCTACCAGGCAGGAGGCGATCTCACTCATCTGTGGTCCTGCTGTGACCGACTCGAGGCCTGCTCTGCGAGGAGAGCAACCCCAAGAGCCACGGCCATGCTTTCTGCTCTGGCTCCCAGACCTGGGAGCGGCTGGGGCTGGGCTGGCCGGGCCCCTCGTGCCCACTCCAGCCAGGCCGGCTGACCTCCTTTCACACACAGCACCCATTGTGGCCATTCTTGGGGGCTCGGGGAGAGCTGGGCAGTGGCACACAGCACACGGGGCCCCGGGGGGGCGGCTCCCCCCGCATCAAGGGCCAGGCTGGGGGCGCGGCTCTGGCATCACTGTGGACCAGGGTCCTGAGAGGACACAGGCCGGTTCTGGCTCCCCTTACGTGAGAAGCCTCGGCAAGCCAGACACGGAAGGCTCCCTGGCCATCTGTTCTGTGTTTGCTGGTCCTCTGCCAGCTCTGCCTCCCCGAGGCCCCGGCGCCTGCCCGCGATCCACAGGCATCAACTGTGAGAGGAGCCGGCCCGGGTGTACCGCTGCTGGTCTGCCAACATCACACCCCACCGGGCAGAGAACTCGGCCCAGAGGTTGAGGATGGAGATCAACAACCACAAACGCCTGGGCACTCCCCTGCACCAGGTCCAGGCAACACGCTCCCAGTGGGTGTGAGCCCACTTTCCATCTGATGAGGAAACTGAGGCTCCAGGAGCTTGGGTATCTGTACAGCTAATAAAGGCACAGGCAGGTCTGGCTGTGTCCTTAACGATCCTGCGGTCCAGCTCCCAGGCCCCTCCTTCTAGCACAGGTAGACAGCTGGCAGGGGTGGGCACACCAGCCCTTAAGGTGGGAGTGGGCCCGTCTCTGGGGTGTATAACCCCATCCCCCAGCTGCCCTGACACTTGAGCTGGCTCTGACGACTGCCACCTGGCCCGCAAGACCATGGGCCAGCACAGAGGAGGGCCACACATGCAAAGCAGGCTGCCCCGAAGGCCAGGGGATGCCAAATGTCACCTGCAGTCAAGCTCAGCAAGCGCTCTGCCCTCCCGCTGTCCTAGGGCCGACCCCAGACCCCGGGAAGGGGGCGTGCGGACACCCCTCCCTCCGGGAGGCCAGCCCCCCACCCCTTTCCCCTGGCCTGCAGCAGAGACCCACCCTGCCCGAGTGGGCAGGCTGGGGCCCAGCAGGGGAGCCGGGAGCAGGGCCCACCTCCCCGCCCTCCTGCTGCATCAGTCCAGATGTAAGCGCCCTCTCGTGGCTGGGCGTGGACCCCCAGGAAGTGCACCTGGCCTTCACTCTGGGGAGTCAGCTCATGGGTCCCCTTCCTCCCACTGCCCTGCTTCAGTCTCCCCTGATTTACGCTTCTCCACGTGCTCAGCACCCCTGACAGTGTCCTTATTCACCTCCCACCTCCCTTCCCCCGAGTCCATGTCAGTGCCGTGGGGTGCACATGGAAGGTTTCCAGAGGCAGCGAGGAAGGCTCTGGGGACCCAGTGAGACGTGGGTGACTCAGGCCCAAGGCACAGTCTGGGCGCCAGGCCCCTCCCGTTCTCCCCCCCTGCAACCCCGCCTCCTGGTGCCGCCCGCTCCCTGCACCACTGGCTGCAGGAACAGGGTCCCTCCCGGCGGGAACAGGCCCCGTTGTGTGCAGGCGGCAGATGTGTGAGCTGGGAAGCCTCCCAAGGAGGCACAGCGCTCACACAGAGGGGGTCTGTGGATGCTCACAGGCCTGCTGTTCCTGCCAGGGGCGGCAGCCAAGCCTCGTCCCAGGACAGGACAGCAAGCCGTGGGGTGCCCGTCGCCTNCTGGGAAGCCTCCCAAGGAGGCACAGCGCTCACACAGAGGGGGTCTGTGGATGCTCACAGGCCTGCTGTTCCTGCCAGGGGCGGCAGCCAAGCCTCGTCCCAGGACAGGACAGCAAGCCGTGGGGTGCCCGTCGCCTCCCTAGACTGTCCTGCATGTGCCGCAGAATCGGGGGTGGGAAACACCGGGGTTCCTCTCCTCAGCCCAGGAATCTGTGCTGGCCAACTCCGCCATGGCCCTGCTCCCGGGCTTCTAGTCTAGGGCGGCTCTGACTAGGACACCCAGTCCTGCCCACATAGCTAGGCGTCCTCCACCAGCCCTCCCGGTGCCTGTGGGGAGACTGAGGGGCTGGGGAGCAGAGGGGCACCAGGAACTGAAAGAGGCTGCCTTCCGCCCTGGTCCATCAAGCAGGGCAGTTCTGCCAACAGAGTATAATCTCTTGGGACGGGCAGATCAACTGCCATGGAGAGAGCCTTTCCGTCCGGGAGACAGGAGAAACTTCAAGCAGAATGGGTTGATTAGGAGCCCTGGGTGTGGAGACCAGCTTTCCAGGTGGCGCAAGTGATAAAGAACCCGCCTGCCAGTGCAGGAGACACGGGTTCAATCCCTAAGTCGGGAAGATCCCCTGGAGAAGCAGAACAGCAACCCACTCCAGTGTCCTGGAGAATCCCATGGACAGAGGAGCCCGGTGGGTTACATACAGCCCANCCAGTGCAGGAGACACGGGTTCAATCCCTAAGTCGGGAAGATCCCCTGGAGAAGCAGAACAGCAACCCACTCCAGTGTCCTGGAGAATCCCATGGACAGAGGAGCCCGGTGGGCTACATACAGCCCATGGGGTCGCAAAGAGTTGGCCATGACTGAGTGACGAATACTTTCACTTTTTCACTGGGTGTGGAGATAGAAGGGCCCAAGCTGGAGAGAGGGTCCAGGGAGGGGGCGGGTGGCAACTGTCCTGGGGGTCTGTTTATCTGACTTCCCACTCAATATTTGAGTGGCTGGGGACGGGGTGGGGCAGGGAGCAGCTGTGCCCACTTCTGAACCAGGGTGGGAGAGCAGGACAAGAACAGGAATGGTGGGTCTGTGAGACCCCCAGATATGTCGGGTGGTGGTAGAGGGAGTCTGGGGGAAGGAGCTGAGGGGGGTCTGCAGAGACAGGGGAGGGCAGGCAGAGGTGCGCTTCTTGGACCCTGAGGCTGGGTGACTACACCACGTCCCGAGCATTCACACCATGCCTGCTCCTCTGCTGGAGAACTCCAGGCCTAGGCCCAGGGACCACTTTGCGGCAAGGGGCCCACCCCTCTGGACAGCAGGGACCAGGCTGAGGGCTAGGAGGCCTCCAGCAGGCTCTGGAGATGCACTTGGAATTGCTGGCCCCGGGGAAGCTTGCAGGAGGCATACTTCATGCCAAAGGGCCAGCAAGCTGGCCTCAATAAATGACTAATAAAATTATTTTTATCAGGTTCAGCCATGTGCCAGGCACTGTGCCGAGTGCCTCACCAGCATTATCTCATTTAGTCTCCTAAGTAACCCTGGAAGCAGGTGGATGAAGAAATCAGAGCTCGAGAAGGTTAAGTCACTTGCTCAAGGTCATAATGAGGAAATGCAGCCCCAGCACCCATGCCCCACTGGCACTGTCCCCCCAGACAAGCCTCCTGTGCCCCTCCCTGCTAACCCAGGGTGAGCAGTCCCCAGGGTGGCCAGTCAGCACTGGGACCCAGGCTGCTGGCTCTGCAGACACCACTGGTCCTGGGTCTCACAGCAGGAGGGGCTGGGGGCCCGCACGTCTTTCTGGCTCCTCCGTCCCACTGCGGGGACCCGCCTCCCCAGGACCTGCTGTCGCCCAGGGAGGACCTGGCCTGATCCCAAGTCATGATGCGGATTCTGGATCCGGGATTTGTGCAAACCACAGGGAATAACAGCAACTGGGTGGTGGCAAGGAGCTCGGGGTGGGGGAGTCTCCCAAGGCTCCCCATTCCTGCAGGCAAGAAGGCTGCCTGAGCAGGCCTTCATTTTGGCTCCCTCTGGCTCCTCCCGGGCCGGCTCCTGTTTGGCTGCGGGGCTGGGGACCTCCAGGAAGGCCTCTTATGTGAGCTCCACTGGGTCTGTGGGACCCCACACCTGCCCTGCTTCCAGGAACAGTCTCATTCTTGTTTGTCAAATAAAACCCCGTCTGGTGCCAGCAGAGGCCTGGGAGTCAAGCCTGGGGTGACAACCCCAGGACCAGGGTGGACAGAGCCTCCAGGGGTGCTTGGCCCTGGACGGGTGACCCCCAAGAACACAGAGGGAGCATCTCTGTGTGGTCAGGAGAGGGCACCCAGTGAGGTGGGGTGGGGGTTGGGGAGTAGACCCCACAGGTGATATTCCCCAGAAGCTTGCCACCTGGGCACCTGCTGTGGACTCGAGACAGAAGTCAAGCCCGCCCGCCTGCTCCATCGCCATGGGACTGTACACTAGGCAGAGGGGACCCAGGGAGCACCTCAGGGGAGCACGGTTGCTGAGTATGCAACAGCTCATGGAGCCATTGTTCTAGAAACCCCAGCAAGGGGTCAGAGCCCAGTGACTGCAGAGGCCGCAGCCCTGACTGTTCTCGGTGAGGTCTGACCTCCCAGCCAGGCTGTGGGGGGCTCTGCACAGCAGAGGAATGCAGACTTGGGGAGACCCCTTCCCCAGGAGCCCACGTGAATGGGGGACAAATACAGGGCAGCTCGCCTGGCTCCACCACGGTCACCCACAGCACCCTGGCCCAGAGACCCCAGGCTCGTGCACTCCGACCCACTGGGGAACCTCCACTTTAGAAACCTCCCCTTTCCCATCTGGGAAGCAAGAATAAAAAACCCTTGGGTCTCCAAGGACACAAACACATACAAAGATGTAGGACATCTTCATGGGACGGCTGGGACATCTTGCTTTGTTCTAGCCACACTGCCTTCCTTCTGGTCCTCAAACAGGGCAAGTCTGGTCCCAGGCCCAGCGGTGCTTCTGGGGTCACCCTGCTCTGATCTAAGACGCTCCTCCTAGGAATTTTCCTCCAACCCCCTCTCTAGAGCAGCCCCCTCCTCCACTCAGATAGCACTCTCTCAGTTACTTTCACCCAGGATATTTATTCTCTGAAACCATATGTTTACCATTTATTCTACCTCCCACCCCTGAACTTGAACTTGGCATGAGGAACCTGCTCCCTGCTGTACCTCTAGTCCTCAAACTCGCAGTCAATAAATCTTTATTGGATGAGTGAAAGAGTGAAAACTTGAATGAACAAAAGCTCTTTCAAAAGTAAGTGCTGGTTAAATTCAAGGTAGTGTGTGCGTCTCTCTCTCCAGCTAATGATTTAACCACTAAATACCAAAGGCAACTATAAAACCATTTCTATTTTTAAAACCAACCCTGAAATGAATCAGACTTAATCTTCCTTGTCCTGTTATCTTGACGCTTCATGGTGGCACTTGGCAGGGACCAAACGTCCTTCAAAGAGCCAGGGCATGGGGGCTGGCAGAGGTGGGTTATCCTGCTTCAGTGTTTCCAAAGAGCAAAGAGAGACTGCATTCAAATGCTTTTGCCACCTCAGTGGCCACTGATGAAAGCAAACACAGGATTTCTGTAGCCAGAGAGGCAGTTGGATGTTGTCACAGGCAAAGCGGTGGGAACTCAGGGTCAGAGGTCGGCAGCTTGGTCATTTCAGCAGATGGGAAGTCGGTGGAGCGACACCGTCCTGCCCATTCAACCATCTTTTCCCTCCATTCCTGCCCCCCAGTCCCCGCTTGGTCTGGGCCCCTCAATCATTTGGCCTTCTGAAACTGGATGGGGGCGGGGAGGCCATGAGCCCCAGGCGGGCTCCTCCCATACCCCAGGAAGGGGCTCAGCGGGGGTGGGCACTGCCTCCTCCCTCCACCACCCCTGGGCTCTGCAGGTGACACATGAAGAGGAAGTGGTGCAGGAGGATGTGGCCCGAGTCCCGCCTCCAGGATGGACAGGGAGCCAGCCCCGGGGCAGGTTCCTTCCTGGGCCCTGCTGACATCAGTCCCCAGACCTGTCTGGCCCACAAGCTAGGGGGCTGAGTCACTCTCTGGCGGGAGAACCTATTGCAATTTGAGATTGTGTTTGTTTCAGCAGGAGGAAAAACAACCCCGCCTCTACCAAACTTTTCTCCAAGGCCTCAGCCTTTCCCCGCAGTGGGTGCCAGGGCCTTTTAGGCTTCACCAAGCAGCAGCATCAAAGAAGGGAGACCCACGGGTCCCCAGGGCACCCATTCATTCGGCACACACTCACCGAGCGGGTCCCAAGCCGGGCACTCCTGGGTTCCAGGACACAGGAGGAGTCAAGGGTGTCCTGCCTGAGGACCCTGGGGTTCAGAGGGTGCTGCTTAGGGGCTGGGAGGGAGGCAATGCGATCTCTCCTCCTCGAGCGACTCTGGATCCAAACACATGCCCAGCCTCAGGTCCGCCCAGTCCTGCTGGTTTGGCTGCAGGGTTTTGGGAGACGGGGAAGCAAGTGGGGATAGCATCGCGAGAACTAGGGCAGCACAGGAAGGCTTTGCAAACAAGGTGATATTTGAGTCCACCCTGGAGCCAGGTGGAGCGGGGGAAGGGTATTGCTGTTAGCCTGGCTGGCACTCCTGGCAAACGCTCTCTGGGACCCGGCTCAGGTTAGCTGGCCGGGTTTCCCTGCCCCCCCCCACCCCCCCAGCCAAGCAGGCCTAGACTCGATTCCAAAGAGTTTCCACCTTGCACTGCTGGATTCAGTGCCCAGACGGGTTTCATTCACAAACAGGACACTGACCTGGGGGCAAGGTCAGGAGGGCAGGTCTTTCTGCCAAGAAGTCCCAGCTGGCCTCCCTCGACCTCTCTGGGGCGTCCCCCGGGGCATCTTCCAGGGGACAGTGTCACCCAGGAACAGGGCCTGCCATACCTGAGAAGNCACTGACCTGGGGGCAAGGTCAGGAGGGCAGGTCTTTCTGCCAAGAAGTCCCAGCTGGCCTCCCTCGACCTCTCTGGGGCGTCCCCCGGGGCATCTTCCAGGGGACAGTGTCACCCAGGAACAGGGCCTGCCATACCTGAGAAGGTGGCACCGCAGGATCACCCTGCCAGGAGCGGGCGGCTCCCTACCTTCCCGTGGCAGCCCTCACAGACCGCCCCAGCTCCCCACTTACAGAGGCTCACCTGGGGACACAGGGACAGAAGCCAGGAGGGCGCTACTTCTATTTCTTTGGTCCAGCCTGCGTTCCAATGCACAGCCTAATGGCCAACAGCTGCTTGGTCCAGCACCAGCTCTGCACCAGGTGCTGAGGCATCCCGCAAAACCTCATACCTACACCATGACTCGGGCGCTAGGATTAGCTCCATTTTGCAGATGGGGTAACTGAGGCACAGAGCCCCACTCTCAGATAGCTCTGCCACAGCCCCCCTGTCCATCTCCCACCTCTTTAACCAAAGTGAACACCCTCGGAGGAGACACATCCCAGGGTACCAGAACCAAGCCAACAGACACAGTCAGTGGTCCCTCGTGAACGTGTTGTGGGACAAACACACAGCAAAGGTGGGAAGAGGGAGGTGGAGGATGAGCAGCCGCAGTCTCACCCCAGCCTGTACCAAGAGGTCACTAGACACGTGGGCAGCCCAGGGGGACTCTGGGGGGAAACCACAGGAACCCGGAAGTCAGCAGCTGTCCTGAGCATCACCAAGTGGGCTGACGGGGCAGGACCAGGTGAAGGGTGTCTCGGGGGCGTGAAACAGCAGCATCATTGGAAGGAAGGACACGGCTCGCCACCCCCCCCCACCCCAGCTGGAGCCCTGGAGGCCGGGGAGGAAGGCCACTGCTGCTAGGGCAGCTCAGGTGTGGCTTTGCGGGCAGCGTCCCGTGGGGATTATGAGCCGTGTTGGTTCTCCCTTCCTTTTCAGAAAACCTCGGGCTCACCTCTCGCTAGCCTTTCAACCAGCCTGCGCTGGGTGCCAGGCCCCTTCCCTTGCCCCAGCCTTCCGGGAGCCAACAGACGTGGGTGGAACTGGGGGCTTTCTGACTTCCACCACATGGTTGAGGTTTCCTCCCAGACTCGGAGGTGGGGGAACTTTTTTAAAATAAACATTTAAATGAGGCCCACAAAGAGGTTGGTGACCTACAGTGTTATAATACCACAGTATCTATAAGGAATACTGAAGACAGAAAGGGAGCATGTATAATTACTTTCAACAGCCAAGGCATGGAAACAACCTATCCATCAACGGGTGGATGGATAAAGATGCGGTACATATACACAGTGGAATATAACACAGCCACCAAAGCAACGAATCACGCCATTCGCAGCAACAGGGATGGACCTAGCAATGATCACACTGAGCGAGGTGGGTCAGAAAGAGCAAGACCCTGTGATGTCACTTATACGCGGAATCTCAAATATGGCCCAAGTGAACTCAGCGGCACCACACAGACAGACTCACAACAGAGAGGACAGATTTGTGATTGCCAAGGGGGTGGGCGACCAGGGGAGGGAAGGACTCGGAGTTTGGGGTTAGCAGACGCAAACTATGACACACAGGATGGATGAACAACAAGGCCCTACTGTGTAGCACAGGGAACTGTATTCCCGCGGTAAACCACCGTGGAGAAGAATATTAAAAGACTACAAATATAACTGAGTCACTTGGCTGTACAACAGAAATTAGACATTGTAAATCAACTATAAAGTGTTTTTTAAAAGGAAGAGTGTGTAAGTCTGCCTGCCTGGTGGAGGATGACACTCAAGGGTCGGCAAGTCAGGACAGAGGAAATCGGAAGTCCAAAAGACTACTGCCAATCTGGGAACGGCCTTCAAGCCAGAAACGCAAGTCAAGTGCCCAAACACCTGTCCGTGTGCTGGGGCTTGCCTTTGATACTGAGGTTCTACAGAATTCCTGGCTAGGGAACTTTAATAGACCATGTGCCCAGGACTCCAATCCAAGTGAAATCACTCCCAATCACCATGATCTAGACACTGACAAGTGTAAAAACACCCCCAGATGATTCTAACACCTGGTCAACCAATCCAGCAGCTGCCGGCCACGTTACTGAGTGCCCGAAATGTGAGCCCAAATTGAGATGTGCTGAATCAAACACAAAACGAGTCTGAAGACTCAGTAGGAGGAAAAGAATGTAAAATACCCCATTCATAACAGTGATTACAGGTTGGGATCGTTATATTTTGGATGTGCGTGCTCAGGCGTGTCCGACTCTTTGTGGCCCCCATGGACTGCAGCCGGACAGTCTTCTCTGACCATGGGATTATCCAGGCACGAGTTCTGGAGAGGGCTCTCACTCCCTTCTCCAGGGGATCTTCCTGACCCAAGGATCGATCCCTCATCCCCTGCATTGCAGGCAGATTCTTTACTGCTGACCCCCATAGTTTGGATACACTGGGCTAAATAAAATATATGATGAAAATGAATTTCACCTGTTTATGTCTTTAGGGTGGCTAAGTAATCTAAAAATGATACAAGTGGCTCCTATTCTGTCTCTATTGGACAAGCCAGGGTGAGAAGCCCTGTGTCAATAAATGTTAATCTTTATAAGATTTCATTTCCACAGAGGCAATATGTCACTGACCTGAAAAACTGAACTTATGAACAGCTTACCGCCCGCTGCTCCCCCTCCACAGCTCCCACCCCTCCCAGAAAGCCCCTAACTCCTGACCCTCCCACCCAGGAGGGTGATGCTCTTCTTCCCCACCTGGCGCGGCTCACTGAGCAGTGGGGCCCCTCTCTCGTCCTGACCTTAAAGAAGCTTTTGGGCTCTGATTCCATTTCCTGCACGGGAAACAGAGGCCCAGATAGCGAGTGTGCTCATTGACAAGGAAGAAAAGAAGCTGGGGTTTAGCATTTCTAGGCCTCCCATCTGCTGAGCCGTCACCCATGCTAGGCCTCAAAGATGGGTCTCCTTGCTAGTGGAAGGTCTGAAATAGTTCTCGAATTGTAAAGTTTTCTGGGGAAGTAGGGGCAGGGAGAAAGAAGGCTATTGCTGACCACTTGCAGAGCTCCATACTACATGTTTTGCGTTCTGATGATGTTCACTGCCTATTGCTCCTGTTAACAAATGACCACAGTGGGCTCAGTGGTTTAAAACAACACAAACATATCATCTTACAGTTCTGGAGGTCAGAAGTCCAAAATGGATCTTAGGGGCTGAAATCAAGGTGCCTGCAGGGCTGCGCTTCTTTCTAGAAGTTCTGTGAAAAAATCCATTTCTTGGCCTTTTTCACCTTCTAGAGGACACTCACACTCCTTCAGCTTTAAAGCCAGCAATGTCCCATGGCGTCCCCCTCACCGCACATCACCCTGACCTCCCCGTGACCTCTTCCACATTTAAAGGTCCTGTAATTACACTGGGACCACCTGGCTAACCCAGGCCATGCCCCCTATTTTTAAGGTCCTCTGATTAGCATTTTCTTACCCAGGACTGCTAAGATATTCATGGGTTCCAGGAATTAGGACATGGACATATGTGGTGTGGGGCGGGGGGGCCTCTTTAGCCACCTCATCGTTTCTAGACCTTGAAACAGCCCAAGGAAGTATATGGAATTATCTCTATTTTTACAGACCACAAAACAGGAGTTAAGCGCTTTGCCCAGGGACACAGGTGCACCGACTTTTGGTGATATCGCACCGCCTTTGAAACAAGACAGGTGATTTTCATGTTCAGAACACGGGGATACTGTATTCCACAGTATTCTGTATTCAGAATACTACAACAATGAAATGCCAATACAGTTTTGTCACTTCCATTTTAAAAAGGGGCTTTATCACCAAAGGGACCATAAAGTCTTGGGGAAGAATAGACCAGCTTTCTGCACGGCGCCCTGGGGATTAACATACAGGCACTCACACACTGACATCACGTAACAACCACGAGTACCCGCAACGTGAAGGATGCAGGACTACCCTCCCTCCACTTTCCTGACCCGGGCGGGGTTTGAAATCCTTTTGCAAAACAGGGTGTGGTCAGTCACATTTTTCCTCTTCTTGACCCATAAGCCCAGGAGGAATATCGAGGCTGGCAGGACAGTGGGGACATGTGTTCTAAGGAAGCCAAAATGCCCCTCTGCTCTACAGGGTGCTGTGGTCAACGAGGAGACCCGGACAGTGCATTCCGAAGGCAAGGAGTGTCCGAGGGCTGGATGCACTATTTTCTGTTCAGAAGGAGACCTGTAACCAGCAGCTTCGGCTCTCTGTGTCTTTTCCTCCAATGGGGCCTGGCTAGCAGCTCACTAGATATTTCTGGGAACGATCTAATTAAATATTAACCGTGCACAAAACCTTATTCCTGTATCTCTCAGTAAGTCATTCTGAAGACAAATCCAGACAGTGAACCTGAACTCCATCTTTCTAGAAAAAAAAAAGAACCCTGAATGGGTAAAGCCTATGAGATTCACCTATTAGAAAGAATTATTCATGATAAGTAACCCTCTCAGCCTCTGAGAAAAAACCAAGCAGCAAGAACAAAACACCCTCTTGTTTACCAAACCAACCATCAAAATATGCGGTGCTGTATCAGGGACTCTCTTTGACATTCGGGAAGCTTGCCCTTGATTTATCACAATTTAAGAGTAAGATCAATGAACTCGGCCCTTTAATTTCATCTCTTCTATGTAGCAATCCGGCCTCTTTATACCTTTTCAAAAGCATGAAAGAAACTAAAAATCAGAGAATGAATAACATCTGACAACATCCAGATTCTCTCTGCCAATTAAATTTTTCTCCCCATCCTTCTGCCAGTTCCTGGCACAGTTAATTATGCATTAATGACTTTAAATTAAATGCCATATTTGTTTTTATGATGGGCTATCTGGGCTGAAAATATACCAGGGGCGGATGGTGATGATCACAAGGATAAGTTAATAATTTGTGGCTAGGTTGGTTCAGCACTAGGCTTTCCTAGAGCCAAGGTTTTATTATCATTTTCCTTGTTAATCTCAAGCACAAAGGTTAGCTGTTTCCTCTGCATTTCCTCTACTTCAAAGCGAAAGTTGTAGGCTGCGTGTACTAACTTGATTTGAAAGACACCTCAGAAGTTGTTGCTCCTACAGGGAGAACCTTGCTAATAATGGCAGACACAGATGTCACCACCTGGCTTCAGACAGGGTTAAGTTCGGTCCTTTTAGCTCCTTTCTTTTTCTGGCCTACTCTTGGAGGATCTTAGTCCTCCAACCAGGGATAGAACCCCTGTCCCCTGCCTGCGGGGCACAGTCGTAACCACTGGACCGCCAGGGAAGTCCACCACTTATTTCTAAACAAAAACTTTCTGTTGTGTCAGTCCTGGCTGACTTACTTTAGCAAATAAACAAGTAAGCTCCCCCCGCCCCCACCCAGGCAGAACACCACCTCAGTGTTTGTAAAATAAAAAGGAACAGAAAACCAGAAACACCAACGCCCTCATCAGTGTGGTCTCAGCAGGAACACACCGACAAATACACACCCCCTGTCATTGTTTCATTTTTAAAATAACCTTCCCAGGATAGGCCACCCTGAGGAAGAGATGCCTGAGCGTGGGAAGTGCAGGAAGGGAACCCCAGGAAGTTTCTGTCAGGCGCCGGCATTTAATAAGGGGGTGTGAACCTGTTTATATGTGGGCCAATGGCTCGGGCAAACAAGTCTGGCTACATACGTGAAACTTTGCACCCAGCAGATAATAAGATATTGTGCGGCCTTGGAAAACAACTCAGGAGGAAAGGAAGCACTGAGTTTCCTTGAAGGAAATGCATTGCTTCTCCGAAGAGAGGGCATTCTTTTAAGGCGTGGAAAAAGGTGGCCGGAGCCCGGGAGGGGCGGCGCTGCGCGGCCAGGGTGGAGAAGTCCACTCGGGCCAGCCCGGGCTGGATGCACCCGGGCCTGGAACGTACCTTGACCCACCTGGCCCACCGCGGCGTCTCGGCCCCCTCCAGCTGGATCCCTTTCCACCACCTCGGTCCCCGGCCGCCTCAGTCCCTGGACACTTTGGTGCCCTGGCCATCTGAGGTCTCCAGCCGCCTCTGGGTCCCTGGACACCGGTGTCCCCTGGCCATCTCGGCCTCCGATTGCATCTCAGTCCCTGAACACCTGGCCGGTTCCCGGGCCACCTGGGCCCCTCAGTTGCGTCTCAATCCCCGGCGGCATCTCAGTCCCGGCCACCCCAGCCCCCTGCGCCGCCTCCGGCCCGGGCGCCGGCGCGCGCTTCCGGTTCACCTGCGCCCGGGGCGGCGGAGGCCGGGGAGCTGGGGTGGCCGTGACCGAGATGCAGCCAAGGGAACCCAGGCGGCCGGGAGCGAGGGGTCTGGGGCGCCTCGAGGACGGGCGCAGGCCGGGCTCGAGGGACGTGTGTGAGGGGAAGGGGAGAGGGCGCCGTCCGCCAGCCCGCCCGCCCGCGGCCCCGCCACTCGCCTGGGTCTTGTCGAACTGCTCGCGCTCGGCCTCCAGGCTGTGGCCAGGCCTGCGGTTCAGCACCCGCGCCGGCACGTTCTTGATGCTGTTCATCCTGCCGCCGCCTGCGGTCCCGGGCCCGGCTCCGCGCGACTGAGCGACCCAGGCCGGTCGCCCAAGCCTAGGCACCTCGAGGCCGCCCGCCGCCCGGCAACGCCCGCCCTTTGGGGGAGGAGCTTTGCTGTAGCCCCGCCCCCTGCCAGCCCCCGGCCCCGCCCCGGTGGGGTGGCTGGCACAGGCTGCGGCCGGGGGTGCCCCAGGCCCTCCACGCCTCAAGTGTGCGAGCGGAAACACCCGTCTCTCCTCCGTCTGCACACACAGACTCCGCCCCGACTCACTGAGCCCTGTCCGCACGAGGCCAAGATCTGGTTNGGCCACCCAGCCCCTCCACGCCTCAAGTGTGCGAGCGGAAACACCCGTCTCTCCTCCGTCTGCACACACAGACTCCGCCCCGACTCACTGAGCCCTGTCCGCACGAGGCCAAGATCTGGTTAACTGGAGAAAACCTGGCCTCAATGAAACCTGACCAAGGGGAGCACATCTAGACACTTTTTCTTTCATTTTAAGCAGGCCTCTATTACTCTTATGTGTCAGTTCAGTTCAGTCGCTCAGTCGTCTCCGACTCTTTGCGACCTCATGGACTGTAGCACGCCAGGCCACCCTGTCCTTCACCAACTCCTGGAGTTTACTCAAACTCATGTCCATTAAGTCGGTGATGCCATCCAACCATCTCATCCTCTGTCATCTCCTTCTCCTCCCACCTTCAATCGTTCCCAGGATTGGGGTCTTTTCAAATGAGTCAGCTCTTAACATCAGGTAGACAAAGTATTGGAGTTTCAGTTTCAGCATCAGTCCTTCCAATGAATACTCAGGACTGATCTGCTTTAGGATGGACTGGTTGGATCTCCTTGCAGTCCAAGGGACTCTCTTCATGTGTCAAAGGCATAAAATTGGGCTGTCCACTCTGTGCATCTCTAATGTAACTGCGTGTGTGCGCGCTCTGTCCTGTCCGACTCTGCAGGACCCTATGGACTGAGGCCCATTAGGCTCCTTTTTCCATGAGATTCTCCAGGCAAGAATACTGGAGTGGGTTGCCATGCCCTATTCAGGGGGATCTTCCCGACCCAGGGATCGAACTGCTCTTACTTCTGCATTGGCAGGAGTGTTCTTTATCACTAGCGCCACCTGGGAAGCCCAGGTGTAATGTAATCAACGTGGGACTGTGGGATGACTTTTCAGAGACCCTCCTAGAGCTGAGAACCTGACCGAGAGAGGCAGGGCTGGGACAGCCTGGAGTCAGCTCTGGACCAACCCAGAGGTGGGCTGTCAGAGAGCATGCAGCAGGTGCCACAGGAGGTGATGTGAGTCTTTTTTTTAAAATCTTTTTAAACTGGTTTGCTTCTAAAATTACCAGTCACAAAATTAAAGTTTTGTTTTTTTTAAATCACAGGTATGCTCTCAAATGGTTATTTTGTTTCTGCTAGCCTCAGCTTTCCTCTGAGTATAGGTATGAAATCACCCAATACTAAGGACACCCCTTGAAGTGGGAAGGTGACACCTACATAACCCTGAATGTTGTTTGCTGGACCCCTTCTGTAACCTCACTGGTTTCTCACTGTCTAGTCCCAGAGCTGACACTGGGAACTTGAAAGATGTATTTAACAAGGCTTTCTTCTTACTCCCCTATAAAGAGGAAGTAACTCTGCTTTAATCTGTAATCACCGAAAATCTTTACAATAAAATAACAATAGCTAATATTTGGGCTTCCCTGTTGGTTCAGACAGTGAAGAAACTGCCTGCAATGCAGGAAACCTGGGTTCCATCCCTGGGTTGGGAAGGTCCCCTGAAGGAGGGCGTGGCAACCCACTCCAGGAGTCTCGCCTGGAGAATCTCATGGAAAAAGGAGCCTAATGGGCCTACAGAGGAGCCTGGCGGGCTGCAGACCATGGGGTTCCAAACAATACAACATAACTGAGCGACTAAGCACAGCTAATACTTACCCAATGCTTACTATTTGCTAGGCACCAGGTAAAACCCTCTCCGTGTATTATTTCATTTTAACCCTCAGCCCCTAGCAGCAGGTAAAACCCTTTGCATGTATTATTTCATTTTAACCCTCAGCCCCTAGCAGCAGGTAAAACCCTTTGCATGTATTATTTCATTTTAACCCTCAGCCCCTAGTCAATAGCTGTGGGGGAAGAAGGCCTGCAGGAAAGGGATTTGCAGGCTCCAGACCAGCTGTTTCTCAAACACCTTTTTCCACACTCAACAAAAGCGTGTATTATATGACCTTCATGCATCTTCTTTTAAACCAGGCAACACCCCTTCCGGGTTTAGAATGTCTGCCACAGGGACTTGGGACTTCCCTGGAGGTCTAGTGGTTAAGACTCTGAGCTCCCAATGCAGGGGGCGTGTGTTCAATCCCTGGTCAGGGAACTAAGATCCCATGCTCCACGCAGCACAGCCAAAAAACAAATTAAAAAAAAAAAAAAGCAATGTCTGCCACAGGGACTTAAGGTCAGCAACCAACTACCACTCCTATCAATAATAAAGGGTTGATAACTGTGCCAGGAGCTGTGCTCAATACTGTTGGGAACCAGAGTACTTTGTTAAAGACATCTCTAATGAATTATGATTGATCTGTTTCTCAGAAAGATACTTGAGCAGCTGGAGGGCAAGGACCACCCTGTCTTGCTTTTTTTTTTTTTTAATGATTTTTGGTCACACAGTAGAGACTGTGCAATCTGAGTTCCCTGATTACTGGACCACCAGGGGGTTCCCTGCCTTACTCAGTTTTATCCTGGTGGTGCCTAGCAGGGTGTCTGGTGCATTAGCAACATCCACCAAAAATGTGTGTGGAATGGAGCTGAAAAAGTGAATACAGAGTCCCCAGTAATTTGGCACATCAACATACAGCTTAGTTTTATGAAAGAGCATTCCTACAGACACAAGGACACAATTTTCCCCTCCCTCAATTTGTGAGGTCCCTCGTGAGAACCCCTTCAGGCAGGAGACCTGAATCGAAAACTGGCTCTGTCACTATTTGTCTGAGATTCTGCTTTTGGTTGCGTATCTCCAGTGCTGTTTAATGCTTCCCCTGGGCCATTACAAGGGAAAAGCATTTAGGATATTGGATATTTAGCAGCATTTAGGATAACTAGATAACTTAGACCTGATTACAAGGCCCTGGTGGCTCAGAGGTTAAAGCTTCTGCCTGCAATGCGGGAGACCTGGGTTCAATCCCTGGGTTGGGCAGATCCCCTGGAGAAGGAAATGGCAACCCACTCCAGTATTCTTGCCTGGAGAATCCCATAGATGGAGAAGCTTGGTGGGCTACAGTCCATAGGATCACAAAGAGTCGGATACGACTGAGCGACTTCACTCACTCACAAGGAAAACCAAGAAAACAAACAGTAGAGTTTACATCACTGGACTTACTAAATGATGGCGCTGCAGTTCCCACGCTGCCTCATTGACATGTGTCTGATCTGGTGTCCTAGCCTCTCTTTCCTGCCTCATCTTGCTCCATCCTAGTCCATCAGGTCAGAAAATGTATCACGCTCCTTTCTACCTCAGGGCCTTTGCACATGCTATTACCATTTATCTGAAATGCTCTTTTTCTTCCTGGTTGCCAGTCAGCATCTACTCATCTTTGGGCTTAGTTCAGATGTCACTTCCTCAGGGAAGCCTTCCCTGAACCTTCCACTCTTGACCTATGCCCCTACTGTATGCTGACATAGTAGCTCAAAGCTTTATTTTTTGTAGCACTTACCAGTTTTTCACAACCTATGTGTGATTATTTGATTATTAAGATCTGTCTCTTCCACTA
>SJYW01003408.1:191013-215705 GCA_006410735.1 Raphicerus campestris | reverse complement strand
GTTGATTAAGCGTTCGCCACGTCGGGTGTTGTGCAAAGGGGTTCGCACAACCCCTTTGCGAGTGAGATTAAGTATCATCTCACTTAATGAGATGAGATGAGTAATCTCATACTTAAGTGAGATTAAGTATCATCTCACTTAATGCACCTGGGAAACTTCTGCCTGGGGAGGTGAGGCTGCTTTGCCAGTGTTGCAGCTGGTGAGTGTGAAGGACCCAGGAAAGGGACCCAGGCGGCGGGGCAGTACCAGCTGAGCCGGACGACTCTTGTTCTCCAGGAGGCATTCTATTATACCCATGAGTGTGTGCCTAGTGACTCAGTCGTGTCTGCCTCTTTGCAACCCTGTGGACTGTAGTCTACCAAGCTCTGTTCATGGGATTCTCCAGGCAAGAATCCTGGAGTGGATGGCCATTTCCTCCTCCAGGGGATCTTCCCGACCCAGGGATCCAACCTGGGTCTCCTGCACTGCAGGCAGATTCTTTATCATGTGAGTCCCCAGGAAAGCCCCGTATTACATCCATACCCTTCCGTAAAGAGGCCCTGCACTTGGTGGATGGACATTTGTGATCACCGTGCTGATTTCTATTAAAATAGCGGTTGCACATCAGCGCTAGATTCGAAACACCAGTGACATTGTACACAGACAGCCACTCTCTGGCAGCAGAGCGGTTCTGATGGCATTCGGCCAGTGCCCTTTATGTTTTTTTAAGAATCAGGCCACAGAAGCAAAGAAACGAGGAGGGAAATGTTGAGAAGGTAAAAGTCAAAGTAAAATGCCTCCTTCTTTCCTCTGAATGGGGCTGTAGTTCGGTCTCTGAGTTGTGTCCAGCTCTTTGCGACCCTCACATGGCAGCATGGCAGGCTTCCCAGTCCTTCACCATCTCCTGGAGTTTGCTCAGAATCATGTCCCTTGAGTTGGTGATGCCCTCCAACCATCTCATCCTCTGCAGCCCTCTTCTCTTTTGCCTTTAATCTTTCCCAGCATCAGGGGCTTTTCCAATGAGTCAGCTTTTTGTATCAGGTCACGAAAGTATTGGAGCTTCAGCTTCAGTCCTGCTCATGAATATTCAAGGTTAAATGGGGTGACTCTCATTAATTTTACAAGAACCATGATGATGGACTTTCCTCCTGGTTTCTGTCCTCAAGGCAGAGCCATCTCCCAAGCTTCAGCTGTTGCTTCTCTTGGATTGCCCCAGTGGTTTCTGAGAAGATGTGAACTGTCTAGGGATTAAGGCTTTCAGAAGTATGTCAATCTATCCTGCCATCTTGAAGATTCGCCCACCTGCCTGGGCTATTTAGAAATGTCACTGTTTCAGCAAATAGCTCATTGCACTGAGAATAAACTGGAGAGAAGAGCTCAAGGTGTTCTGGCTGATGGTCTTCCTATCTTGTCATAGACATCGTTGTGTCATTATTTCATCTGTTCATTCTGCAGGTATTTATTGGTGATGTATTGCCTGCCAGGCATTTGCTTCATGGCTGGATGCAGCAGTGAACTGACACTAGAGTCTTATACTCTGGCCTGGTATTAAGTGGTCTCTATGTAATAAACATGGGGTTCCTTGGTGGCTCAGTGGTAAAGAATCCACCTGTCAATGCAGGAGACACAGGTACGATCCCTGGGTCAGGAAGAGCCCCTGGAGAAGGAAATGGCAGCCCACTCCAGTATTTTTGCCAGGGAAATCCCATGGACAGAGGAGCCTCGTGGGCTGCAGTCCATGGGTTTGTAAAAGAGTCAGATATGACTTAGCAACTAATCAACAGATATTGTAAATACTTAATAATGATAGGTTAAAACAATAAATGATGCAAAATGATGATAATAAAAATGTAATTTCTTTGTCAAATTTGAACAGGCATTAGCAGTGTGCCAGGCACTATACATGTATTAACTCCTTCGTCAAACAAACAAAAAAAATACCTTACATCAGCTCTAACCTACAAAAATGAATACGTCGATGATTCACCAAATGCAATGATTATTCGCATTTTAAAGGTGAAGAAAAGAGAAGATGAAAGAAATGGACAGGCTTCCCTGGTGGCTCAGCGGTAAAGAATCTGCCTGCCAGTGCGGGAGATGCAGGTTCAATGCCTGGGTTGGGAAGATCGTCTGGAGAAGGGAATGGCAACCCCTCTCCAGTATTCTGGGGTTGGGGAGGGTAAAAGAGTTGGACACCGCTGAGCAATTGAACAAAACCAGCAACAAAGAAGTGGACACGTTTCCTTGACATTATTCAAATACAGATGTTGGAGCTGGGGTCAAACCCAGGGTCCCGGACTCATCACCACACTGCTCTGAACAGGAAAGGCAGAGGGTTAAATGCGGCGAGAAGGTGGGAGACTGGTTTTAAAGGAGGACTGGCAGCTGTTGATAGTCGCTCTGGATGGTAGTACCATACGCCTGGCTCCTGCTGGCTGAATTTTGTTTTCACCATCCTTTTTAGATGACAATAACACTTAGCCCTTCTAATGACATGCAGGTGCCAAGATAAGGCCTGGAGGAAGAACTTCCTTTCTTAGTTAGCCTCCGTGAGTCACTCACCCTTCTCCCTGTGATTAGAAATTTATTTTAAGTAACTGGCTTCCAGGGGATGTCATGTGGGGGGACGTAGATGGCTGGTCGGATTTTGTAGAATTTCATTAACTCACCAACTCAGACCTTCCCTAGGGCCTCTGAGTAAGCCGAGTCTTTCTATGAAAGCGTCCTTGTAACTTTTTGATGCGGTGGTGTGCGACAGATTCCTGCAAAGCGTTAAGGTGCCTCAGCTTCCTGTAGGAAATCTGTGACCGAATCTGGGGCCTGAAAGCGGAAACATCAAGTGTATTGTGGGAGAAGAGGAAGGCAAAGTGCTAAAGTTATTACTCTGAGCAGAGGAAGTCAGAGCATCCTGCGGAAAACTTCCTGTTTAGCCAGTAGACTAGAAAACAAGAAGAGAAACACTTGGCCTCGATGACTGCTGTGTAAATACATTCCCAAACCTTCATTATCTTGGGCAGGGCTTCCTCACAAGCACTCACAGCTTCCCGGGTGAAGGGTGAGTCACGTAAGCACACCCAGCTTCCCAGCTTCCTTGTTTTGGCGGGCACATCCAGCTCCCTGCTCCCCACCTCTGGCCTGTGTGGCATCCGAGGCTGGACTTTCCCCCTGGAATGCATTTCCTTCGGCTTGCATTAAACCCTCTGCTGAGATGGATTCAGAGAATGCAATTCAAGGGCGCGGGTTCCAAGTCTCCGGCTTCCTCCAAGGCTAGGCTGTGGGAACCACCGACTCCGGAATGAGCAAGCCACCCTGAGGCTCAGATGAAGCGTGAGCAGCTATTTATGCTTCTCATAGACGGTCACATAAGATACAGTTCCAGGAGGAAACTGGGCGTTCTGAATTTCTCTATTCAAAGGCTAAGCACTTAAGGGACCGCCCTGGTGGTCCAGTGGCTGAGACTCCATCCTCCCAGGGTAAGGGGCCCGGGTTTGAGGCAGAGAGCCGACTCACTGGCAGAGATCCCGATGCTGGAAGAGAGATGGCACGCTGCAAAGAACAGGCCACGATGATGATCAAGGATCCCGTGTGCCACAGCTGAGACCCGGCAGAGCCAAATTAATATAGAATAAGTTTTTAAGTTTAAGCATTCAAGGAGATTTCCGGGATTGGGTCCCAGATGGTGTTATGGTATGCTACATGCTATATGGTGTTATGTGTTACGTGTCTTATGTTATGACAGGAGGTCATTTTGAACAAAGACCTTCTTAGCTGTCTTCAACTCTATCAGACTAGATTGCTTTGTATGAAATAAAGTAGAGTGGTTAGAGTGGGAAAGAATGACAGCTGGCCCCTTCGGCGGGTGTTAGCTGTCCAGACCTCTCCGTGGATGCACGCCGCAGCTGTGTGCGGACTGTCGGGCTGACTTCTCCTGAGGACGGTCTTCATTTTCCTCTTTGCTTCGTTTCCACTCTCTAAATGAGGCTGGCCTCCCCGTTGCTCCTTTTCTCCCCCCCTATATTTTCTTTTCTGAAATTTCTGATCGCAAAGCACTTGCAACAAACAGTTAAGTGTAGAGAAGCATTGGCCTTACAAATCAGTACAGACGGAACGCGTTAAAAATATTTAAATTGAAGTATAGCTGATCTGCAATGATGTATTAATTACAGCTGTAGGGCACAGTGATTCAGTTATACATATACACAGTCTTTCTTTTTTTAAATATTCGTTCCTATTATGGTTTATCATGGGACATTGAATGTAATTCCCTGTAGTGAGTCACACAGTAGGACCTTCTTGCGTGTCCGTTCTCTGTGTGAAAGCTGAAATCTGTCAGCCACCCTCAGTCCATTCCTCCCTCAGCCCCTCCCCCTTGGCTACCCCTGGTCTGTTTTCTATATTTGTGAGTCTGTTTCGTAAGAACATATTTAATCAATGGCTTTTCTGGTATTCCTGCTGCTGCTGCTGCTAAGTCACTTCAGTCATGTCCGACTCTGTGCGACCCCATAGACGGCAGCCCACCAGGCTCCCCCATCCCTGGGATTCTCCAGGCAAGAACACTGGAGTGGTTGCCATTTCCTTCTCTTATTCTCTCTATTCTTTCAGACACCACTGATTGAACATCAGCCGTCATTTGAAGGCAGCGCTCTGATGGTGACACTTGTAAGAAAATTTTTAGTGGCTTCCTAAGATCCTGAGACCCTTCAACATACTTTTATATATTTCTTCTAAATCTTCAGGCTGCCATGATGATTCATAATAATAATAACATATGCTCTTTACAGTGTTAATATTGGCAATATTGGGAATAAACCTGCCTGGGGACGGTGACCAAGTTCAGCGCCAGCTGCGAGTGGCCAGCCAGTCCAGGCTGGTCGTTAATCTGGATGACCTCCTCATCACAATGACTGTCCTTACCCGCTGCCAATGGCCGTACCCGTGTTGTCACTCCACCTTAGAAACCCGAGCTTCCCTCTCTGACTCCGATCACCTACCTACCTGACTCCTCCAGAAACTCTTTTTTTAATATTGCATTTATTTGGCTGCCTTGGGTTTCACTGTATCATGCAGGAGCTTCACCGTGGCTTAGGGACTCCCTGGTGCAGCGTGTGGACTCAGTAGCTTCGGTGTGTGGGCTGCAAGGTGCGTGGGCCTGTGGGGTTGTGGCATGCGGGCTCCAAAGCACCTGGCCTCAGTTGCTCCATCGCCTGTGGGATCCTAGCTCCCTAACCCGGACCAAACCCACATCCCCTGCATTGCAAGGCACACTCTTAACCGCTGGATCGCCAGGGAAGTCCCTAGTTTTTTATTACTGTATTCTCACTGCTGATTGCAGTGCTTGGCGTATGACAGATTCTCTCAGCAAATATCTCTTGAATGTGTGAATGAAGACTTCCCCGGAAGATGGTATGCATGGACTTCCTGTCTTTGAGTGAAGGGTGTGAGGTGGTCACCCCTTGTTTTAATCTGCATCCTTCTGAGGGCTAATGGTGAGGGCAAGCACCTCTCTATACCCCTCTCACCCGTTTGCATTTTCTGTCCCAGGAAGTGCCCCTGAAGGTCTTCCATCTATTGAATTCCCCACTTTTCCCATTGCTGATTTCTAAAAATGTCTTGGGCCTTCCCTAGCGGCTCAGATGGTAAAGCGTCTGTCTGCAATGCAGGAGACCTGGGTTCGATCCCTGTGTTGGGAAGATCCCCTGGAGAAGGAAATGGCAGCCCACTCCAGTATTTTCTTGACAAATCTGGGTAGTAACTCTCTGTCAGTTTTAGACATGGCTGAGTTCTCCAAGTTCTTTGTGAATGCTAATCTTCACTCAGCAAAACCCCTCTGACTGCTGCAGCTGTATCTGTGGGAAAAGGCAAATCAGATTACGTAACCATCCTGATGAAAATCCCTTAATGACTCTTAAGTCCTTAAGATAAACATAAAACCTCTTACCAGGATACCTAAAATCCTCCAAAGCTTACCTAATTCCTCACCACTGTCCCTCTTGTTCTTGGCTTTTCCCTATAGCATGATGGTACTGTCTTGTAAGCCAGGACTTTTTTGAGATGAAGGGACTCTGTTAATCAGGACATCAAAGCAGTCAGTAGGAATAGGGACTGTCTTGGTGACCTGGGACTTCTGGTCACCCTGGCTATCTGGGAGTTTCTGCTTCTTTGAGCCTGAGAGTATTTCTGGGCTTTTTCTCTACAGAGTTTTCCTTTATCTTCAGCATTCCTCCCCCCTCGTGCAGTTTTGCCCGGGATCACCTTCCCGTCTCATTTTTTCAGGCCTCATCTCAGAGCTACTCCAGTCCGGAGAGAAGCCTTCTCTGGACAGAGGCATCTACTGCGACAGAGACTTCATTTCTTCTTCTCTCTTGATTGTCACGACACGTTTACTACACTCCCCGCTTCGTGGCTCACTTCTCTGTCTGACTGTGCACTCCAGGGACTTGTCTGCCCTGCTCACTGGCGCATCCCACGGGCCTAATAGGACTCCTGTAGCAGGGCCGGCGTCGGGTTCACGCCTGCCGAGTGGCGCCAGCCCATCTTCACAGCTCCTCTGCAGGGTGGGTATTACCAGCCTCAGTGCTTTAGACGAGTGAGCTGAAGCCCACAGAGGCTGTATGAAGCCACGCAGCTAGAGAGCCGTGTGGCTCGGCAGGGTTAATAGGAGCCTGAACTGAAAGCCCTGCTATTAGCAATGTGCGTCTTCCCTCTGTACACGAATTCTCTTTGTTCATGGTCTTTTATGAAACGTACCTAACTCACTCCTGCCGATTGCTGTTTGGACTGTTCATCTGGATAACTCTGCTAAGGAAAACATAAATCTGAAAGTATACTTCAAAACCTAGAAATATCTAAACTCTTTGATCTAATAACTCTGTTTCCAGAGCTCTTACAGGAATAAATAAAAGATGAAGAGAAAAATTTATGCACAAAGATACATGCTGCAAAGTAATTTATTTAAGCAGAAATGTAAATCTCCTGCAAGCTTAACGAAAGGGATGACATAATTAATTAAAACATGACAGGCCCATGGAAGAAATATATGTCATCATTAAACTAATNTCCCTCTCTGACTCCGATCACCTACCTACCTGACTCCTCCAGAAACTCTTTTTTTAATATTGCATTTATTTGGCTGCCTTGGGTTTCACTGTATCATGCAGGAGCTTCACCGTGGCTTAGGGACTCCCTGGTGCAGCGTGTGGACTCAGTAGCTTCGGTGTGTGGGCTGCAGGGTGTGTGGGCCTGTGGGGTTGTGGCATGCGGGCTCCAAAGCACCTGGCCTCAGTTGCTCCATCGCCTGTGGGATCCTAGCTCCCTAACCCGGACCAAACCCACATCCCCTGCATTGCAAGGCACACTCTTAACCGCTGGATCGCCAGGGAAGTCCCTAGTTTTTTATTACTGTATTCTCACTGCTGATTGCAGTGCTTGGCGTATGACAGATTCTCTCAGCAAATATCTCTTGAATGTGTGAATGAAGACTTCCCCCGAAGCTGGTATGCATGGACTTCCTGTCTTTGAGTGAAGGGTGTGAGGTGGTCACCCCTTGTTTTAATCTGCATCCTTCTGAGGGCTAATGGTGAGGGCAAGCACCTCTCTATACCCCTCTCACCCGTTTGCATTTTCTGTCCCAGGAAGTGCCCCTGAAGGTCTTCCATCTATTGAATTCCCCACTTTTCCNTGTTTTAATCTGCATCCTTCTGAGGGCTAATGGTGAGGGCAAGCACCTCTCTATACCCCTCTCACCCGTTTGCATTTTCTGTCCCAGGAAGTGCCCCTGAAGGTCTTCCATCTATTGAATTCCCCACTTTTCCCATTGCTGATTTCTAAAAATGTCTTGGGCCTTCCCTAGCGGCTCAGATGGTAAAGCGTCTGTCTGCAATGCAGGAGACCTGGGTTCGATCCCTGTGTTGGGAAGATCCCCTGGAGAAGGAAATGGCAGCCCACTCCAGTATTTTCTTGACAAATCTGGGTAGTAACTCTCTGTCAGTTTTAGACATGGCTGAGTTCTCCAAGTTCTTTGTGAATGCTAATCTTCACTCAGCAAAACCCCTCTGACTGCTGCAGCTGTATCTGTGGGAAAAGGCAAATCAGATTACGTAACCATCCTGATGAAAATCCCTTAATGACTCTTAAGTCCTTAAGATAAACATAAAACCTCTTACCAGGATACCTAAAATCCTCCAAAGCTTACCTAATTCCTCACCACTGTCCCTCTTGTTCTTGGCTTTTCCCTATAGCATGATGGTACTGTCTTGTAAGCCAGGACTTTTTTGAGATGAAGGGACTCTGTTAATCAGGACATCAAAGCAGTCAGTAGGAATAGGGACTGTCTTGGTGACCTGGGACTTCTGGTCACCCTGGCTATCTGGGAGTTTCTGCTTCTTTGAGCCTGAGAGTATTTCTGGGCTTTTTCTCTACAGAGTTTTCCTTTATCTTCAGCATTCCTCCCCCCTCGTGCAGTTTTGCCCGGGATCACCTTCCCGTCTCATTTTTTCAGGCCTCATCTCAGAGCTACTCCAGTCCGGAGAGAAGCCTTCTCTGGACAGAGGCATCTACTGCGACAGAGACTTCATTTCTTCTTCTCTCTTGATTGTCACGACACGTTTACTACACTCCCCGCTTCGTGGCTCACTTCTCTGTCTGACTGTGCACTCCAGGGACTTGTCTGCCCTGCTCACTGGCGCATCCCACGGGCCTAATAGGACTCCTGTAGCAGGGCCGGCGTCGGGTTCACGCCTGCCGAGTGGCGCCAGCCCATCTTCACAGCTCCTCTGCAGGGTGGGTATTACCAGCCTCAGTGCTTTAGACGAGTGAGCTGAAGCCCACAGAGGCTGTATGAAGCCACGCAGCTAGAGAGCCGTGTGGCTCGGCAGGGTTAATAGGAGCCTGAACTGAAAGCCCTGCTATTAGCAATGTGCGTCTTCCCTCTGTACACGAATTCTCTTTGTTCATGGTCTTTTATGAAACGTACCTAACTCACTCCTGCCGATTGCTGTTTGGACTGTTCATCTGGATAACTCTGCTAAGGAAAACATAAATCTGAAAGTATACTTCAAAACCTAGAAATATCTAAACTCTTTGATCTAATAACTCTGTTTCCAGAGCTCTTACAGGAATAAATAAAAGATGAAGAGAAAAATTTATGCACAAAGATACATGCTGCAAAGTAATTTATTTAAGCAGAAATGTAAATCTCCTGCAAGCTTAACGAAAGGGATGACATAATTAATTAAAACATGACAGGCCCATGGAAGAAATATATGTCATCATTAAACTAATGTTTACAAAACATGTTTAGTAATGTGAGAACATACTTGCAATAATATATTATATAATAAAATATCATATTATTTTATATAATTATATATTATATATTATAAATATATTATATTATAAAAAGTGGCTAAGACTCCAGAAGGAAAGGGGTGACCTTTGGGAGAGTAGTGTTGACATGGACACACACGACCGTGTGTGAAACGATGGCTAGTGGGAAGCTGCCGTGTATCACAGGGATCTCAGCTCAGTGCCCTGTGATGACCTAGAGGGCTGGGCTGGGCTGGGGAGTGGGGGAAGGTTGAGGAGGGAGGGGACATATGTGTGCTTGCGGCTGGTTCATGCTGCTGTATGGTAGATGCTAACACAATATTGTAAAGAGATTATCCTCCAATTAAAAAAAAAACGAAGAATTTCAAGATGGTGTGACAACATAGAATGAAACCAAAAATGTGGTCCCTCTGAGTGTAGAACCCTGTCTCCACGCAAGTTTTACACTTATAAAACCAGTCCTGTGTGCATATTCTGATAGCAAAATAACTGGAAAAAGTATATTCAGTTATTTCTAGCAGCTTCCCTTTGTGGTTACATTATGGAGAGTTGTTGTCTTCCTGCTGCTTCACTAAATTCCCTAAAATGTTCTCCACGGCATATACTGCTTCAATAGTCAGAAGTAAAGATCATTTTTAAAAGCTACAGGTTTCCATAAACCCTACAAAGCTACAGTTACACCCTGAAGCTTGGCTATGAGGTCTCCTGGAATGTAGCTGCAGTGTGCTTTGCTGCTCAGCACCCCAAATGCTTCTCAGCAGAGCTTTGGTTATTTCAACTACTGCTGCCTCATAGGAATCAGATTAGCCCTTGGAAACTTGACTGAAGTTGGTGTCTTTATTATCCTTTTCCTTTATTTTTTCCAGGAAGATCTCTCTCTCTCTGCATTTTGTCCTTTTATCCACACAGCGATGACTTATATCCTCCTTTATCAGAAGAGGAAAAATAGTTATCCTTTGTTACAGGGTTGCTACATGCAAAAAGCCACACTACGTTAACTGTAGCGCCCCTTTCACTGTTTACCAGTCTGATCCAGTAGACACTGCGATTTCAGTTTCATAGAAGAGAATGTTGAGTCCTAGAGGCTGTATATCTAGGGCTAAGGCCATAATCCTAGCGAGAGACTGAACAGGCCTAGACCTCAGCTGGAGTCTCCAGATATGGTCACCAACACTTCCTCCCGCCTTTGGGTGTGCCTGTATGTCTTAGACCAAGAGGTGGGTTCTACTTCCCTACTGGAATTGGGAATGGGGTTCAGACTTGCTTTGACCAATAGAATGAAATAGAAGTAATTTCCAGAACTTCAAAGGGTCGAGCTTAGCAGCTCCCATTTCTTAGAACTTGGAACCCAGCCCCTAAGCTTTAAGGACATCAGGACTAGAGCACTGGAGACCACGGGTAGAGCGGTTGGAAATAAACAGGTTGCCTCACTGTGTATATAAACCTCACAGTCTAGTAGGGATGAGAGCTCTGGGAACTCTAATCTCAAAGCTTGTTTTATAATCCGTGCTGTCACAGAGGCGAGTGAAAAATGCTGTAGAAGCAGATGAAGAGGGAGTGACTGTGTGCGTGTGAGTGTGTGTGTGTGTGTGTGTGTGTGTGTGTGTGTGTGTGTGTGTGTGTGTGTGTGTGTGTCTATGGCTGGGCAGTGGTGACGGTCGCTTTATGAAAGAGGTCACAGCATTTGTCATATGCTGGAGGGTTAGTAGGGTTTCCGAGGTAGAAAAGGATGTTCTAGGCATTTCCAAAGACACAGAGGCGTAACAGATCAGGGTGTGCCCAGGGAGCGTGAGTGAAGAGTACTTTCTGCGGCTTCTTTGTGTCATACACGTCTACGCATTAAACCCTCTGCAGGCTCTAAACTTTCTCACTGCAGTTTCCACACTGGCGAGGCTGCGTGAGGCTAGGGCGTGGGTTTCCTGCAGTGACTGGTGGTGAAGGACGAGGTCTTTAAGCCTTCTTTCCTCTTGCTCAGCTCTTCTATTGTGATAGTATACTGCATATTAGTTTCTGAAAGCTGCTGTAACAAATGACCACGAGCCTAGGGGCTGACGGCAAAAGAAATACATTCTCTTGTAGTTCCAGAGGCCAGAAACCGGAAATCCAGGCGTTGGCAGGGTCACATGCTCTCTGAAGTCTCCAGCAGGGAATCTCCCCGCCTGGCCCCGAGTTGGGGGCTCCGGCTCTCCTGGCGTCTGCCCACCAGCTCCAGTGTCTGTCTCCGTGGTCTAGTCTCTGCATTCTTTCTCTTCTGAGAGAGACAATATGACCGGCTTTAGGGCCCACCCTTGTCCAGAGTGGCCTCATCTCAACTTCTTAGCTTAAACATCTGCAAAGACCCCTTTGTCCAAATGTGGTCACCTTCATGGGTTCTGGGTGAAAACAAATTTTGGGAGAACGGTCATCATTCAACTTTAGACAGGAAACCAAAATCTCTCTTGGCTAATCTCTCATTATATTTAAGGACAGATTAAAATACAAATCCTTCTTGGGTCATCATCCATAAGCTTCAAAGTTTAAAATTTCTACAGAGTTTAATTTGAAATGCAACTTCAGGTAAAGAACATTAGCAGGTTCTTCTAGGCAGGTTCATCGGAGCAGTTGGCTAGCTGTGCCAAATTGAAATCTTAACACAATATAACAGGGTCATATTAAACGGCAGTTGGAAGGCTGTCTACAGTATTACACGTACGTGGTTTTCATTAGATTTTACTGTCTGCAAATGCTGGTGTGAAACCCATTGCCTTGCCTCATACGAGGAGAACCAAAAAAGACACCGGCCTCTGGGATCTTTGTGTGGGTTATTTTGTGGGTTCCGAAGACTACAAACCAAATGCAGAGAAGCATGAATGGGAATTCGACGGGGCTTATGTTGGCCTTCTCGCCTGGCTCCTTTTCTCAGGAGGGAAGGACGGCCTGGAACTGGAACTTGCTGCTCGACTTGCTTTCTTTTCTTTGAGACTCGAGCTTCTATTCTTAATCCAAGAATAGAATTTAGAATAGTTTCTATTCTTGATCCAATCGCACTCTCACTTGAAGAGTGAGAGGTACTTCCCCAGTCTGTGATACGATAGGGTTTTACCTGCTGTGCTGTGATGCAAGACTTCCGGTGGGTCTAAGCTGCTTTCTCTTTGGAAGCAGGAGAATTCCAACGCTTGTCGGAGCTCTTTCAGTTTTGTTCAATTACTCGCATTNTCCCTCTCTGACTCCGATCACCTACCTACCTGACTCCTCCAGAAACTCTTTTTTTAATATTGCATTTATTTGGCTGCCTTGGGTTTCACTGTATCATGCAGGAGCTTCACCGTGGCTTAGGGACTCCCTGGTGCAGCGTGTGGACTCAGTAGCTTCGGTGTGTGGGCTGCAAGGTGCGTGGGCCTGTGGGGTTGTGGCATGCGGGCTCCAAAGCACCTGGCCTCAGTTGCTCCATCGCCTGTGGGATCCTAGCTCCCTAACCCGGACCAAACCCACATCCCCTGCATTGCAAGGCACACTCTTAACCGCTGGATCGCCAGGGAAGTCCCTAGTTTTTTATTACTGTATTCTCACTGCTGATTGCAGTGCTTGGCGTATGACAGATTCTCTCAGCAAATATCTCTTGAATGTGTGAATGAAGACTTCCCCGGAAGATGGTATGCATGGACTTCCTGTCTTTGAGTGAAGGGTGTGAGGTGGTCACCCCTTGTTTTAATCTGCATCCTTCTGAGGGCTAATGGTGAGGGCAAGCACCTCTCTATACCCCTCTCACCCGTTTGCATTTTCTGTCCCAGGAAGTGCCCCTGAAGGTCTTCCATCTATTGAATTCCCCACTTTTCCCATTGCTGATTTCTAAAAATGTCTTGGGCCTTCCCTAGCGGCTCAGATGGTAAAGCGTCTGTCTGCAATGCAGGAGACCCGGGTTCGATCCCTGTGTTGGGAAGATCCCCTGGAGAAGGAAATGGCAGCCCACTCCAGTATTTTCTTGACAAATCTGGGTAGTAACTCTCTGTCAGTTTTAGACATGGCTGAGTTCTCCAAGTTCTTTGTGAATGCTAATCTTCACTCAGCAAAACCCCTCTGACTGCTGCAGCTGTATCTGTGGGAAAAGGCAAATCAGATTACGTAACCATACTGATGAAAATCCCTTAATGACTCTTAAGTCCTTAAGATAAACATAAAACCTCTTACCAGGATACCTAAAATCCTCCAAAGCTTACTTAATTCCTCACCACTGTCCCTCTTGTTCTTGGCTTTTTCCTATAGCATGATGGTACTGTCTTGTAAGCCAGGACTTTTTTGAGATGAAGGGACTCTGTTAATCAGGACATCAAAGCAGTCAGTAGGAACAGGGACTGTCTTGGTGACCTGGGACTTCTGGTCACCCTGGCTATCTGGGAGTTTCTGCTTCTTTGAGCCTGAGAGTATTTCTGGGCTTTTTCTCTACAGAGTTTTCCTTTATCTTCAACATTCCTTCCCACTCGTGCAGTTTTGCCCGGGATCACCTTCCCGTCTCATTTTTTCAGGCCTCATCTCAGAGCTACTCCAGTCCGGAGAGAAGCCTTCTCTGGACAGAGGCATCTACTTCGACAGAGACCTCATTTCTTCTTCTCTCTTGATTGTCATGACATGTTTACTACACTCCCCGCTTCGTGGCTCACTTCTCTGTCTGACTGTGCACTCCAGGGACTTGTCTGCCCTGCTCACTGGCGCACCCCACGGGCCTAATAGGACTCCTGTAGCAGGGCCGGCGTCGGGTTCACGCCTGCCGAGTGGCGCCAGCCCATCTTCACAGCTCCTCTGCAGGGTGGGTATTACCAGCCTCAGTGCTTTAGACGAGTGAGCTGAAGCCCACAGAGGCTGTATGAAGCCACGCAGCTAGAGAGCCGTGTGGCTCGGCAGGGTTAATAGGAGCCTGAACTGAAAGCCCTGCTATTAGCAATGTGCGTCTTCCCTCTGTACACGAATTCTCTTTGTTCATGGTCTTTTATGAAACGTACCTAACTCACTCCTGCTGATTGCTGTTTGGACTGTTCATCTGGATAACTCTGCTAAGGAAAACATAAATCTGAAAGTATACTTCAAAACCTAGAACTATCTAAACTCTTTGATCTAATAACTCCGTTTCCAGAGCTCTGTCTTACAGGAATAAATAAAAGATGAAGAGAAAAATTTATGCACAAAGATACATGCTGCAAAGTAATTTATTTAAGCAGAAATGTAAATCTCCTGCAAGCTTAATGAAAGGGATGAAATAATTAATTAAAACATGACAGGCCCATGGAAGAAATATATGTCATCATTAAACTAATGTTTACAAAACATGTTTAGTAATGTGAGAACATACTTGCAATAATGTATTATATAATAAAATATTATATTATTTTATATAATTATGTATTATATATTATAAATATATTATAAAAAGTGGCTAAGACTCCAGAAGGAAAGGGGTGACCTTTGGGAGAGTAGTGTTGACATGGACACACACGACCATGTGTGAAACGATGGCTAGTGGGAAGCTGCCGTGTATCCCAGGGATCTCAGCTCAGTGCCCTGTGATGACCTAGAGGGCTGGGCTGGGCTGGGGAGTGGGGGAAGGTTGAGGAGGGAGGGGACATATGTGTGCTTGCGGCTGGTTCATGCTGCTGTATGGTAGATGCTAACACAATATTGTAAAGAGATTATCCTCCAATTAAAAAAAAAACGAAGAATTTCNGCCCTGTGATGACCTAGAGGGCTGGGCTGGGCTGGGGAGTGGGGGAAGGTTGAGGAGGGAGGGGACATATGTGTGCTTGCGGCTGGTTCATGCTGCTGTATGGTAGATGCTAACACAATATTGTAAAGAGATTATCCTCTGATTGAAAAAAAACGAAGAATTTCAAGATGGTGTGACAACATAGAATGAAACCAAAAATGTGGTCCCTCTGAGTGTAGAACCCTGTCTCCACGCAAGTTTTACACTTATAAAACCAGTCCTGTGTGCATATTCTGATAGCAAAATAACTGGAAAAAGTATATTCAGTTATTTCTAGCAGCTTCCCTTTGTGGTTACATTATGGAGAGTTGTTGTCTTCCTGCTGCTTCACTAAATTCCCTAAAATGTTCTCCACGGCATATACTGCTTCAATAGTCAGAAGTAAAGATCATTTTTAAAAGCTACAGGTTTCCATAAACCCTACAAAGCTACAGTTTTACCCTGAAGCTTGGCTATGAGGTCTCTTGGAATGTAGCTGCAGTGTGCTTTGCTGCTCAGCACCCCAAATGCTTCTCGGCAGAGCTTTGGTTATTTCAACTACTGCTGCCTCATAGGAATCAGATTAGCCCTTGGAAACTTGACTGAAGTTGGTGTCTTTATTATCCTTTTCCTTTATTTTTTCCAGGAAGATCTCTCTCTCTCTGCATTTTGCCCTTTCATCCACACAGCGATGACTTATATCCTCCTTTATCAGAAGAGGAAAAATAGTTATCCTTTGTTACAGGGTTGCTACATGCAAAAAGCCACACTACGTTAACTGTAGCGCCCCTTTCACTGTTTACCAGTCTGATCCAGTAGACACTGCGATTTCAGTTTCATAGAAGAGAATGTTGAGTCCTAGAGGCTGTATATCTAGGGCTAAGGCCATAATCCTAGCGAGAGACTGAACAGGCCTAGACCTCAGCTGGAGTCTCCAGATATGGTCACCAACACTTCCTCCCGCCTTTGGGTGTGCCTGTATGTCTTAGACCAAGAGGTGGGTTCTACTTCCCTACTGGAATTGGGAATGGGGTTCAGACTTGCTTTGACCAATAGAATGAAATAGAAGTAATTTCCAGAACTTCAAAGGGTCGAGCTTAGCAGCTCCCATTTCTTAGAAGTTGGAACCCAGCCCCTAAGCTTTAAGGACATCAGGACTAGAGCACTGGAGACCACGGGTAGAGCGGTTGGAAATAAACAGGTTGCCTCACTGTGTATATAAACCTCACAGTCTAGTAGGGATGAGAGCTCTGGGAACTCTAATCTCAAAGCTTGTTTTATAATCCGTGCTGTCACAGAGGCGAGTGAAAAATGCTGTAGAAGCAGATGAAGAGGGAGTGACTGTGTGCGTGTGAGTGTGTGTGTGTGTGTGTGTGAGAGTGTNTCACAGTCTAGTAGGGATGAGAGCTCTGGGAACTCTAATCTCAAAGCTTGTTTTATAATCCGTGCTGTCACAGAGGCGAGTGAAAAATGCTGTAGAAGCAGATGAAGAGGGAGTGACTGTGTGCGTGTGAGTGTGTGAGTGTGTGTGTGTGTGTGTGTGTGTGTGAGTGTGTGTGTGTGTGTGTGTGTGTCTATGGCTGGGCAGTGGTGACGGTCGCTTTATGAAAGAGGTCATAACATTTGTCATATGCTGGAGGGTTAGTAGGGTTTCCGAGGTAGAAAAGGATGTTCTAGGCATTTCCAAAGACACAGAGGCGTAACAGATCAGGGTGTGCCCAGGGAGCGTGAGTGAAGAGTACTTTCTGCGGCTTCTTTGTGTCATACACGTCTACGCATTAAACCCTCTGCAGGCTCTAAACTTTCTCACTGCAGTTTCCACACTGGCGAGGCTGCGCGAGGCTAGGGCATGGGTTTCCTGCAGTGACTGGTGGCGAAGGACGAGGTCTTTAAGCCTTCTTTCCTCTTGCTCAGCTCTTCTATTGTGATAGTATACTGCATATTAGTTTCTGAAAGCTGCTGTAACAAATGACCACGAGCCTAGGGGCTGACGGCAAAAGAAATACATTCTCTTGTAGTTCCGGAGGCCAGAAACCAGAAATCCAGGCGTTGGCAGGGCCACATGCTCTCTGAAGTCTCCAGCAGGGAATCTCCCCGCCTGGCCCCATGTCGGGGGCTCCGGCTCTCCTGGCGTCTGCCCACCAGCTCCAGTGTCTGTCTCCGTGGTCTAGTCTCTGCATTCTTTCTCTTCTGAGAGAGACAGTATGACCGGCTTTAGGGCCCACCCTCGTCCAGAGTGGCCTCATCTCAACGTTTTGGCTTAAACATCTGCAAAGACCCCTTTGTCCAAATGTGGTCACCTTCATGGGTTCTGGGTGAAAACAAATTTTGGGAGAACGGTCATCATTCAACTTTAGACAGGAAACCAAAATCTCTCTTGGCTAATCTCTCATTATATTTAAGGACAGATTAAAATACAAATCCTTCTTGGGTCATCATCCATAAGCTTCAAAGTTTAAAATTTCTACAGAGTTTAATTTGAAATGCGACTTCAGGTAAAGAACATTAGCAGGTTCTTCTAGGCAGGTTCATTGGAGCAGTTGGCTAGCTGTGCCAAATTGAAATCTTAACACAATATAATGGGGTCATATTAAATGGCAGTTGGAAGGCTGTCTACAGTATTACACGTACGTGGTTTTCATTAGATTTTACTGTCTGCAAATGCTGGTGTGAAACCCATTGCCTTGCCTCACACGAGGAGAACCAAAAAAGACACCGACCTCTGGGATCTTTGTGTGGGTTATTTTGTGGGTTCCGAAGACTACAAACCAAATGCAGAGAAGCATGAATGGAAATTCGACGGGGCTTATGTTGGCCTTCTCGCCTGGCTCCTTTTCTCAGGAGGGAAGGACGGCCTGGAACTGGAACTTGCTGCTCGACTTGCTTTCTTTTCTTTGAGACTCGAGCTTCTATTCTTAATCCAAGAATAGAATTTAGAATAGTTTCTATTCTTGATCCAATCGCACTCTCACTTGAAGAGTGAGAGGTACTTCCCCAGTCTGTGATACGATAGGGTTTTACCTGCTGTGCTGTGATGCAAGACTTCCGGTGGGTCTAAGCTGCTTTCTCTTTGGAAGCAGGAGAATTCCAACGCTTGTCGGAGCTCTTTCAGTTTTGTTCAATTACTCGCATTGGGAAAGTGAAAGTCGCTCAGTCGTGTCCGACTCTTTGCGATCCCATGGGCTATACNGATCCAATCGCACTCTCACTTGAAGAGTGAGAGGTACTCCCCCAGTTTGTGATACGATAGGGTTTTACCTGCTGTGCTGTGATGCAAAACTTCCGGTGGGTCTAAGCTGCTTTCTCTTTGGAAGCAGGAGAATTTCAACGCTTGTCGGAGCTCTTTCAGTTTTGTTCAATTACTCTCATTGGGAAAGTGAAAGTCGCTCAGTCGAGTCCGACTCTTTGCGACCCCATGGGCTATACAGTCCGTGGAATTCTCCAGGCCAGAATCCTGGAGTGGGTGGCCTTTCCCTTCTCCAGGGGATCTTCCCAACCCAGGGATTGAACCTAGGTCTCCCGCCATTGCAGGCAGATTCTTCACCAGCTGAGGGGAAGCTCATCTTTGGGAACTGTAGCAATTCTAGGTGTTTCCTTTAAAAAGTCTACATGTATGGAGGCAGCTGGGGGAGGAAATAGCAACCCCCGGCAGTATTCTTGTCTAGGAAATTTCATAGACAGAGGAGCCTGGCCGGTGAAAATAGCGGGACAGCACTTAGCGACTCCCCTGCCACGACCGCATAGAGGCAGCAGGGAGTCTGCTTTATCCAAGTGTGACAGGGAGAGCTGAATGCGTCCCAATTTCTGCAGCACTGTCCTCCGTGACCATCTTCGTAATTTTCGTTATCATCACCATCATCTCTATCGGCGCCACCATCATCAGTACCAGCTGGAGAATTCCCTCACTGAGCTCGTGGTTGTAATCATACTCTCCTGTCCTCCAAAAGAAAGCAGAAAGACGTGCCTCCCAGGATATTCAGGTGGGCTGTTTGCCCGCGGGCTCCATTTCTCTCTGTGTTGATTTCACTGACATGCTATTCCAGGCAGCCACTGACTCTAAGGCTTGTCAGCTCAGGACGCCAGACGATTGGTCTCAGCAGCGCAGACCCCGCCTGGCCCCGAGTTCTGCGTCCTCTGCCTCTCACGTTACGGGGGTCTGCTCTCGTGAAGGCAGGAGATCATTGTTATCTGGATGAAGGCCTTGTTACCGTCTCTAGAAGGGAGGAGCGTAACCTCCACGCCGAGAAAAGCGAGGAGTGTAGCCTCCACGCAGAGCTGACATCAGAGAGGCTGAGTGCACTTCGAGGCAGGGCCATGACCCCTGGACTTTCTAACCCTTCTGGCCCTTCATCAGCTGTTCGCTAGATCCAAGGAAGCGTTCCCTGGATGCCAGCCCAGCAAAGACGCTCTCCGTTGAGATATTCCCTAATTCAGGACACAGCCTCTGGAATTCAGAAGCCGGATCTCTGTGCGTATTCTCTAACTGCTTGGCACATAGAGTTTTGTCAAATGAAAGACAGGCTCTGACCAGTCAATGCTTCGAGAAGTGGTGCAAATCCCACTTAACGTTCCAGACTTAGAGACGTGTTTTTCCACCTGATAATTATTTAGAGCAATTTGGCTGCTCCAGCTTCCGTCTTGACTTCCATCATTCAAAATCTGGGAAACTTATATCCAGCCCTCCTGGAAGACTCATTGAAAGGTCTGGAAATCTGTTGCCCTGAGGAAATGCTGAAGCCGGCGCTAGGTGGCGCTGGCTGCCACGGACTGCGCCAGACACACTTGCACATGTCGGAACATGCCCGGTGTGCAAGGGACGCAGCCCTGAAACCCTGCGAAGGGGTCTGGGCTGAGAGGCGCCCGATTTGAAACAAAAGCGAAATCTAGACGTTTCCGTGCATTGCTCTCCCGCCACACCATCACTCGCTCTTGAACGTGACCCGTGGCTTCTGGCTTGTAGAAGGAAACGGAGCACGATTGGATCGGATTTGCCTGGCCGTTTGCAATTCTGATATCCGGTGTCGTTTGTTCTGATTGTGCCAGCAACACGGACCTGGAGCGCCACAGAGAAGCCAGAAGTTCTGAATTAGCAGTCGGAAGAGAACTTGGTTTCAGCCCCTTTTCCATTCATGCCTATTTTCCAGCAGCCACATAACCTGTGCGTTTGCAATTATTTCTCCCGTGGCACTGGCTTTCTTAAGCTGTAGTCAGGAGATAGAGCTGCTCTGGTGGAAGGACCGGAACTGTAGCTGAGCACACAGGAACGTCCATCGAGCCTTCAAAGTCCTGAGAGTGGAAGAGAACAAAATGTCAAGGAGGCAGGTTTAACAAAAGTAGAATTTTATCAATTTCTAGTCACGTCGGCTGGCAGCACCACCTTCTACAGGCTCGCTTCGTTCAGGCACAGGAGATAATAATCTGGAACAGTGCTCTGCTCTGTGAAAGCTTATGGAAAATGCTTTATAGATAAATATCGCATCACATTTAAGAGGTCCATTTAATCAGTTCCATTTATTGACTGTAATGTAGCTACACGAAGTGGAAAAAGTCATCAAGAATATGCTTTTTGTGAATATTCCCAACTGTCCTCAAAGATACCAGCTATAGTGTACATACATCTGTGATTGTGATGGACTTATTGTGCAAGAAAAAATGGAGCATACTGTTGATTTTTTCTTCTTCTTTTCTTTCTTTCCTTTTTTTTTTTTTTTTGGTTTTTGGACATATTGACTGGTAAAATGCTGATCCTAATTAATTCCCAAGTGGAAACAGGCTTACAGGCTGGCAGAGGGGTCATAAACTTTATTGGTCTCAGAGATGCTGGGACCTTTGTTCTAACAGGAATAGCTTTGGCTCAGGTTAATAATTCTGGTGGCTTGGTGGTAAAGAATCTGTCTGCCAGTGCGGGAGATGCAAGAGCTGTGGGCTCAGTCCCCAGGTTGGGAGATCCTCGTGGGGGTATACAAGGCAAGGGAAAATAGGGAGGGGCTGGGAGGAAGAACCTTTCACCTGCCCACCGAGCCAGTCTGACCCCGACTGGACAGCAGAAATCCTAGAATGCCCTGCAGTCCAAGCGAAGTTCAGGGGGGAGTTGGGGAGTGCTCAAGTCAAAACTGGCCATTGGAGGACCTCCTGTCTCCAAAGAAGGGCTTTGCCTGAGTGTCCCTCGCTTTCAGCCACTGGTCCGGGGCAGCGGCCTGTGGGCCGCAGACCCTCAGCTGACACAGAATGCCGGATTCCCTGAGCTCGGCAAGCAGGGCCCTTGTTCAGTGATCTTCCCTGTGGTTGAAGATTTGTAATGGGCATTCTCATGCTGACACGCCCATCATTTTTTTTTTTTTTTAAATTGTTTACTTATTTAGGCTGTGCTGGGCTTTAGCTGTGGCATGCAGGGTTGAAGAGGCTGTGGCAGGCAAGATCTTTAATTGTGCCGTGTGGGATCTAGTCCCCTGACGAGGGATCAAACCCAGCCCCCCTGCATTGGGAGCACAGGGTCTTAGCCACTGGACCACCAGGGAAATTCCACCAACACCATTTGCACTTTCAAGTGTTAGGAGATATACCTAGGACCACACACAGGCAGCTACAACGTGACCGCTGAGACTCAAGAGTGCAGTTTAAGTATTTCAGGAGGAACAGCCTTCTTGGGAGCTAAAGGAAGGAAGGGACACACGCATTTAGAACAAGCAACATGTCCTTGGTAATGGATCTTGCATGGGGATTAATATTCTATGGGGCAGGCAGGGGGGTGGGATGGACCGAGAGCAGTGCTGACATCCAGACAACGTGCGTGCTCGTGCCTGCTCAGCCCCCCAGGCATGTCTGACTCTTTGCGACCCCATGGACTGTAGCCCACCAGGCTCCTCTGTCCCTGGCATTTTCCAGGCAAGAATCCTGGAGTGGGTCGCCATTTCCTCCTCCAGGGCTCTCTCAATCCAGGGGTTGAACTTGCATCTCCCGCATTGGTGGGCGAGTGTAAATAGAGCGCTAGCGGGAAGCTGCTGTATAGCACCGGGAGCTGGGCTCGGCGCCCTGTGATGGCCTGGGGGTGGATGTGGGGGTGGGAGGGAGGCCCAGCTGGAGGGCTTGTATGCACACATGGAGCCGAGTCGTGTGTCGCACCGCAGAAACCAACGCAACCTTATAATGCAGTGACACTCCGATTAAAAATATTATTATCAAGTGTGAAAGTGATTCTGCTTGTTAGCTTGATGCCGGCAGGGAGGAGCGGCGCCCCTCATGGAGCAAACAGGGGGGCACGGTGCTGGGAGAGTGATGCTGCCGCTGCGTTGGGAACAGCGAGGGGCCCCATGCACCCGCGGCATCGAGAGGCTGCAGGAAACCGTTGGCTGGCTGTAGGGTGGAGGGCAAGGTTGAGCAGCAGGAGTGGGAGTCAGCCAAGCAGTGCGGAAGGAAGAGCATCGGAGGCAGGAAACAGGCGTGAAGAAGGAGAGGTGCTTTTGTGTGAGGATGAGGTCTCAGGGAAAGGAGTGAAGATAAGTCGTATCAGTGGAGAGCCCAGGTGGGCTTGTCCTTAAATTTGAAAACTGTCTAGGAGTTGTGAGACTAAATGCTGAAGGTAGTGTGCATATGGCAGCCTATTGAAGTAGGGCGTGATGGACAGAGACGGGAGTGGAAAGAAAACGGAACCAAAGCTGGAGGGTGAGGCTCGAGGGCGAGTTAGGATTCTGTAGACTCCAGCACAAAGGAAAGAAAGAGGCTGATGTAATTAATGAAGATGACGTATCAGGATAATGAGGCACCCGTTTTCTGTGTTCCCAGACTGTGTGCATTTATCACAGACCAAATAACAATTGCAATCAGCGTGTGATAAATACTATCTCCTCTGGCAGATTGTGAGTGCCTGGAGACTCATCCGTCTTTGTATTGCCAGGACGTTTCTGCAAAGGGACCATTGAAATATTCAGTAAGCGCCTACTGACAGAAGAACGAGGACGGGGCATCAGGGAACGGAAGCCAGTATCATTTGAGCGCATGGTGAGGGATGAGCCCCGTCAGGCACCTTGGCCCGTATCATCCCAACCAATTCCCAACCATCTTATGAAGCAGGTGTCGTCCTACTTAAGAAGTGAAGAGACGGAGGCTTGCAGGGATGGCATAAACGCGCAGTTTCCCATCACCATTAAATGGCAGAGACAGAGCAGGAAGCTGGGGTGGGGTGGGGAAGCTCAGAAGAAGCTTCCTCCACTGAAGAGGGCTTTGATGTGGTGTTTGAAAAAGCCTGGCTTGGGTTAGCAGTAAGAAGTTAAAGGAATCGGTGAATAAAAGGTTATAGTTCAGTGGTAAGATGATAAACTCCCAGATAATGCTCCAAATATGAGACTGCAGCGGGGTGATTGGGAGTTAACTTGCTCCAGTAATTAAATGAGGGAAAGATAGCTGCAGGAATGGATGTGAAAACCCAGGATGCAGGAAGTATTTCTTCCACATCACTTTCAGTTTGTTAAGAAACTATAGCACAAAATACCAAACAGAGGACACCAGGTCATGCTGCGCTTCCCAGGTGGCGCTAGCGGTAAAGAATCGCCCTGCCCACGCAGGAGACAGAGATGAGGGTTGGTCCCTGGGCCAGGAAGGTCCCCTGGAGAAGGAAACGGCAGCCCACTCCAGTGTTCTCGCCTGCAGAAGCCCATCATGGACAGGGGAGCCCGGCAGGCTGTGGCCCACGGGGCTGAGAAGAGTTGGACACGACTGAGCACGCATGCTTGCTTAACTATCCTTTGCTGGGTAACAAATCACCCCCAAATGCAGTTACTTAAAAAAAGAATGTTGATTATCTCAGCCTGTGTGGAACGTGGAGATGGCTGAGCTGGTCCTCCAGCTCACGGATTCTCATAAGGCTTCAGCCAAGCTGTCAGTCTGGGCTATGGGTGTCTGGAGGCTCACTAGGGGCGCGTCTGCTGCCAAGCTCAACACGAGGCTGTGGGAAAGAATTCAGCTCCCGGTAGGCTGTAGACTCAGAGCCCCAGTTCCGTATCCCTCAGTCTTCCCATCAGACTTAGCTAACGTGAGCTGGTGCTGTCAAGATGAGCAGATGACAAAGAGCCAGCTGGTGCCGGCAACATGGAAGTCATGACTTTTTATAACTTAATTTCCGAAGTAATACCCCATCACTTTTGCTATTTAGAATTGAGACAGTAAGACCAGTCCCCCTACAAAGAGGGGATGGAATTTATACAAGGAACACCAGGAACCACAGGTGGCTGTTTTGGATGCAGCCAACTACAAAGCGATTTGCTGAAGTGAGATGCTCTTCTCCAGAGGGAGAATTAGAAGTGAAGTCCCTGGTGTGGAGCTGAGCATGTGACGAAAGAGAAATAGGTTAGGAGTCACTTGGGCGTATAAGGAAATCAGATGACGTATTCAGATTCAGCTTTATCTTCCTAGTACACCTTCTGTAACAGGATTTCCGCAACCTCACCGGCCCTCTCTCAGCTGAAGTGTTGGTTCGGGCAGACCCTTTCTGAACGTTTGAGCACAGATTGGAGCTCTGACTGTTTTCCAGTGGCTGGTTTCAGTGTCCCCAAATCATATCAGATGATTCGGTGATAAAGGTGTTGCTCATGTTTCTGGAGCCTCAGTTAAGTTTTGAAACGCACATTCTGTGACAGGACAACTCTTTTTCCGAAAGTTCTTCATGGTCGAAGAAGAGTAA
>SJYW01003408.1:169164-179917 GCA_006410735.1 Raphicerus campestris | reverse complement strand
CCTTGGTAATGGATCTTGCATGGGGATTAATATTCTATGGGGCAGGCAGGGGGGTGGGATGGACCGAGAGCAGTGCTGACATCCAGACAACGTGCGTGCTCGTGCCTGCTCAGCCCCCCAGGCATGTCTGACTCTTTGCGACCCCATGGACTGTAGCCCACCAGGCTCCTCTGTCCCTGGCATTTTCCAGGCAAGAATCCTGGAGTGGGTCGCCATTTCCTCCTCCAGGGCTCTCTCAATCCAGGGGTTGAACTTGCATCTCCCGCATTGGTGGGCGAGTGTAAATAGAGCGCTAGCGGGAAGCTGCTGTATAGCACCGGGAGCTGGGCTCGGCGCCCTGTGATGGCCTGGGGGTGGATGTGGGGGTGGGAGGGAGGCCCAGCTGGAGGGCTTGTATGCACACATGGAGCCGAGTCGTGTGTCGCACCGCAGAAACCAACGCAACCTTATAATGCAGTGACACTCCGATTAAAAATATTATTATCAAGTGTGAAAGTGATTCTGCTTGTTAGCTTGATGTCGGCAGGGAGGAGCGGCGCCCCTCATGGAGCAAACAGGGGGGCACGGTGCTGGGAGAGTGATGCTGCCGCTGCGTTGGGAACAGCGAGGGGCCCCATGCACCCGCGGCATCGAGAGGCTGCAGGAAACCGTTGGCTGGCTGTAGGGTGGAGGGCAAGGTTGAGCAGCAGGAGTGGGAGTCAGCCAAGCAGTGCGGAAGGAAGAGCATCGGAGGCAGGAAACAGGCGTGAAGAAGGAGAGGTGCTTTTGTGTGAGGATGAGGTCTCAGGGAAAGGAGTGAAGATAAGTCGTATCAGTGGAGAGCCCAGGTGGGCTTGTCCTTAAATTTGAAAACTGTCTAGGAGTTGTGAGACTAAATGCTGAAGGTAGTGTGCATATGGCAGCCTATTGAAGTAGGGCGTGATGGACAGAGACGGGAGTGGAAAGAAAACGGAACCAAAGCTGGAGGGTGAGGCTCGAGGGCGAGTTAGGATTCTGTAGACTCCAGCACAAAGGAAAGAAAGAGGCTGATGTAATTAATGAAGATGACGTATCAGGATAATGAGGCACCCGTTTTCTGTGTTCCCAGACTGTGTGCATTCATCACAGACCAAATAACAATTGCAATCAGCGTGTGATAAATACTATCTCCTCTGGCAGATTGTGAGTGCCTGGAGACTCATCCGTCTTTGTATTGCCAGGACGTTTCTGCAAAGGGACCATTGAAATATTCAGTAAGCGCCTACTGACAGAAGAACGAGGACGGGGCATCAGGGAACGGAAGCCAGTATCATTTGAGCGCATGGTGAGGGATGAGCCCCGTCAGGCACCTTGGCCCGTATCATCCCAACCAATTCCCAACCATCTTATGAAGCAGGTGTCGTCCTACTTAAGAAGTGAAGAGACGGAGGCTTGCAGGGATGGCATAAACGCGCAGTTTCCCATCACCATTAAATGGCAGAGACAGAGCAGGAAGCTGGGGTGGGGTGGGGAAGCTCAGAAGAAGCTTCCTCCACTGAAGAGGGCTTTGATGTGGTGTTTGAAAAAGCCTGGCTTGGGCTAGCAGTAAGAAGTTAAAGGAATCGGTGAATAAAAGGTTACAGTTCAGTGGTAAGATGATAAACTCCCAGATAATGCTCCAAATATGAGACTGCAGCGGGGTGATTGGGAGTTAACTTGCTCCAGTAATTAAATGAGGGAAAGATAGCTGCAGGAATGGATGTGAAAACCCAGGATGCAGGAAGTATTTCTTCCACATCACTTTCAGTTTGTTAAGAAACTATAGCACAAAATACCAAACAGAGGACACCAGGTCATGCTGCGCTTCCCAGGTGGCGCTAGCGGTAAAGAATCGCCCTGCCCACGCAGGAGACAGAGATGAGGGTTGGTCCCTGGGCCAGGAAGGTCCCCTGGAGAAGGAAACGGCAGCCCACTCCAGTGTTCTCGCCTGCAGAAGCCCATCATGGACAGGGGAGCCCGGCGGGCTGTGGCCCACGGGGCTGAGAAGAGTTGGACACGACTGAGCACGCATGCTTGCTTAACTATCCTTTGCTGGGTAACAAATCACCCCCAAATGCAGTTACTTAAAAAAAGAATGTTGATTATCTCAGCCTGTGTGGAACGTGGAGATGGCTGAGCTGGTCCTCCAGCTCACGGATTCTCATAAGGCTTCAGCCAAGCTGTCAGTCTGGGCTATGGGTGTCTGGAGGCTCACTAGGGGCGGGTCTGCTGCCAAGCTCAACACGAGGCTGTGGGAAAGAATTCAGCTCCCGGTAGGCTGTAGACTCAGAGCCCCAGTTCCGTATCCCTCAGTCTTCCCATCAGACTTAGCTAACGTGAGCTGGTGCTGTCAAGATGAGCAGATGACAAAGAGCCAGCCGGTGCTGGCAACATGGAAGTCATGACTTTTTATAACTTAATTTCCGAAGTAATACCCCATCACTTTTGCTATTTAGAATCGAGACAGTAAGACCAGTCCCCCTACAAAGAGGGGATGGAATTTATACAAGGAACACCAGGAAGCACAGGTGGCTGTTTTGGATGCAGCCAACTACAAAGCGATTTGCTGAAGTGAGATGCTCTTCTCCAGAGGAAGAATTAGAAGTGAAGTCCCTGGTGTGGAGCTGAGCATGTGACGAAAGAGAAATAGATTAGGAGTCACTTGGGCGTATAAGGAAATCAGATGACGTATTCAGATTCAGCTTTATCTTCCTAGTACACCTTCTGTAACAGGATTTCCGCAGCCTCACCGGCCCTCTCTCAGCTGAAGTGTTGGTTAGGGCAGACCCTTTCTGAACGTTTGAGCACAGATTGGAGCTCTGATGTTTTCCAGTGGCTGGTTTCAGTGTTCCCAAATCATATCAGATGATTCGGTGATAAAGGTGTTGCTCATGTTTCTGGAGCCTCAGTTAAGTTTTGAAACGCACATTCTGTGACAGGACAACTTTTTTTCCGAAAGTTCTTCATGGTCGAAGAAGAGTAAAGACTTGAGATAAGGTCTTGAATGCACCGATGGCGTGTGGTGGGTATTCGATGAAGAAGGATACAGTCTTACTAGTGGAAAAGTGACACGGCAAGTGAAAGTAACCAGACAGAGCACACCGCATAACGGGCAAGTCCATTTCCAGGAAGCGTCCAGAAGACGCACATTCACAGGTAGAAAACGAGATTTGTGCGGGCGGGGCTGTTTTTTCGTTCAGGTTTTTCCACAGGTGTTTGGAAAATCCAAACGAATGTTTTTGGCCAACCCAATAGGTGGTGGTGGCCAGGGCGCACCTCTGTGAACATGCCAAAGGCATGTGCATTCCATGCGGCAAGAGTGAACGCCATGGTATGTGAATAATACTTCAAAAAAGCTGGTTCTAAAAAGATCTCTCCCTATTTCACTTTTTGTGAGTTGTGAAACTTAATAAACCAAACAATAGTCTGTATGGAGGTCAAGAAGCAATAGTTAGAACCGGACATGAAACGACTGATTGCAAATTGGGAAAGGAGTCCATCAAGCCTGCATATTGTCACCCTGCTTATTTAACTTATATGCAGAGTACATCATGAGAAACGCTGGGCTGGATGGATGACAATCTAGAATCAAGATTGCCAGGAGAGATGACAACCTCGGATATGCAGATGATACCAGTCTAATGGCAGAAAGTGAAGAGAAGCTAAAGAACCTCTTGATGAAGGTGAAAGAGGAGAGGGAAAAAGCTGGCTTGAAACTTGTCATTCAAAATACTAAGATCATGGCATCCGGTCCCATCATTTCATGGCACAAAGAAAGGGAAAAAGTAGAAGAAATGACAGATTTTATTTTGGGGGGCTCCACAAACTCTGGAGACAGTGACTGCAGCCATGAACTTAAGAGAAACATGCTTCTTGGAAGGAGAGCTATGACAAAGCAGAGAGTATTAAGAAGCAGAGACAGGACTGTGACACCCACACAGTCAAAGCTATGGCTTTTCCAGTGGTCATGTATGGACGCCAGAGTCGGACTAAAAAGAAAGCTGAGTGCCGAAGAATGGATGCTTTCGAATTGTGGTGGAGAAGACTCTTGAGAGTCCCTTGGACTGCAAGATCAAATCTGTCAATCCTAAAGAAATTCATCTGAATATTCACTGGAAGGACTGATGCTGAAGCTGGAACTCTAATACTTTGGTCACCTGATGCAAAGAACTGACTCACTGGAAAAGGCCCTGATGTTGGGAAAGATTGAGGGCAGGAGGAGAAGGGGGTGGTAGAGAAGAGATGATTAGATAGCATCGCTGATACAATGGATGTGAATTTAAGCAAACTCTGGGAGATAGTGGCTAGCAGAGGAGCCTGGCCTGCTGCAGTCCACGGGGCCTCAAAGACTTGGACAGGACTTAGGGTCTGAACAACAGCTACAGCTGGTGGAGGCGCCTGTGAACCAACTGTCACCAATGTAAACGTTTAACCACAGACCTCCTATCACAGTGTTTCTTAGATATGGCAGTTTAAGACAGTTGGTTACATTATGACGATCCTGTTGAGTATATTAACTCTACCACAAAAGCCTTTCAGAACAACATAACTGCCCATCATTCAAAGAATTGTAGAATTTCATTCCTCATGAATAGAAACCCCGGGGAAAAAGTTCAGTTACTGTCATTTCAGTATTTTGAGTTTTCATTAACATTTTGTTCCTAAAGATGAGTGGTAATCTAGCAAATGTAGTTAGATGAGATGCTAACACTTGTCACATAAAATCTGCTAAAAAAAAGTTCAAGTTCTAACACCTTGTGCCCTGAATTCTCCATTCTGTTTTTAAAAGTAACAATGATTGTTTCTTGAGCGTGGGCTCAGATGTCTTTTATATATCTTAAGACAATATATTTCTAAACACAAGATATATAATAACAAAAATTTAAAATGCCCACAAAGAGGATATTACCACACGACAGCTTATTTTTCGATTTGGCAATTTTCTGCTAAACTCATAGCAGCTGGAGAGAGTAGCAAGTAACAAAATAAGGCAGATTTATGGAGCCCACACATGGCAATATTTTTGTGTAAAATTAGTCAAAATCATTATACTTGTAGATGAAGAAATGGAGTCCAACAAGTTTGCATTCTTTAAAGAGCAGTCATATTTGGTCTTAGTGAACTGGAAGATCTGAGCAATGTATTGGATTAGTTGATCACCAGCCTTGTAACGCACAATAAAACCTGCAGAAGCGTGCCAAGCATCGGCGCTTGGAAAATTAGGATAATAATACATCGATTTTCAATAAGGAGAATTCAACCCACATTGAGGTCTATCTTCCTGTCCAAGGAGCTGAGGGGGAAATAAGCCATTAGGAGAATTTTCCACTGGAATTTATTTGTTTCGCTCTTGTGTATGCCTGAAAGTTTCTGATAGCGAAGGGCGAGGCAGGCGTACATGTGCATCATTTTCAGAAAATCAAAGGCACTTAATATTTCACTTTTATAATTGAGAGAAATGGCTGATTCTGGGTCTGGAGCAGAAGTACAAGACGTATATACACGCCAGGACTTCCCTGGGGGCATGGGATCGATCCCTGCTCTGNGGGGCTCTGAGAGATAAAGGAGGGAAATTGCTGTTCACCACACACCTTTATACACTGTCTGAATTTTTAGCATAAGTATATATATTCTTTAGAGCAAAAACAATGTCCTATATTTATGAAAAGACATGCATGCCAAACCAGGACCCTTTCTCATCCCTGTCATTAGATGTATCTTTTCAAATCAGCATCTGTACATTCACTTAATTTCTTAAATAACTTCCCTTTTTAAGGATGAAAGCATTTGGTAAAGTGACTATCTAGTCTGTAATGGCTATTTTTCAAATATATAATGATTTTCAAATACAGGCTTGCTTATTTTGTTAAGAATAGAAGCGTGTACCTGTCATGTAGGGATGATCAAGGCTCATGTTGGAGGCGTTGGCAAAGGGTGGATTGTGATCCTAGGGGTTCCTTGGTGGCTCAAGTGTTAAAAAATCTGCCTGCCAATGCAGGAGACATAGGTTTGATCCCTGGGTCAGGGAGATCCCCAGAGGAGGTAATGGTGACCTGCTCCAATATTCTTGCCATGGACAGAGGAGCCTGGCCAGACTATAGTCCATGGGGTCACAAAGAGCTGGAGGCAGCTGAAGTGACTGGGCATGCATGGACTGTGATTCTGGAAAGAAAGGGGTGAAGGTGAACTTCACTGTTGGGACACTGTCATGGATAAAGCCTCATACTCACTGTAAAATTTATTCCAGTAAAGAGAAAACAAGATGTGCTTACCAATTTTATAAAGGGAGGAGCCAAAATAGAAAGTTGAGAAGTTGGTAAATTATGGGCTTTTGACATTTTGGGGAAAGATTCACGTTAAAAGTAGTTGAGCAAAAAATGAAAGTCAAAAGCTTCTCTGAACTTTATTCCATGTTAATTTTGACCAGAAAGGATCTAGTGATGTAATAGTAATAGGACTATGAAAGAAAATAGTCAGTCATGTTATGAAGTTCATAGCAACAATGAAAGAGAAATCTGGCAATAGGTGTAACAGTTGTTGGCTTATTAAAATGTGCGTGTTTGCACGTTTGAAGTATTACACTTTGCAAACTCCTGTTTATGTATGTTTAAGCTTCGGGCATTCAGATAGCAGTCCTGGCTTAAATGTGCTGTATTAATTGGTTCCAAAGTTCCTTTCTTAAATTTTTTTCTTCATTAAAATTTTTTTTTAAAAAAACATAAGCTTGTTTTGATGTTTTTATTGTGGTAAAATGTATATAACAAAACTCATTATTTTGTTCATTTTAAGTGTGCAATTTAGTGGCATTAAGTACAGTGACATTTTTGGCTAACCATTCACTATGATCTGTTTTCAGGATTTAGTCTCATCCTGAATAGAAACTCTGTACCAACAGAACAGTAACTCTCCGTTTCTCATGCCACAGCCTCTGGTAATGCCTATGTTTCATCTCTGTGAATTTGCCTATTTTAAATACTTGATAAAAATGTAGACATACAATATTGTCTTTTTTGTATCTGGTTCATTTCATTTAGCATAATGTTTTGCAGATTCGCCCACGTTGTAGCGTGGATTAAAATTTCATTCCTTTTGGCAGCTGAGTAATATTCCATTGCATGCATATNCGTTTCTCATGCCACAGCCTCTGGTAATGCCTATGTTTCGTCTCTGTGAATTAGCCTATTTTAAATACTTGATAAAAATGTAGACATACAATATTGTCTTTTTTGTATCTGCTTCATTTCATTTAGCATAATGTTTTGCAGATTCGCCCATGTTGTAGCGTGGATTAAAATTTCATTCCTTTTGGCAGCTGAGTAATATTCCATTGCATGCATATACCACATTTACAAAGTCTGTTCATCTGTTGGCACTTGGGCTGACATACAAGCATCCATTTGAGTCTCTCATTTCAATTCTTTTGGGTCTGTCCTCACAAGTGAAGTTGCTGGATCCCATGCAAATCCTGTTTGCCTTTTTGAGCTAACTGAGACACGTGCTGCTTACCACGGTCCTTGCACTTTCTCACTCCACCCAGTGTGCCCAGGGCTCCAGTTTCCCCACGTCCTCAGGTACACTTCCTGCTTCCACCCATCCTCCTCCCTCTGTTTCTAAGCTTTCTCTTTTCCTGTGGACCACTTTTTAAAGGTCTTTATTGAATCTGTTACAATATGGTTTCCATGTTATGCTTTGGTGTTTTGGCTGCCAAGCATGCAGGATCTTAGCTGCCCCGTCAGGGACTGAGCCCACGCCGCCTGTACTGGAAGCGTGGGGTTTTAACCACTGGACAAGCAGGGAAAAGTCCTGCTCTTTCCCCACTTTGGATCATAGCCATCCGAGGGGACGTGAAGTAGTGGCTCACCTTCCATTTGCGTTTGCCTAGTGACTAAAGATGCTGAGGGCTTCCCTGGTGGCTCAGGTGGTAAAGAGTCTGCCTGCAATGCAGGAGACCCCGGTTCAATTCCTGGGTTGGGAAGATCTGCTGGAGAAGGGGTAGGTTACCCACTCCAGTGTTCCTGGGCTTCCCTGGTGGCTCAGCGGGTAAAGAAAGATGTTGAGCATCTTTTCATGTGCTTATTGGCTGTGGTACATCTTTGGAGAAATGCCTGCTCAAGTCCTTAGCTTAGGGAACATCTTGGTGGTTATGACTGTTCCAGTGTTGGCCTTTTTCCTCTTAAGGCTCCTGAGGCCTGGGCATCCTGACACTTCTGATCATCTAGGCTGTTAGAGAGTGGAGGGTGGGCTCAGGAAACCTGGGGCTGTGTTCCTTCTGCCGTCTCTTGGGTCACACTGTGTGTGGGGTCACTGTTCCCTCCCCACCAGCCGGCAGCATCCTGGGTGCTCAGGGCCACGTGGACGTGCTCGGGGAGTAGCCTCACCCCAGGCAGGCTCATCCAGTGACTGCTGGGAGTTAGCAGGTAACCAGTCACCCGAGATGGGATGACTCGGAGACATACAGTCTGCCCTGGACCCTAGAGCTCCCCAGCAGGAATCAGCGTGTTTACTCGCAGTGGTAACTAGCTTCATAGTGATTCTTTTTTTGGTTAAATTTATTTTTCTTGCTGGAGTGTACTTGCCTTGCAGTGTTCTGTTAGTTTCTGCTGCACAACAACAGGAACCAGCCATGTGGATGCATATATCCCCTTCCCCTTGAGTCCCCCTCCCACCCCCATCCCAGCCCTCTAGGTCCTCACGGAGCACCGAGCTGGGCTCCCTGTGCTAGGCAGCAGCTTCCCACTAACTCTGTTTCCACATGGTAATGCGTATTGCTGTTTCTCAGTCACTCAGTCACGTCCGATTCTTTGCAGCCCCCCAGACTGCAGCACGCCAGGCTTCCCTGTCCTCCACCGTCTCCTAGAACTTGTTCAAACTCACGACCATTGGGTCGGTGATGCCATCCGATCATCTCATCCTTTGTCAGCCCCTTCTCCTCCTGCCTTCAGTCCCTCCCAGTATCAGGGTCTTTTCTAATGAGTCTGCTCTTCACATCAGGTGGCCAAAGTATTGGAGTTTCAACTTCAGCATCAGTCCTTCCAATGAATATTCAGGACAGATTTCCTTTAGAATTGACTGGTTTGATCTCCTTGCAGTCCAAGGGACTCTCAAGAGCCCTTGGAACAGAATCTGTGACAAACCTAGACAGTGTATTAAAAATCAGAGTCATTACCTTGCCGACAAAGGTCCGTCTAATCAAAGCAGTAGTCATGTGTGCATGTGAGAGCTGGACCGTCAAGAAGGCTGAGCGCCGAGGGCCTGCCGCTTCTGAGCTGCGGTGCTGGAGAGGTCTCTCCTGAGCGTGCGTATGTCTGCAGCACCCCGTCCTTCCCCACTGGATGCGCAAGTCTGCTCTCTGGGTCTGTCTCTCTCTTCCTGCCCTGCGAATGGGTTCATCAAATGAGAGCTCTTTCTTTTTCTTGCCAGACTCATTTCCCCGTTTTCTGGCTGTCTCATCTCCTTCCAAACAGCTTGCATGTGAACGCTCATCTCTTGGTGTCCTCTGGGTGATTCCAGCTAAGCTGGAAGCTCAGGCTGAGTGCGGGCCACAGACAGGCCGGGGAGGGGGCCAGGTTTAAAGCCTCCTTCAGGTACCGTCTCTCCAGGATCTTCCCCTGCCAGGCTCCAAAAACAGCTCCTTTTCTTGGTGGCATAGAATGGGTGTGACCTCCAGCCGGCAATTGCTTCTCTCCGCTACACATGAAAATCCTTTGCTCTTGTTTTTTATGGAAAAGCTGCTTTGGGTTCATTAATTTTGGCTTCTGTATACTTTTCCAATACAGTGTCCCACCGTCAGAGCAAAGAGTGGCTTACTACCAGAGCCTGCGAACAACATCTGAAAATGAGATACTCTTCTAAAATTTCGAGCAGTGGGTAAATATGACCTCATGGCTCAGCATTTCACAGGCGATTTGTCATTTACCGCTTGTTACTATGATGATTTCCATGTTACAGATGAACAAACTGAGACTTAAAATATCTGAAACAATACATCCCAGCTGTGATTTTTATGACGTGAAAGTGTTGATTCTATCATTCAAATATCATTTCAATCCACTAATGGGACATAGACAAAAGGGTGATTTCCTAGACTTGTGTGTACAACAAAAGTGGAAGGAATAACTAATATGCTAGGTAAACGACTCGGGTTTCAAATATCTTGGCATTTTTAATTTAGGCAAAAAAAAAAAAAATACAGCACAAGTATAGGATGTGGGAGCTCTGGCTAGACAGTAGTTGACCACAAATTTTATATGAGCCAGCAGTGTGATGTGGTTACTCTAACGCAATGTCCAGCATCATTGTCAGAAGGCGTCTGACCAGAAGCTGGGTGGACTCCTCCTTGGTCAGATCAGATGTGTTCATTGGAAGGACCGAAATTTAATGAGAGATCTTGCTGATGCAGGACACTAGCAGGGACTTGCAGAATGGCAAAATGTTCTGGAAGCCCTGCTGTGTGAGCAGCGCTTAGGGGACTAGCGTTTATTCATCGGGGTCTGGGAGGCAGGCTGTGATCATGGATGTGGGAGACAGACCGAAAACAAACTTAGCTCCTCCACTTCGTAGCCCTGGAACCTCGCTTGAGATACTCTATGCCCTTGATTCCTGTAAAGTTGCAACATGAACACTTGTCCTCAGAAATCCTGTTTGTCCAAGTAAGAAACTGTAGGCAAGGTGCTCGGGATATACCGGCTGTGCAGTGAATGGTGGTTTCCATTCTTTCACATGTTTGGGGGTTTGTTAAGCAAGGAATTAGCTCCTC
>SJYW01003408.1:112895-127021 GCA_006410735.1 Raphicerus campestris | reverse complement strand
CTCAACTCAGAGAGCAGGAGGTGGGGGCAGAAAGTGCAGGTAGAAGGTGATGTGAGACCATATATATAATTTCCCAGAGCTCTGAGCCCCTGCCTGTAGACCTCTCAGCAGGGAATTGGCAGCCAGTGCCGCTGGGGATACAGGTCTGGACCACCATTGCCTGACCTGGGGGCTATTTGGACAGTGGCGAGTGGCCACTCAGGAGCCAGGAGTGAGACCAGGTGAAGTCTGAGCATTGCCTATGGTGACTGTTCTGGGGGAGAGAAGGAAGCCAGGATTTAGTTTGGGGGTGTCAGAGAATGGGCTTCCCTGGTGGCTCAGTGGTACAGAATTCTCCTGCCAAAGCAGGAGACACAGGTTTGATCCCTGGGTCGGGAAGATGCCCTGGAGAAGGAAATGGCAGCCACTCCAGTATTCTTGCCTGGAAAATCCCATGGACAGAGGAGCCTGGCAGGCTACAGTCCGTGGGGTCGCAAAGAGTTGGACACGACTGAGTGACTAAGCAGCAACTTGAGAGAAGAGAGATTTAGGGTTTCTCACTTTTCCTGATTGACTTTCATCCTTCGAAGAAGCCTGGCTGGGTTAGAAGCCTAGAAATGGTAGGTAAGGGTGTGTGGTAGGGATGGGAACAGGTCAGAGTGTTGTGTTCAGATAGAGACCCTGGGAACCTGGGCGCTTGGTTTCCACCCTAGACAAAGAGGGCCATATAAGTCCTCTTCTGATACAACCAGGGCATTTTCAGAATTCCTTTATCATTTTTCATTGGAGTACATTGGACTCGACCTTATTTCCTCTTGATCCCCGCTACCAAACTCCAGTGGTTCATACTCTTTTTGGAGCAAGTGGAGTTCATTTCACGAAGCTAGTTTTCCCTGTGCTACTTCTAGCGACTGTTGTGAGAGGTTCACTTCTCTTCTACAGAATGTAGGTACTTGCTGTGATGTTCTTGGCTGCAAAAATTAGATGAGTCTTTATCTCAGTAGAATATTAGCTTTTCCATAGAAATTATAAATTTAAATTATACACTGTGAAAGGGAGTACAGAAGCTGAGAAAATTGAATGAGAAAAGAGTCTATATTCAAGTTTCCTATTTAATAATGTAAAGTGCACACTAATTGAAGAATCTGGGATTTTGGAATTGGTCATCGCTAATGAAATTTCGGTATTTGGGATAAAAGGACTGAAGATTAGAGGCGGACTGAAATGGAATGTCACACTGCTGCTTCTTTAGTAGATAGAAAAGCTTTAATAACTTTGTTTATGATTTTTGCTTCAGGATTGTTCAGAGAAAAGGCTCCACCCCACCCCCATTCTAGTCTGTCTTCATTGTCTTAGTCCTTTGGCAGAAAAGAAAACCAAGAAATCCGAAAATGGACGTGGCAGGTTTGGCGTGATGGGGAGCAGGTCTTTACCTGTGGCCACGTGACTCCACAGGCTTGCACTTAATTCTAGGCTGTGATCTGTCTCAGTGTCTCTGAGTCAAATGGCCCCCCTTTCAGCTACTGAATGTAGGGAAATCTGCATGCACGTGACCTCAAGTGGTCTATGAGAAATGGTGGTGCTGATGGCTTATCACCGCCACAGCAGGAAAAAGTGTTCCTGATGAGTAAGGCATCAGGCTTGTTGAAGGCATCCAAATTGGCCCCGACACATGGTTACTGGCAGATAAGATGTGATCAGAAGGCACTGACTCCAGTGCCTTGGAATTTTTTGAAACAAATTTTGGGCTCGAAGGAAAAACAAGCAAACAGGAAAATGAACATGCAGCAGAACAAGAACAAAGGAAAATTCATACACAAAACGAAAGGAAAATGAGTCAAAGAGATGAGTGTGGGTGTTGATTGGTTTATTCTGACTTTACACATGGTCGTTTCATATCGGCATCGTGCGTGGTGTGATCTCATTGCCTTAGGATCCCACAAGCGGAATCTCAGAACTCACTAGAACACGTTTTCCCTCCCAGGAGACCTTGGTTAACTCTGCTTACTCAGACTTTATTTAAAACATACCCATCCTGTAGGTAATGACTAAGTGTAATATGAAGACATCTCACACGTCTGACTAAAAGCTCAATGGAAAAACAGGCAAAGAATACAGACATTTGGCAATTGAATGTAGAAATCACTATTGAAATATGAACAAAAAGTTCACTCTGACAATTTTAAATGAAAATAACATGACAATAGCATTATTTTTAAATCTCTGAAAGTGGCAAGTGAAAGTGAGAAGAATATGTCCTGAGATGGTAACCTGTGGTCTTGTAAATTGGTATAATTTTCTTAAAAATTTTTTTTTCATGTGAACCATGCAAAAAGTCTTTATTCACTTTGTTAGAATATTGCTTCTGTTCTCTGTGTTGGCTTTTGGGCTGCGAGGCACGTGGGATCTGGGGTCTTAGCTTCGAACCTGCGCCTCCTGCTTTGGAAGATGACGTTCTAACCACTGGACCTCCAGGGAAGCCCCTTGCGTGACTTTCTGAAGACCAGCTTGGCGAGACTGTGTTCATTCAGAGACTTGTTTTTGCATGATCTGACCCATCCTAAAACATAAACTTGATCGTGATTTTTCTTTAGTATGGTCTGCTGTTGTCTCGCCTGAAAGCAGGGTCAGTCGATTGCTTTTCTGCAAAGGGATAGGAGATAAATATTTAGGGTTTGTGCACCACGTGGTCCCCGTCTCACTTGCTCAGCTCTGCCCTTGTGCACAGAAGCAGCCATGTTGCTGAGCCACACTCAGTCGTGTCAGACTCTCTGCGACCCCGTGGACTGCAGCCCACCAGGCTCCTCTCTCCATGGGATTTCCCAGGCAAGCATACTGCAGTGGGTTGCCATCTCCTCCTCCCGGGGAATCTTCCCAGTCCAGGGATGGAACCTGTGTCTCCTGCATTGGCAGGCGGATTCTTTACCTGGGAAGCAACCCCCCCACCCCCCAAAAAAGCCAGTCATACAAAGTAGCTAAATAGACAAACATGACTGTTTTCCAATGAAACTTTATTTATAAGCACTGACATTTCAGTTTCATACAATTTTCTCATCTTCCTAATATTATTACCCTTAAGATTTTTTTAACTATTAAAAATGTAAAACCCATTCTTAGCTCACTGGTGGTTCCAAAAGAGGTGGTGGGCTATATTTGGCCATCTGGCTCTGATTTAAAACACCTATGGCTTAAAACATAAACGCTCAAACCTCCCAAACTTTTACTGTAGTCTAATAAGTGTACAACCATATTCTGCTTTAAAAATATACCTTAATTCAAAATACTTGATTGCTAAAGAAAGTGAACCATCATCTGAGCATTCATTGAGTCATAATCATTTTGCTGGTGGGGAGTTTTGGTTCGACATGGACGGGTGCTGACTGATCAGAACGGGGACTGCTGAAGCCCGCAGTGAAGTCTGCTGCCCTGATCGACTTCGCCTTCCGCTAGTCATTTCTCTGTACTGGGCGATGTTGTTTGATCGCATTTTACCCACAGGAGACCGTCTTTCAAAATTGGAGTCAAACCCCACTGCTGCTGTATCAACTAAGTTATGCAATGTTCTTAATTCTTCGTTGTCAGTTCAGCAACCTTCACAGCCTCTTCACCACCAGGAGTAGATCCCAGCTCAGGCTCACCCATCAGAAGCACCTCCTCGTCTGTTAAAGCGTTATCACGACGTTGCGGTGTCGCAGTCATATCTTCGGCTCCACTGCTCATCCCGGTTCCCTTGCTGTGTCCCCCTTGTCTGCAGGCGTCTCCTCGCGTGAAGCCTTGAGCTCCGCAGAGTCGCCTGAGAGAGCTGGAATCAACTTCTTCCAAACTCCTGTTAATGCTGATATTGTGACCTCTCCTCATGAAATACAGTGTCCTTGGTGGTGTCTAGAATGCTGAATCCTTTTCAGAAGATTTTCAATTTGCCCAGATCCAGCAGAGGAGTCACTGTCAATGGCAGCTAGAGCTTGCAAAGTGTATTCCTTAAAAAAGTAAGACTTGAAAGTCAAAATTACCCCTTAAACCAGGGACTGCAGAATGGATATTATGTTAGCAGGTGTGAAAACCTCAGGATCACCTAGTCCAGCCCCATCAGAACCCCTGGATGACCAGGTGCATGGTCCATGAGCATTAATATTTTAAAGAGAATCTTTTCTTTTTTCTCCTGAGTAGTAGGTCCCAACAGTGGGCTTAAAATACTTGGTGAGTTGTGCTGTTGACAATGTGCCATCCAGGCTTTGTGGTCCCCATACGGAGTGCAGAGTGGAGCGGGCATAATCCTTAAGGGGCCTATGTTTCTGGAATGGCAAATGAGTACTGGCTTCAACTTCAAGTCACCAACTGCTTTGGCCCCTAACAGAAGAGTCAGCCTGTCCTTTGAAGCTTGAAAGCCAGGCATTGACTTCTGTCTGTAAAGATGAAAATCCTAGATGGCGTCTTCTGCAATAAAGCTGTTTCTTCTACCCTGAAGTTTCTTTGTTCAGTGAGGCTACCTTCAGTGGCCCCCAGATGGCACAGTGGTAAAGAACCCGCCTGCCAGTGCAGGAGACATGAGAGACGTGGGTTTGCCCTGGGTCAGGAAGCTCCCCTGGAGAAGGAGACGGCAACCCACTCCAGTATCCTCGCCTGGAGAATCCCATGGATAGAGGAGCCTGGTGGGCTACAGTCCATGGAGTCGCAGGGTCAGACACGACTGAGCGACTAACGCAATAAATAAGCAAATAAAAACCAGAAAGTATAATAGGATCCTGTTTTTCAAAAGTAGGCAATAAGTTGTCTTAGCTAGATCTCCTGGGTAGCTCGCGGCAGCTTCTACAGAGCACCTGCTGCTTCTTCTGACATGTGGATGAGGTGGAGGCAGCTGTTTTCCTCCAGCCTCACGAACCAGCCTCTGCTAAGTGCCAAGCTTTTCTTCTGCAGCTTCCTCGTGCCTCTCAGCCTTAAAGGAGGTGAAGAGAGTTAAGGCTTTGTTCTGACTGAGGCTTAGCTTTAAGGGAATATTGGGCCGGCTTTGATCTTCTGACCAGACCACCAAGACCTCCTGCGTGTTGGCAGTAAGGCTCTTTCACTTTCTTAGCATTTGTGTGCTCACTGGAGCAGCACTTTCATTTTTCTTCAAGGACTTTTCTTTCACATTCACAACTTGGCTGACTGCGTGGGGCGAGAGGCCTGGCTTGAAGCCCGTCTCAGCTTCAGACATACTTTTCTCACTAAGCTCAGTCATCACTAGCTTTTGATTTAAAGTGAGAGACTCGAGACTCTTCCTTTCTCTTAAATACTTAGAAGTCCTGGTAGGGCCGCTCATTGGTCTAGTTTCAATATTAGGGAACAGGGAGGCCTAGGCAGAGGGAGAGAGGCGGGTCTGACCAGCTGATGGAGTGGTCAGAACAGACACAGCATTTATCCGTGAAGTCCTCTGTTTTTCATGGGTGGAATTCACGGTGTCCCGAAACATTTGAGATGGTGACATCAAAGTCACCAAAGCAAATAAAATACCTATAAAAAATTTGGACATATTGGGAAAACTACCAAAACGTGGCTCACGGATAGGGAGTGACCAAATGCTGTTGGAACAACAGAGCTGATAGACTTGCTCAAGGCGGGGTTGCTATAAACCTTCAATTTGTAGAACCATGCAGGCTCTGCAAAGCACAGTAAAATGAGGTCTGCGTGTGTCATCAGACATCCAGCATTCAACTTTCCAGTCACCTCATAAAAGTTAAACATGTGTGTGTGTATTTTTTTTTAAATTGTTTATTTGAATTGGGATCTGATTGATTTCCACATATGACAAATAAACTTCTGATTTATAGGTGCCCCCATTCTTCCTCACACCTTCTCTCTTTCTTTCCTTGCAATTTATTTATGGAATAGACTGGATCATTTGTCCAGAGTCTGGATTTGGCTGGTTGCACCCCAGGGTGGCCCTACCTTCTAAGTGAAGTGAAGTCGCTTAGTCATGTTCGAGTCTTTGCGACCCCATGGACTGTAGTCTACCAGGCTCGTTAGTCCACAAAATTTTCCAGGCAAGAGTACTGGAGTGGGTTGCCATTTCCTTCTCCAGGGGATCTTCTGGAGTGGGTTGCCATTTCCTTCTCCAGGGTATCTTCCCAACCCAGGGATCGAACCCGAGTCTCCGGCACTGCAGGCAGATGCTTTACCGCCTGAGCCATCAGGGAAGCCCTGCCTTCTAAGTTTCCTATAAATTGATAGCTCTGTACGGAGGCTTGATAAGGTCAACCTGAGAATAGATTGTGGGGAAGGCAAGGAAGAGTCGTGGATGCTTTGTTGCTTTTTGTAGGGAGGTGCCAGGAGCCAGCGTCAGGAACTCCACCCATGGCAAAGGTCATGAGGAAGGAGGCTTCGGAAGGATCGAGCCACAGGAGACCCCCTGTTCCCAAGCATCTACCCCCCAAACCAGAGTCTGTTTTATGCTCTCACCTACACCTCTGACTTTACGGGAGGCTCTCCCCCATCACCATTCTCTCAGAGAAGGAGTTAACTTGCAGCTCCAGTTAATAAAAATTCCTGGGTGAGACAAGAGCGTTTCGGCTTACGAACTCCTCTGAAGGTTATCTAGCCCACCTGCATAGGTTCATCCGGCCACATGTGATTGTTTACAGCCTCCCAACCGTGAGAGGCACGAGATGTTTTAGACTTACTAAAAGCAGATTCTTTTGGGAAGTTAGAAATTATTAGTATAGTGGGTTGATTAGGAATTATATTGGTGAAGGGTTTTACATTTGTTGTGCCAATAATTGCTGCTAATTCCCTGCCCTGGGTGTGACAAGGGTGTCTCAGGTCAATCCTCTCTGCTGGAAAACTAGCCTGTGTGACAGAATTATCCATACTTCTGCCAAGCACATGATTGTTTACTACCTCTCAACCATAAACAGCACAGAGAGTTTGGAGTATTTTGAAAGTCTTAATTAGCAAAGGGCTTTTCTCATTGTTGAGTCAATGATTGCCTCAGGGCCTCCATATCCTTGGGCACCTGGGAATATATTAATGTATTTGGAATATAGAAAAGGAAATAGAGTAGTTTCTGATATTAGCAATACTAGACTTTTTGAGTTAATGAATTTTCTCTTTTGTTATAGATCGCTGAACTTTGTTATCAATTACTGTGTCCTTGCTATGTAAAAATGTAACTTTATCACTATCTTAAGACTAAAGAGATCTTAAGGGGAACATTGGTGAAGGGTTTTCATTTGTTGGGCTGATGTTTGCTGCTAAATCTCCATATTCCCTGCCCTTATAATGAATATAACTAGCATATAGGAGAAATAAGTGTTAACCTTTAAGATTAATCATGTTAACGTTAGGCTAAATAAATTCCTTTTTTAGTTGTAACCCACTACACCCTCACCCTATAGGAATGCAACTTTATCTGGTACCTTCAGAGGGTGGCGCCTGGTTTAAGAAAAAATCACCCCTGGAAAAAATGTTTTCTGGTTGACTGACCGTTATCAGAAAGGGCCATAAAATGTCAGCAGGCCTCATGGCCAGAAGATGATGTAAAACTCATAAGACCTTTGTATAATTTTATACGAAGCACCTGATTGTGAAAGGGTCAGATCTGCTGACTCCGCGTGACTCTTTATTCATCCCTATGTATAACAAAAATATATAAGCAAACCTGAAAAATAAAGAAATCGGATCAGTTTCTGAAAAGACTGATTCCCCCGTGTCGTTTCTTTCTTGCTCCCCATCTTTCTGGCTGAATTCCCATCTGGAACGTGGGTGCTCACCAAGCCTGCTAATTTTGCCTGGGCTTCTAAGATCAGACTGGGGAGGCCTCAGTGCCTCCTCTCCTTTGGGAGAACGGAAAGACGCCTGTGGCCTACGTAGGTGGTGATTGGTATTCCGCATAAACCAAGTTATTCAGCCCCTTTTTCTCCACAAATTTTCCTACTACACTATCCGTTTTTAATCTCTCACTATATCTGTAATTAAATAAGTTTTTTCCTAGGATGCCTACTCTGTCTCCCCTTCACATTACCCTGGATCCATCGGGGCTGGACCCCAGCAGGGAGGCTTGCTTTCTCTTTTTTTATGACATTTACAGATACTGTTGGTAGCAACCTAGCTTCATTAACTAAGTTGTTCAGTCACTAAGTCATGTCTGACTCTTTGCAATCCCATGGTCTGTAGCCCACCAGGCTCCTCTGTCCGTGGACTACTCCAGGCAAGAGTACTGGAGTGGGTTGCCATTCCCTTCTCCAGGGGATCTTCCTGACCCAGGGATCAAACTCACATCTTCTGTGTTGCCTGGATTGGCAGGCAAATTCTTTACCACTGAGCCACTAGGGAAGCCCAGACTCATTAGTTAACATTTCCCAAATTGCTATAGTCTAATTCTAGCAACTTTTTTCATTAGCTAGAAACTTCTGTTTAAAAAAAAGTCTTCTTGTTTACAACTTTTCTCCCAAGTGGTACACTTTATGTAGGAAAGTCAGGGCAAATGCTTAATTTTCCCTCTATATTTACTACTTTTAAAATAATGAGTTAGTAAGCATCTGTGATCGGAGAAGGCAATGGCACCCCACTCCAGTACTCTTGCCTGGAAAATCCCATGGACGGAGGAGCCTGGTAGGCTGCAGTCCATGGGGTTGCTAAGAGTTGGGCACGACTGAGCGACTTCACTTTCACTTTTCACTTTCATGCATTGGAGAAGGAAATGGCACCCCACTCCAGTATTCTTGCCTGGAGCATCCCAGAGACAGAGGAGCCTAGTGGGCTGCCGTCTATGGGGTCGCACAGAGTCGGACATGATTGAAGCGACTCAGCAACAACAGCAGCAAGCATCTGTGATCGGTTAGTGTGATTATTTATATGGGGAGGGTCACTGTGACTTACAGATTATACATACATGCATACATAAACACATGCATACACGCATGAAACCTACACCCTTAGTATCTTATGGTAATTTTTCCTGTCATTGCTCAGAGTATCCCACTTTGATGGGAACAGTGGGCAGAGCTTCTTCAGGTTGGCTCCTGAGCCCTTTTGTAAGACGTCTGTAGTCTTTGCTAGGGTCCTTGTCATATGGGGATTTCAGCCTCTCCTGTACATTTCCAGTTTCCTATCTGTAATCAGTCATTTTTGCAAGAAGCCCTGGTTCTTTTAAGTAGGAAAAAGTATTTGAACACCACTGTCTAGTCGGCAGGGGTCATCATTGGTACTGAGATGGCTTTCTCAGTGGAACGATGCTAGGAAATATGTAGATATGTTTTAAAAATAAAAAGAAACTGTGAGTCTTTATTGATGCCTCCAGTTCTAATCGAAGGGTTTTTAAGGTTTGTGCTAAATGTGTTTTTATATCAGATCTCTATCTTCTTTCTCTTATCCTAGAATCTGAGTTTTCAACAGGACTAGGAATTTTATTTGCTTTTTATTTTTCTTTAAAAAAAGTTCATTGTAATATAGTTGCTCTGCAGTGAGGGATTTTAGAGTAATATTCTGTTAACACTCAGTGATTTTATGTTTCATGCCCTCCCAACATTCTAGGAGTAACAGTACCACACTCCTGCCAACTGTGTGATTATGGAAGAGACTGTACAGCTTGTCTGGGTCACTTTCTTTGTCTTGAGCGTATTTACAGGACACCCTCCAGAAGCATGCAGACAAATTATTGTGCTTTAACGTTGCATAGAATGGTTAGATTTCTCTACGTGTGATGGTGCTACCACCTAGATATATATTTAAAACCATTTGCTTTTATTTTTGGTGCTGTATTTTAAAAATAATATCTAGGTTTTATAATTATCTGAAGCATTTACNGTGCTTTAACGTTGCATAGAATGGTTAGATTTCTCTACGTGTGATGGTGCTACCACCTAGATATATATTTAAAACCATTTGCTTTTATTTTTGGTGCTGTATGTTAAAAATAATATCTAGGTTTTATAATTATCTGAAGCATTTACATAGTTTCAAAAAAATATCCAGAACAAATGTAGATTCAAGGTAGGCTAAACTTATGTATATACACTTCTACTGTTTGTTTTAGAAAAAGAAGCAAATGCATATTTATCATATATTTATTTTGTTGTTCAGTCACTAAGTCGCCACAGGCCTCATAGCCAAAACATGAAACAGAGGCAATATCGTAACAAATTCAATACTTAATAGAATGGTCCACATCAAGAAAAACATCTTTCAAAAGAAACACAAGTAAATATCAACTGCATGATGATCAGACTTGTCCCAAGAAAGTGACTATTCCTGAACTACGTGCCATGGCTTAGTTCCGAATAATATTCACCTAACAATAATGATATCATGATTAAGTACTAATGTAACAAATTTGTATATAAATGAGTTGGGAATCTGACTAGAAGGCAAGAACATATGGAGACTAGTTGTAAAAGAGATGTGGTAAATGAGTTAAACCTTAGGATTTACAGCAAGAAGTCCACAGGGAATATTCTAGAATGGAACAGTTAAGAAATGGTGGTATTTGTTGCTTAGGTATCGGAAAGGACACGGCCTAAAAAACATCTAAGAGAGTAGGAAGCGATTGTTTCAGGGAGATGGGAGTAGCGTATACACAAGAAAAGTGCGAATTTTCAAAGAGAGCTGCCTGGAGCCCTGTGGCCTTTAAGGCCTTTAGCTGGATGGCATTGATACAGCACCTTTCTTAGAGAGAAGCCGGGGCGAGAGACAGCAACGGAAAGGGCCGCATCGTGGGAGGGTCACCATCAGCACCAACAGCGCTGTTCTCGTTTGGCTGCTCAGCCGTGTCCGACTCTTTGCAGCCCCGCCAGGCTCCTCCGCCCATGGGACTCTCCAGACAAGAGTACTGGAGGGCGTTGCCGTTTCCTTCTCCAGGGGATCTTCCCGACTCAGGGATCGAACCCAGGGCTCCTGAACTGCAGGCACATTCTTTACCATCTGAGCCTCCAGGGAAACCTATTAACATGAACAAATTATTATTTTTTTTTAAAGAGACTTGGAGTAGAAACAGAAGTATAACCCCAACTAGAATAAATAGCAAGTCAAATCGTGTCTTAATTGAGCAAATATTGATGGGTTTTTAAAACCAAGAAAATGTATGCTATTCCCAAATGGAATTCCTATTTAAATGAAATGACCTTCTTCTCTCAACCGCTAATTAAATGAGAACCACAGAGAGAGAATGAAGAGCTGTGAACTGTGAGTACATCTTAAAAGTGAAAATACTGTCCTCTGGGGTAATGTATTAACACCTTCAATTTGCCAAAGAATCAGCAATAATGGTCAATTTATTGCTCTCAGGGAAGTCATATGACTGCTGAAATGTGTAAAGAGANTGAACTTTTGGAAGTGAGGGCTGAAGTCCGGACACAACTTTTCAGTGAATGCAAATCACAGTCTTGGGTTCTCCTGCAAGTCAGCATGTGACACGGCTGGAGGCCTCGTGCCTGCTCAGAGCAGGGGCCGCGCTGATGAGTGATGCCCTTGAATCTCTAGTGAGCGTGACGTGCGTGTGTGGGCTGCGTGCAGCTGGGCGCGCTCAGCTGTTCCACCCTGCCCCGTCCTGCCCGACAGTGTGTGTCTCGCCCCATCAGCCCAGGGTTGGTCAGCTCTGGGCAGGGATGCGGTTGTGCTTTCAGGTCTCACGCAGGGAACACAGTCATGAACAGCACCTGGTGCATAATTTGCAGGATCTGCTTACTCTGCTCCTTGGAAGAAAAGCTATGACAAGCCTAGACAGCATATTAAAAAGCAGTTTAATCACATCACTGCCAACAAAGGTCCCTGCAGTCAAAGCTATGGCTTTTCCAGTGGCCATGTATTGATGTGAGAGTTGGACCAGGAAGAAGACTGAATGCTGAAGAGCTGATGCTTTTGAACTGTGGTGTTGGAGAAGATGCTTGAGAGTCCCCTGGACTGCAAGGAGATCCAACCAGTCCATCCTAAAGGAGATCAGTCCTGGGTGTTCACTGGAGGGACTGATGGTGAAGCTCCGCTACTCTGGCCACCTGCCCTGAAGAGCCAGCTCATTGGAACCCTGATGCTGGGAAACATTGCAGGCAGGAGGAGAAGGGGATGGCAGAGGATGAGATGGGTGGATGGCATCATCGACTCAATGGGCATGAGTTTGAACAAACTGTGGGAGACGGTGAAGGACAGAGGAGCCTGGTGTGCTGCAGTCCGTGGGAAAGAGTTGGACATGACTGAGCAGCCCAACAGCAGCAAAGAAAATTGATAATTAATGAGAGCCTCCTGGATAGCCCAGCCTGTACTGTAGAGTAGACGATGCCGTATCCTATACAGCGCTGATCAGCTCTGCTCAGTGCTTTATGGCTGACCTAAATGGAAGGAAATCCAAGACAGAGGGGATATCTGTAAACATATAGCTGATTCATTTTGCTGAACAGAAGACATTTACACAACATTGTAAAGCATCTGTGACGTGGACTGAAGTCGCCCAGTCGTGTCCGACTCTCTGTGACCCTGTGGACTGTAGCCCATCAGGCTCCTCCGTCCATGGGCTTCTCCAGGCAAGAACACTGGAGTGGGCTGCCATTTCCTTCTCCAGGGGATCTTCCGCACCCAGGGATTGAACCTGGGTCTCCCGTGTGGTGGGCAGACGCTTTATCCTCTAAGCCACAAAGTAATAAAGAGGATAGGCACGTCCAGTTTTCTTTATCCAGCCCCCTTTAAGAGTTCCCCAGTTCCCTGAAGAGAGAAAAACGTTCGCAGGCAAACAATAAAAGACTCGAAGCAGCCTTTTCGCAGCCCTTGAGCCGGTCTTGAACTTTCCAGGGGCTTGTCCTCCACAGGAAAAACACTGAGCTCTTCCTCTGTGCTTTTGCATCTGGAGAGGAGGCCCCCCTCTCCAAGTGCTGAGTGACATCTCAGAGCTTCTTTCTTTCCAGTCAAAGTGGAAAATATCAACTAAGGTTTCAAAGGAAAGGAAATGTTATGTATTTTCTCATCAAATTTGGCATTATCTCTCTGGCAGGCGGGCCTTTAATCTTCGGCACAGTGTTTTTCCATTGTATAACTTTGAGCTTGCCTTCAATCTGTCTTGCGCTTTTAACTTGCGCTTTCCAAAATACGAAAGGGCTTTGCACAACTTATCTTCTTTTCTCATTTGTTTCCGCGATACTTCTGATTATCATTTGCCAGGGTTTCTCCAGAGAAGCTCACAGTTTTGCCCCTGTGAATACTGAATGTGAGCCAGATAAAGTTCCTTTGTTAGTGGGAATTCGTTAACGACCTTGATAAAAAGAGCTTTCCAAATCCAGCATCCTGGGAGGACTGAAATGATTCAGGGTCTGTTGATAGAAACATATAAATGAGAAAGTGCAGTAATAGGCCTTTAGAGAAAATCCCATTAAAGTTTTAAATGAGAAGGAAAGCAGGGCACTTCTGTTCTTGTGCTGGAGAACAATGGTGACGCGCCTCTGCCAGCCTCTCCCCCTAAGCCCTGGAAAATAGAGCCGTGAGATTGATCTCTAGGAGTCAAACTTTATTTTTTTAATAATTTGGTTTCGGTGTTTATGTATTTATTCTCGGCTGTGCTGGGTCTTCGCTGCTGAAGGGGTTTCCTCTGGTTGCAGCGGGAGGGCCCTAGGCGCACGGGCTTCGGGAGTGCATCTCCCGGGCTCTCGAGTGCAGCCTCAGTAGGTGTGACTCACGGACTTCGTTGCTCCGCAGCTCATGAGACCTTCCGGATCAGGGATGGAACCCCTGTCTGCTGCATCGGCAGGTGGATTCTTCACCACTGAACCACCAGGGAAGCCCCTTGTGAAACTTGTGAATCAGTCTGTCCTTGAACAGATCACAACAGAGACGTGTAAAGATGGAACTGCTCGCAGCCTGATGAAATGTATTAGGGAAATATACATCAGACAGACACGTGAGCAATGCAAACAGAATTCACAGAGGGAGATGTTGGCAGGTGTTTTCAGAAGCTGTCGGACCAGGAAATGGGGTGGGGGCTGGGGCCCAGAACTTTATTAGCTGGACTTAAACATTCTTGCCTGTAAGGTCATGCCTGACTCTTTTGACCCCTTGGACTGTAGCCTTCCAGGCTCCTGTGCTCCTGGAATTTTCTAGGCAAGAATGCTGGGAGTGGGCTGCCATGCCCTCCTCCAGGGGATCTTCCTGACCCAGGGACTGAACCCACATCTCTTGGGTCTCCTGCCTTTGCAGGC
>SJYW01003408.1:70965-110591 GCA_006410735.1 Raphicerus campestris | reverse complement strand
GCAGGGAACACAGTCATGAACAGCACTTGGTGCATAATTTGCAGGATCTGCTTACTCTGCTCCTTGGAAGAAAAGCTATGACAAGCCTAGACAGCGTATTAAAAAGCAGTTTAATCACATCACTGCCAACAAAGGTCCCTGCAGTCAAAGCTATGGCTTTTCCAGTGGCCATGTATTGATGTGAGAGTTGGACCAGGAAGAAGACTGAATGCTGAAGAGCTGATGCTTTTGAACTGTGGTGTTGGAGAAGATGCTTGAGAGTCCCCTGGACTGCAAGGAGATCCAACCAGTCCATCCTAAAGGAGATCAGTCCTGGGTGTTCACTGGAGGGACTGATGGTGAAGCTCCGCTACTCTGGCCACCTGCCCTGAAGAGCCAGCTCATTGGAACCCTGATGCTGGGAAACATTGCAGGCAGGAGGAGAAGGGGATGGCAGAGGATGAGATGGGTGGATGGCATCATCGACTCAATGGGCATGAGTTTGAACAAACTGTGGGAGACGGTGAAGGACAGAGGAGCCTGGTGTGCTGCAGTCCGTGGGAAAGAGTTGGACATGACTGAGCAGCCCAACAGCAGCAAAGAAAATTGATAATTAATGAGAGCCTCCTGGATAGCCCAGCCTGTACTGTAGAGTAGACGATGCCGTATCCTATACAGCGCTGATCAGCTCTGCTCAGTGCTTTATGGCTGACCTAAATGGAAGGAAATCCAAGACAGAGGGGATATCTGTAAACATATAGCTGATTCATTTTGCTGAACAGAAGACATTTACACAACATTGTAAAGCATCTGTGACGTGGACTGAAGTCGCCCAGTCGTGTCCGACTCTCTGTGACCCTGTGGACTGTAGCCCATCAGGCTCCTCCGTCCATGGGCTTCTCCAGGCAAGAACACTGGAGTGGGCTGCCATTTCCTTCTCCAGGGGATCTTCCGCACCCAGGGATTGAACCTGGGTCTCCCGTGTGGTGGGCAGACGCTTTATCCTCTAAGCCACAAAGTAATAAAGAGGATAGGCACGTCCAGTTTTCTTTATCCAGCCCCCTTTAAGAGTTCCCCAGTTCCCTGAAGAGAGAAAAACGTTCGCAGGCAAACAATAAAAGACTCGAAGCAGCCTTTTCGCAGCCCTTGAGCCGGTCTTGAACTTTCCAGGGGCTTGTCCTCCACAGGAAAAACACTGAGCTCTTCCTCTGTGCTTTTGCATCTGGAGAGGAGGCCCCCCTCTCCAAGTGCTGAGTGACATCTCAGAGCTTCTTTCTTTCCAGTCAAAGTGGAAAATATCAACTAAGGTTTCAAAGGAAAGGAAATGTTATGTATTTTCTCATCAAATTTGGCATTATCTCTCTGGCAGGCGGGCCTTTAATCTTCGGCACAGTGTTTTTCCATTGTATAACTTTGAGCTTGCCTTCAATCTGTCTTGCGCTTTTAACTTGCGCTTTCCAAAATACGAAAGGGCTTTGCACAACTTATCTTCTTTTCTCATTTGTTTCCGCGATACTTCTGATTATCATTTGCCAGGGTTTCTCCAGAGAAGCTCACAGTTTTGCCCCTGTGAATACTGAATGTGAGCCAGATAAAGTTCCTTTGTTAGTGGGAATTCGTTAACGACCTTGATAAAAAGAGCTTTCCAAATCCAGCATCCTGGGAGGACTGAAATGATTCAGGGTCTGTTGATAGAAACATATAAATGAGAAAGTGCAGTAATAGGCCTTTAGAGAAAATCCCATTAAAGTTTTAAATGAGAAGGAAAGCAGGGCACTTCTGTTCTTGTGCTGGAGAACAATGGTGACGCGCCTCTGCCAGCCTCTCCCCCTAAGCCCTGGAAAATAGAGCCGTGAGATTGATCTCTAGGAGTCAAACTTTATTTTTTTAATAATTTGGTTTCGGTGTTTATGTATTTATTCTCGGCTGTGCTGGGTCTTCGCTGCTGAAGGGGTTTCCTCTGGTTGCAGCGGGAGGGCCCTAGGCGCACGGGCTTCGGGAGTGCATCTCCCGGGCTCTCGAGTGCAGCCTCAGTAGGTGTGACTCACGGACTTCGTTGCTCCGCAGCTCATGAGACCTTCCGGATCAGGGATGGAACCCCTGTCTGCTGCATCGGCAGGTGGATTCTTCACCACTGAACCACCAGGGAAGCCCCTTGTGAAACTTGTGAATCAGTCTGTCCTTGAACAGATCACAACAGAGACGTGTAAAGATGGAACTGCTCGCAGCCTGATGAAATGTATTAGGGAAACATACATCAGACAGACACATGAGCAATGCAAACAGAATTCAGAGGGAGATGTTGGCAGGTGTTTTCAGAAGCTGTCGGGCCAGGAAATGGGGTGGGGGCTGGGGCCCAGAACTTTATTAGCTGGACTTAAACATTCTTGCCTGCAAGGTCATGCCTGACTCTTTTGACCCCTTGGACTGTAGCCTTCCAGGCTCCTGTGCTCCTGGAATTTTCTAGGCAAGAATGCTGGGAGTGGGCTGCCATGCCCTCCTCCAGGGGATCTTCCTGACCCAGGGACTGAACCCACATCTCTTGGGTCTCCTGCCTTTGCAGGCAGGCTCTTTGCCACTAGCGCCACCTGGGAAGCCCTAAACACTCTGGACTCACTGGCAAGTGCATCCCGGCCGTCGGGATGGCTCGGCTGTGTTTTCTTAGGCTGAGTGCACGGAACACTCAGACTGCTTGTTAACTATCCTTAGTCATAACCTGCACACGCCAATCTTGGCTCACTCCCGTGAACATCCAACAGGGATAGATCACAGTGTTCATTCACAAGTAGGTAATTCTCATTTCTCAGGGTGAATTAATAAACCACAGTTCTGGCCTTCCGCATAAGATGACTGAGTCGCCTCATGAGGAAGACCTGGACCCCGGATGCTGGCGGGAGGTCCCAGCATCATCACGTTGCTCCTCTGTGAGTGGCTTCCTGACGGATCTTGGGCCGCTGAGCATTCTGGGAGCATCGTCCTGATGGATTTAGCACGCTGAGCATTCTGGGAGCAGTTTGGATGTTTAGTTTGTCCTCTTCCACATCTTAGTCCTTGATAAATAAATATATATTTATCATTCCTGATCCCTAATTTAGATCATGTCATAAAACGATACTCTGAAGGCTAAAACGGGTGGAGTGACACAATGAGGCCCCTGGCTTTTCATGTTGGATGCAATTAACTCACTGTTTGTATAAATCTGTCTAGAAAACATCATGTATACTCATCATGAAGTTGCGGCTCATTCTTTTAACAGTGCATTTTACCTTCTTTTTTGCTGTGTCCTTGACACTGCCTTTGCTGGTTTCAGATAAGTATCTCCTAGTTGGTCACATCCTCAAACCTGCATTTGCTTGGTAAAGTAGGATTTTTTTTTTACTCTATTTATTGATGTGGACTATTTTTTAAAAACTGTTATTGAATTTGTTGCAGTATTGCTTCTGTTTTATGTTTTGGCTTTTTGGGCAGAAGGGATGTGGGATCCTAGCTTCCCAACCTTCACCCCCTGCAATGGAAGGGGAAATCTTAACCACTGGACCTCCAGGGAAGTCCCAGCAGACTACCTCTGGTGCCTGACTTCTGCCCAGGTCTTCTTACAGCTGATCTCGGCTCCTTGTCTGTACTTTGAGCCTTTTCAGCATCTGTTTCAACAGTGACTCCTCACAACTAAGCCTCCTGCCCACAGTCTAACTCTCCCCACCATCCCTGTTGCTCTAGTCTCTCCAAAGCTTTAAAAAAATACCTTTCAAGACTGGGTGAATGGACTTAATCCGCCTGCCCATGAGGGGACACCGTTTCGGTCCATGGTGTGGGAAGATCCCACATGTTGTGGGGCAGCTAAGCCCGTGGACACACCTGCTAGAGGCTGTGCTCAGCAGCAAGAGAAGCCCGCACACCGCGGGTAAGAGAAGCGCCCGCTCCCTGCAGCGAGCCGAAGCCCGTGCAGCGTGGAGACCCAGGCCAGCAATGAATAAACAAAGGACGCATTAAAGCAAAACGGAGCAGACCGTCTCCTTCTATGGTGCCGTCCAACCAAAGAACAGCAAGAAGAATTTTGAGAAACCTGTGAAAGGGAGGCGTCGAAGCAGCAACGTGGCCACACAGCCCCGTGAACCCAGACAAGGCGTTTGCCACTGCAGGCGACCGTAGGCAGAAGTGGCAAGGTCCCGAGCGTCGCAGGAGGCAGGCCCCTGGGAGGAGGGGCAGGAAGGCCACGGTGTCTCAGCTCCGGGGAGGGAAAGTGTGATGGGATAATCCTGCCCTTGAGCAGCCCTGAGAAAGGCCTGGGATCCCTGTGGAAAATCCCTGCACACCAGTCGGGAGTGAGCGCCGTCTGGAGGGGTGTAGATGAGCCCCCGGGGTCTGAGCGGGGCCTTGCTGCAGTCAGGAAGCCTCAGCCGCACACCTGTTTTCCATCGTCAGCACGCGGTGGCTTCGTGTAACATTCCTGCCTGCTTTGGAAAATAGCGGCCGGTTTGCAGCCTGGTTTCTTGCCGTCAGATGGGGACCCTGGGAGTTCATTTCAATTCCTGTGAATTCTCCAGGGTCACATGGTTTACAGTGAGTCTTTCGAAGGAAATTTCATATTTTCTGAGGTTGGAAAATGGACCCCTGAAAGAGTAGGAGTTTGATTTACCTAAACAAAAATCTCTTCATAATTTTCCCCCTGCATTCTCTAGACCCAACTCGCTCCTCACTGATAAATTCTACTTCAGCTTTAGAATGTAATTTTGCTCTGGTTAGCTTTCTGTCCATCAGAATCCCACAGTGATGATAACATCTAAGTATTTTGTTAAACAACATACTACTTTTGTAAATGAAACGTATTTTGAGAGAAAAAAAGTCACCTATACGAAGGTGAAGCACGTTGACAAGTGTTTCTTTAAGCAGAGCTAATTGCATGGAATATTTTATGGCATTTCCATGGAAAATGTTACAGGACATCCCTTGAGGATTTCGGGGGACGTTTTATAGCTGTTTCCTGCTCCATCAGCATTTTATAGGATCCTGTGGAAAGCAGGCCTGCTGCTTGCTCTGCATCTGGGAAGTCATGGCTGTTGGTTTCTGTGAAACGATGGAGGGGCTTAAAGTGCAAGCACGTTTGGGGGATGGGACGGGGTGCTGTGAAGAAGGGCTGTGACCCTGGAGTCCAGGACGGCTGGGAGAGGGCGAGTGGGGGGAGTGTATCCTTCTCAGCTGCCATACGGAAACTTTATTACCATAGTCCCAGGGTTGATCTCTTTCAGAATGGACTGGTTGGATCTCCTTGTAGTTCAAGGGATGCTCAAGAGTCTTCTCTAACACCACAGTTCAAAAGCATNGGGTGGGGGGAGTGTATCCTTCTCAGCTGCCATACGGAAACTTTATTACCGTAGTCCCAGGGCTGATCTCTTTCAGAATGGACTGGTTGGATCTCCTTGTAGTTCAAGGGATGCTCAAGAGTCTTCTCTAACACCACAGTTCAAAAGCATCAATTCTTTGGTGCTCAGCTTTCTTTATGGTCCAACTCTTACATCCATACATGACTACTGGAAAAACCGTAGCCTTGACTAGACAGACCCTTGTTAGTAAAGTAATGTCTCTGCTTTTTAATATGCTGTCTAGGTTGGTCATAGCTTTTCTTCCAAGGAGTAAGCGTCTTTTAATTTCATAGCTGCAGTCACCATCTGCAGTGGTTTTGCAGCCCCCCAAAAGTAAAGTCTGTCACTATTTCCACTGTTTCCCCATCTATTTACTGTGAAGTGATGGGACCAGATACCATCATCTTTGTTTTCTGAATGGTGAGTTTTAAGCCAATTTTTTCACTCTCGTCTTTCACTTTCATCAAGAGGCTCTTTAGTTTTTCTCTTTTTTCCATAAAGCATTAGCCCTTCTGATTTATTGAGAGATTTTGTTCTTTTTAGTTTTTGTCGGTGTGTAGTTGATTTGCAATGATGTGTTAGTTTCAAGTGTCTAGCACAGTAAATCAGTTTATCCACTCTTTTTTGGATTCTTTTCCCATATGGGTCATTGCAGAATATTGAGCAGAGTCCCCTGTGCTGGACAGCAGGTCCTTCTTAGTTATCTATTTTACATGTAGTAGTGTGTATATGTGAATCCCAGTCTCCTAATTCTTCCCCCCTTTCCCATTTGGTAACCATAAGTTTATTTTCCACATCTGTAACTCTGTTTTGTAAATAAGTTCATTTCTATCTTTNTCTGGTTAGCTTTCTGTCCATCAGAATCCCACAGTGATGATAACATCTAAGTATTTTGTTAAACAACATACTACTTTTGTAAATGAAACGTATTTTGAGAGAAAAAAAGTCACCTATACGAAGGTGAAGCACGTTGACAAGTGTTTCTTTAAGCAGAGCTAATTGCATGGAATATTTTATGGCATTTCCATGGAAAATGTTACAGGACATCCCTTGAGGATTTCGGGGGACGTTTTATAGCTGTTTCCTGCTCCATCAGCATTTTATAGGATCCTGTGGAAAGCAGGCCTGCTGCTTGCTCTGCATCTGGGAAGTCATGGCTGTTGGTTTCTGTGAAACGATGGAGGGGCTTAAAGTGCAGGCACGTTTGGGGGATGGGACAGGGTGCTGTGAAGAAGGGCTGTGACCCTGGAGTCCAGGACGGCTGGGAGAGGGCGGGTGGGGGGAGTGTATCCTTCTCAGCTGCCATACGGAAACTTTATTACCGTAGTCCCAGGGCTGATCTCTTTCAGAATGGACTGGTTGGATCTCCTTGTAGTTCAAGGGATGCTCAAGAGTCTTCTCTAACACCACAGTTCAAAAGCATCAATTCTTTGGTGCTCAGCTTTCTTTATGGTCCAACTCTTACATCCATACATGACTACTGGAAAAACCGTAGCCTTGACTAGACAGACCCTTGTTAGTAAAGTAATGTCTCTGCTTTTTAATATGCTGTCTAGGTTGGTCATAGCTTTTCTTCCAAGGAGTAAGCGTCTTTTAATTTCATAGCTGCAGTCACCATCTGCAGTGGTTTTGCAGCCCCCCAAAAGTAAAGTCTGTCACTATTTCCACTGTTTCCCCATCTATTTACTGTGAAGTGATGGGACCAGATACCATCATCTTTGTTTTCTGAATGGTGAGTTTTAAGCCAATTTTTTCACTCTCGTCTTTCACTTTCATCAAGAGGCTTTTTAGTTTTTCTCTTTTTTCCATAAAGCATTAGCCCTTCTGATTTATTGAGAGATTTTGTTCTTTTTAGTTTTTGTCGGTGTGTAGTTGATTTGCAATGATGTGTTAGTTTCAAGTGTCTAGCACAGTAAATCAGTTTATCCACTCTTTTTTGGATTCTTTTCCCATATGGGTCATTGCAGAATACTGAGCAGAGTCCCCTGTGCTGGACAGCAGGTCCTTCTTAGTTATCTATTTTACATGTAGTAGTGTGTATATGTGAATCCCAGTCTCCTAATTCTTCCCCCCTTTCCCATTTGGTAACCATAAGTTTATTTTCCACATCTGTAACTCTGTTTTGTAAATAAGTTCATTTCTATCTTTTTTTTTTTCTTTAGATTCCACATATAAGCGATGCATGCATGCGTGCTAAGTTGCTTGAGTCCTGTCTGACTCTTTGCGACCCCATGGACTGTAGCCCACCGGGCTCCTCTGTCCATGGGATTCTCCAGGCAAAGATACTNAGATTCCACATATAAGCGATGCATGCATGCGTGCTAAGTTGCTTGAGTCCTGTCTGACTCTTTGCGACCCCATGGACTGTAGCCCACCAGGCTCCTCTGTCCATGGGATTCTCCAGGCAAAGATACTGGAGTGGGCTGCCACGCCCTCCTCCATGGGATCTTCCTGACCCAGGGATCGAACCCGCATCTCTTATGTCTCCTGCGTTGGCAGTTCCTGACCATTAGCACCATCAGTGACACCATATGATATTTGTCTTTCTGTGTCTGATCTGCTCCACTTAGAGGGAATTTTTTTTTTCCAGAGGGATTTTTAAATCTCATTAGATGCAAGTAAAGTCAGTATCTATTATTTTGAGGACGTTACTCTGTGTAAGAAGTCCAAACAAGGGTGAGTGCTGAGCATATGCCCCATACACTAATTAGTCGTGCTGGAGGACGGCTTTGTTCATGTTCGCCTACAGTAGTCTATGTATGAATGTTATGCACACCCAGGAGCTACTGTCCTTAACTCCACTGCGTTTCTCTGTGAGATGAATTTTAACACATAATTATTAAGGCGCTCGCATTATCCCTGGTAGCTTAGTTGGTAAAGAATCCACCTGTAGTGCCGGAGCCCCAGTTCAGTTCCTGGGTTGGGAAGATCCCTTGGAGAAGGGATAGGCTACCCACTCCAGTATTCTTGGGCTTCCCTGTGCCTCAGCTGGTAAAGAATCTGCCTGCAGTGTGGGAGACGTGGGTTTGATCCCTGGGTTGGGAAGGTCCCCTGGAGAAGGGAAAGGCTACCCACTCCAGTATTCTTGGGCTTCCCTGTGGGTCAGCTGGTAAAGAATCTGCCTGCAGTGTGGGAGACCTGGGTTTGACCCTGGGTTGGGAAGATCCCCTGGAGAAGGGAAAGGCTACCCACTCCAGTACTCTGGCCTGGAGAAAGCCAAGGACTATACAGTCCATGGGGTCACAAACAGTCGGACACGACCGAGCGATTTTCACTTTGCACATTATCCCTTCTGAAGATTTAAACTAGCGCTTCTCTTTCTAGTCTGAACTGGTCTTCTCTTTCTTCCTCTCTTTTTTAAATTTTATTTTGTGTTGGAGTACAGCCGATTACCAATGTTGTGATAGTCTGAGGTGGACCTCAGAGGGACTCAGCCAGACACACACATGTGCCCATTCTCCCGCAACGCCCCTCCCGCCCAGGCTGCCGCCTAACACCAGCAGGGTCCCCCGCACTGCACATGAGGCCCTTGTTGGTTACCCACGTTAAACAGAGCCATGTGCGCACGCCCATCCCAAAGGCCCTAACTGTGCCTTCCTCCAACCTTCGCACCCCCACACGCGGCGGTCTCTTGAAGGGACATCATAACTGGCGGTATCAGTAACGCCGCTTTTCACTAATTTAGAAAATACACATTCCTACCCTAGGCTTTCTTATGCTGCGAATAAATAGAACAGAAATCGTTATCCCAGTTGTTGCAGAAGACAAGACGTGTTGAAGCGTTGAAAACACATGTCTCAGTTGGCAGGTCTGTTTGCTGAACGGATGGGCAGTAGATCCCAGGGGTCCCCACTCCTGAGTCTCGATACCGTGCCCTGGCCAGCACAGAGGGGTCCTCTGGAGAAGGTTTGGAAGGCCGCCAGCGCCCCCGGGCGGGGCGGCCGTGAGCTCGGGGGCCTGGTCTCCTGAAGGCCATGGTCCCCCGAGCCCAGGCTGCCCTGGGGCCTATGTGCTGTTTTCCTTGTTCACACGGTGGCGCGTCTCCACGATGCCACAGTAACTGATCAGTTCAAGATATGCTCTGAAGAAGCAAAAACAGTAGTGTTTACTGTCATGGAAACAAAACAGCTGGCTGATAGGACGTTTATCCATTTTCAGTTGGTGGTTTTAGAGCTTTGGAGGACTCGCCTGTCCTGTTTCGTTTTAGGAGGTCTTTTTCCTCCCTCTCCTGTTCCCTGTCTGCTCCCATGTCTCCCTCTCCCCGCCTCCTCTCCTTCCTTTTTATTAAGACACATTTTTTTTTCCTCACCCCAGGTAACAAATTTGAAATACAAAATGTGGAAAGAAGAAAGAAAATGAATATAATTATAGTCATATGGCATAAAGAAACATCTTTTCTCCCCTGGATTCATTGAAACAAGTCCTATTAGCCTTTCTCTTCCCTACAGTTGACTTGCCAAATTTCCACTACACTTTGGAAATTGCCTCTTTGATGGGGGTTTCCATGGTGGCTCAGATAATGAAGAATCCACCTGGCTTGCAGGAGACTGTGGTTCTATCCCTGGGTTGGGAAGATCTCCTAGAGAAAGAAATGGCAAACCGCTCCAATATTCTTGCCTGGAGAATTCCATGGACAGAGGAGCCTGATGGGCTACAGTCCATGGGTTTGCAAAGAGTTGGACTCAACTGAGCAACTGACACTTATCACTTTCTGATTTATTGATTATTTCCTAGCTGATCTCTTGGAGAAGGCAGTGGCGCCCCAATCCAGTACCCTTGCCTGGAAAACCCCATGGATGGAGGAGCCTGGTGTGCTACAGTCCATGGGGTCGCTGAGAGTCGGACACGGCTGAGCGACTTCACTTTCAATTTTCACTCTCATGCATTGGAGAAGGAAATGGCAACCCACTCCAGTGTTCTTGCCTGGAGAATCCCAGGAATGGGGAAGCCTGGTGGGCTGCCGTCTATGGGGTCACACAGAGTTGGATATGACTGAAGTGACTTAGCAGCCGCAGCTGATCTCTTTACCTCTGAGATGCCCCGTTAATCTTCTATGAGATCTTTATGAAGCTCTCTTGGATCTGGCCCTGGTTAGCACTAATGATACTAGGGAACAATGGTGTTAGCCTATTTTTATTCACAAAATTCAAGCTTTTGTTTTAATACTTTGACTAATTTTTGCTCACTGAATGTGAACTGAATTGAGAAGACTGAGTCCTGGGTTTTGAGACCCCATCTTGTGTGGAAATAGAACGATTTTGCTACCTAATGTCCTGTCATATCTTGCTATGACATCTATTCATTCATTCAGGAAGTATTTTTTGAGTACCTCCTGAGTTCCAGAACATTGTTGCAGGTGATGGGGATACAGTCATCAAAAAATCACATGGGTTGGTTCCTGTCTTCATGGAACCCATCAAATGCATATATGTGCAAACTAGAAAAATGGTATAGATAATCCTACTTGCAAAGCAGGAATAGAGACACAGGTGTAGAGAACAAATGTGTGGATATCAAGGGAGGAAGGTGGGGGTGGGAGAAATTGGGAGATCGGGATCGACACATATAAACTGTGAATAGTATGTATTAATATAGAATAGACAGCTAATGGGAACACGCAGAGCCCGGGCACTCTGCTCAGTGTGCAGTGGTGACTGAATGGGGTGGAGTCCGAAAGGGAGGGGAAGCATGTACCCGCGCGACTGGCTCACTGCGCTGGGGGAGAGCCCAGCGCAACATTGGAAAGCAACTGTGCTCCAGTAAAAGTTAAAGTGAAAAATCCTCAAACCTGCTGATCAGAGATGCTCAAGGATCCCTGGAGTGTCTACTGAGTGCTGCTGAGTGAAGCATGGTGAAAGTTTGTAGAAGTCATAAATGATGGCATTCCATCTTTTCTCTAGCAGTTAGAGCCGAGGGCTCTGTGTCACATCAGTCCTACAGAGGGAAAAAACCCAGGGACGCAGCTGAGTACTGTATCTGTCCTTCATCTGTCTGTCTATCTATCTTTCTTTCCATCTATTAATCATCTTTCTGTTGTTTGTCTACTATCTGTCTAGCATCTATGTATTGATATCTGTCTATCAATCTTTCTATCATCTGTCTACGATCTATGTATCTTTCCATCATCCATCTACCTACCTACCATCTATCTATTGATATCTATCTGTCATCTGTCTAGATGTCTAGATAGCTGTATGGATGTAGAGATGTAGCTGCATATCTGTGAGATGCTCGAGATCATGGGGATGGACGCATCCCACCATCGTTCTGTGTGTGAATTCCCAATAATGAAATCCTAGGTGGCAACTTTCAGACTTGAGATTCTCCCTCTTCTCAGGCTGAAAAGCCAACTCATCGTGGGAAGGAAAAAGCAGACACAGTTGTCTTTCTTGCGAGAGACTGCCCTTGTGTTGTATGCAGGCCAAGCGAGGATGCTGGTGTGGCCCTGGCGGTCGGGCAAGCCCAGCCGCTGGAGTGCAGGAGGCGGGGACAGTGGCGGCGGCTCTGAGCCTCCTTCTGCGGCTGCTGCCTGCGCCGGTGCACAGGCTGGCCCCGCCCTCCCGTGCCTTCCATAGGGGGCCGGCCTGTTGCACCGTATCTAAAGAGGTGACATCAGACACAGGCGTTTGCAGAGGCGTGTTCAGCTGCAGCTTGTCAAAGCTGTCCCACCTGTTGTCCTGTTTGTGCAGGCCAGACTGACCTCGCCAGCTGTGTTTGTGTGTGTGAGATGCCCGGCGCAGATGCCCTTTGGGTCCGTGGCACGCTCGGATGTGACNGAAAGAAATGGCAAACCGCTCCAATATTCTTGCCTGGAGAATTCCATGGACAGAGGAGCCTGATGGGCTACAGTCCATGGGTTTGCAAAGAGTTGGACTCAACTGAGCAACTGACACTTATCACTTTCTGATTTATTGATTATTTCCTAGCTGATCTCTTGGAGAAGGCAGTGGCGCCCCAATCCAGTACCCTTGCCTGGAAAACCCCATGGATGGAGGAGCCTGGTGTGCTACAGTCCATGGGGTCGCTGAGAGTCGGACACGGCTGAGCGACTTCACTTTCAATTTTCACTCTCATGCATTGGAGAAGGAAATGGCAACCCACTCCAGTGTTCTTGCCTGGAGAATCCCAGGAATGGGGAAGCCTGGTGGGCTGCCGTCTATGGGGTCACACAGAGTTGAATATGACTGAAGTGACTTAGCAGCCGCAGCTGATCTCTTTACCTCTGAGATGCCCCATTAATCTTCTATGAGATCTTTATGAAGCTCTCTTGGATCTGGCCCTGGTTAGCACTAATGATACTAGGGAACAATGGTGTTAGCCTATTTTTATTCACAAAATTCAAGCTTTTGTTTTAATACTTTGACTAATTTTTGCTCACTGAATGTGAACTGAATTGAGAAGACTGAGTCCTGGGTTTTGAGACCCCATCTTGTGTGGAAATAGAACGATTTTGCTACCTAATGTCCTGTCATATCTTGCTATGACATCTATTCATTCATTCAGGAAGTATTTTTTGAGTACCTCCTGAGTTCCAGAACATTGTTGCAGGTGCTGGGGATACAGTCATCAAAAAATCACATGGGTGGGTTCCTGTCTTCATGGAACCCATCAAATGCATATATGTGCAAACTAGAAAAATGGTATAGATAATCCTACTTGCAAAGCAGGAATAGAGACACAGGTGTAGAGAACAAATGTGTGGATATCAAGGGAGGAAGGTGGGGGTGGGAGAAATTGGGAGATCGGGATCGACACATATAAACTGTGGATAGTATGTATTAATATAGAATAGACAGCTAATGGGAACACGCAGAGCCCGGGCACTCTGCTCAGTGTGCAGTGGTGACTGAATGGGGTGGAGTCCGAAAGGGAGGGGAAGCATGTACCCGCGCGGCTGGCTCACTGCGCTGGGGGAGAGCCCAGTGCAACATTGGAAAGCAACTGTGCTCCAGTAAAAGTTAAAGTGAAAAATCCTCAAACCTGCTGATCAGAGATGCTCAAGGATCCCTGGAGTGTCTACTGAGTGCTGCTGAGTGAAGCATGGTGAAAGTTTGTAGAAGTCATAAATGATGGCATTCCATCTTTTCTCTAGCAGTTAGAGCCGAGGGCTCTGTGTCACATCAGTCCTACAGAGGGAAAAAACCCAGGGACGCAGCTGAGTACTGTATCTGTCCTTCATCTGTCTGTCTATCTATCTTTCTTTCCATCTATTAATCATCTTTCTGTTGTTTGTCTACTATCTGTCTAGCATCTATGTATTGATATCTGTCTATCAATCTTTCTATCATCTGTCTACGATCTATGTATCTTTCCATCATCCATCTACCTACCTACCATCTATCTATTGATATCTATCTGTCATCTGTCTAGATGTCTAGATAGCTGTATGGATGTAGAGATGTAGCTGCATATCTGTGAGATGCTCGAGATCATGGGGATGGACGCATCCCACCATCGTTCTGTGTGTGAATTCCCAATAATGAAATCCTAGGTGGCAACTTTCAGACTTGAGATTCTCCCTCTTCTCAGGCTGAAAAGCCAACTCATCGTGGGAAGGAAAAAGCAGACACAGTTGTCTTTCTTGCGAGAGACTGCCCTTGTGTTGTATGCAGGCCAAGCGAGGATGCTGGTGTGGCCCTGGCGGTCGGGCAAGCCCAGCCGCTAGAGTGCAGGAGGCTGGGACAGTGGCGGCGGCTCTGAGCCTCCTTCTGCGGCTGCTGCCTGCGCCCGTGCACAGGCTGGCCCCGCCCTCCCGTGCCTTCCATAGGGGGCCGGCCTGTTGCACCGTATCTAAAGAGGTGACATCAGACACAGGCGTTTGCAGAGGCGTGTTCAGCTGCAGCTTGTCAAAGCTGTCCCACCTGTTGTCCTGTTTGTGCAGGCCAGACTGACCTCGCCAGCTGTGTTTGTGTGTGTGAGATGCCCGGCGCAGATGCCCTTTGGGTCCGTGGCACGCTCGGATGTGACCGCTTCTTTCCGTTGGCTGCCTTGCCCGCAGTGCGCACACAAGACAGGCCCTCCGCCCGCCCCAGCTGCTCGCAGGGCGTGTGCTGCCGTTTCGGTGGAATTCCTGGGCTGTCATCTGCCATCTATCACCAGTGTCTTTCTTCAAAGGAAGAAGAGGAAAATAAACGATGACTTTTGCAAGCAGAAAAGAGCAAAGAGTTGGTCTGATGATGTGAATTTTATTAATTATGCAACATTTTTGGAGAAGAGGTAGAAGTCTGCTCTGTGTTTGGAAACAGTAAAGACTTTAACACATTACCTCCTGGTTTAAGCAAAACACATCTGTGTGCAGATGTCTGCTACCTAGTTTTATTTAGGAGCAGCTGAAAAAAAACATAATGGAAAATAATATTTAAAAAGGAATGTGTATAGGTGAATAACTGAGTCACGTTGCTGCACAGCAGAGATCACCACAGCATTGTAACTCAACTATACTTCAATAAAAAATAAAATGGAATGGGGAAAAAAAGGCTTTTAGGCAAACCCAAGGTCCCAAGCATTTCAATTCTGCTTCCCCACTGGTTATATTTTCAAAACACCTCAATAAACAGGCCTTTAGAGAAAAGAAGAACTTTTCTCCCTTTATTTTATAAACACTTCTTTTGAAAAAGGATTTTAGGCAACTAGCTAAGATACAGTCACGAGAAAAAACTGGTAACATGGGGGTTACTGGGTGATTTTTGTGCGTGTGATGGGGTGAGCTTAGTCACTCAGTTATATCTGATTCTTTGTGAACCCACAGACCATAGCCAGGCTCCTCTGTCTATGGGATTCTCCAGACAAGAATACTGAAAGGGTAGTCATTCTCTTCTCCAGTTGATCTTCCTGACCCAGGGATCAAACCCGGGTCTCCTGCCTTGCAGGTGACTTCTTTACCATCTGAGCCACCAGGGAAGCCCTATGAACAACTATTCTTATTGAAGCTGAACTGACCATACTGTTAGTATTTCACCATTTGGTAAGTTTTTTAAACAAGAAAACTTACCTTGGGCACTAATTTAATTTCAGGCAACTGTGAAGTGGACTGTAATATTTAAATATAGAAAAGTGAGATTTTAGTTAGGTTAGGCATTGTGGATATTGCTTATACAGTTTACTTAGTTCTATTTATCTAGTTCATTGCAAAGCTTAGATAATGTGACTACTATTATTATTACTTACACTATTTCTTTCATTCGTGGAGAAGGTTTCTGAAGTCTCCTGGCAACTTTGATAATAATCCTGTTTTCAAATTCATTTCTTTTTTTAAACTGGAGTATGACTGCTTTACCATGTTATTTTACTTTCTGCTGTACAACATAGTGAGCCAGCAGTGCATTCAAGCTAAGTCCTTCAGTCGTGTCTGACCCTGTGACCCCATGGGCCCACCAGGCTCCTCTGTCCATGGCAATCTCCAGGCAAGAGTACTGGAGTGGGTTGCCATACCTTCCTCCAGGGGATCTTCCTGACGCAGGGATCAAAATTGGGTCTCTTAGGTTTCCTGCATTGGCAGGTGGGTTCTCTACCACTAGTGAAGCCTGAATCAGCTATTTGTGTATATATATCCCCTCCCTCTCAACTTCACTTCAAAAAAAAGCAAAAGCAGGGAGAGGACAAGTATGATGTGCTAAAGACACTGGTCACGGCCTTCTGGGCTAATGTCTCCTAAAAATCAGACTCTACCCTCCACTATAGCTGGAGAAGGGAATGGCAAACCACTTCAGTATTCTTGCCTTGAAAAACCTATGAACAGTATGGAAAAGCAAAAAGATAGGACGCTGAAAGAGGAACTCCCCAGGTCGGTAAGTGCCCAATATGCTACTGGAGATCAGTGGAGAAACAACTCCAGAAAGAATGAAGAGACGGAGCCAAAGCAAAAACAATCCACACCCAGCTGTGGATGTGACGGGTGATGGAAGCAGGTCCGATGCTGTAAAGGGAAATATTGCATAGGAATCTGGAATGTTAGCTCCATGAATCAAGGCAAATTGGAAACGGTAAAACAGCAGATGGCAAGAGTGAATGTTGACATTCTAGGAATCAGTGAATTAAAAGAACTTTAGAACTAACACCCAAAAAAGATGACCTTTTCATTATAGGGGACTGGAATGCAAAGTAGGAAGTCAAGAAACACCTGGAGTAACAGGCAAATTTGGCCTTGGAGTACAGAATGAAGCAGGGCAAAAGCTAATAGAGTTTTGCCAAGAGAATGCACTGGTCATAGCAATTAGCTTTTTCCAACAACACAAGAGAAGACTCTACACATGGACATCACCAGATGGTCCACACCGAAATCAGACTGATCATATTCTTTGAAGCCAAAGGTGGAGAAGCTCTATACAGTCAGCAAAANATTAGCTTTTTCCAACAACACAAGAGAAGACTCTACACATGGACATCACCAGATGGTCCACACCGAAATCAGACTGATCATATTCTTTGAAGCCAAAGGTGGAGAAGCTCTATACAGTCAGCAAAAACAAGACTGGGAGCTGAATGTGGCTCAGATCATGAACTTCTCATTACCAAATTCAGACTTAAATTGAAGAAAGTAGGGAAAACCACTAGACCATTCAGGTATGACCTAAATGAAATCCCTTNGAAGGTTTCTTGGGGTTAGAAACGGCAATCCACTATTCTGTGAATGTTGTCAAGTCAGGAGGGCGGTGCCGAGTTTAAAGCTAAGAAGCAGAAAGCAACGGGACTGAGGCGAACAGTTTGGAAGGAGCTTTGAGGGGGACACCTCAGGGTCAGCATCAATTTTAGCCTGATAGAACTAAAGGACAGAAAGGGAATTTACATCAGCCAGGCTCTGAAGTTCATTTTCAAGCCAAACATTGATCTTGAGGTTCAAAGAGACAGCGTTAGAGGGGTAGATTCACTGATCTCTAAACAAAAGGTGTTTTTTCTTTGCCGGGATTTGCCGCGTCCTGAGGAGGGGCAGGTCAGGACTGCAGCCCAGAGGCCAAAGGAGAGGACGGTGGCGGCGCCCAGAGCTTGTCACAGCTGAGGGCGAACGTTCCTCTGGGGAGTTCTGAGTGGCCTTCCGGCAGAAGCGAGTGCTGAGGGTGTGAGTATGTAGAGAAAGAGGAAGCAGGAGGAGCAAGAAGGAGAGAAAGAGGAGGAAGAAGGCGGAGGAGGAGGGGAAGGGAAGGAGGGAAGAGACGGAGGAGGAGGAGGAGGAGGGTAACACTTAGCGGGACAGCCACCGCTCGAAAGTGTCGGAGAAGATGGGTTGGAAAGAGTTGGCAGAAAGGCGGCAAGTCAGGAGAACAGAGCCCGCAGTTTGAGGGAAGACAGGAGGGCCTTTTAAGAAGGAGGGTGTGGTGAAGGAGGAGGAGAGCAGAGAACCTGTCTTGAGATTTATTCAGAACGAGGTTGCTGATGACCTTGGAAAGGGCAGTGTTACTGGAGTGCCGGGACGGAAACCAGAGGTCAGGCTGTACAGAAGGGGTTCTGAGAACGGGGGAAGCCAGAGCAGTGCACTCACTTGGAGTCTTTAAATCTTTCAGCCGTCCAAGGAAGTTGCCAAGGGCAAAAACCCATGCCTGCCACGGGTCGCTGGGACAGAGTGTTCCCTTCTCATCACTGTTCGAAGAAAACTCAGGGCCAGCAGATCCCGGCCAGAGGCGCTGAGGGTCAGGACGGGGCTGGACAGCTTGGGAGCAGAGGTGGAGGTGGGTCTGGGCCGCTGTGTGCTGAGCCTCGGGGTAGCGCCCGTGGGCGGGAGTCCATCCCTGGGCCCGCCCTTCCCTGGCCCCAGCCGCTGTTATTGTTAGCTTATCATTTCCAGGAGCCCTAAATCTATCCCAGAGTATGAAAGCTGGTGTTTGGAGCGTGGTCTAATTAATGCCTTTTGCTTTATCTGAATTCAATGGCAGAGGAAAGGCTGACTTTGGACGTTCCTCTCGTGGGCTGAGTGGCGGTACCAGAACAGCAAGCACTCCAGTTTAGGAGTGGGGAGCCTGCTGCCTGATGGACGAGGACAGGGGTCTGGGGGGAGGGTGGGAACCAGCAAGAGTTAGGTTTATGGGCTTCCTGGGCAGCTCACCCGGTAAAAGAATCCACTTGCAGTGCAGGAGACCTGGGTTCCATTCCTGGGTCGGGAAGATTGCGTGGAGAAGGGCATGGCTACCCACCCAGTAGTCTTGCTGGAAAATCCCACGGGCAGGCGGGCTACATGGGGTCGCGCAGAATCAGACACGATTCTTCAGGTTTACCAGCAGGAGGCAGGCCGTGGATGTCATCGCTGCAGGTCTGGGTTACAGCTAGACCAGGTAGTCTGGTTTAGGGTCGGGAAGGCCGCAGATGCAGAATCTTTATCAGAAGTCAGCAATCCAGAGATCGTGTTCATCGGGCTCCGGGAAGGAGCAGGTTAGCGCCTTTGATAGGGAGGCAGCCCCGGCTCTACCGCCGACGCTCTGTGCAGAGGCCCCCTGCCTCCTTGGGTGGAACCCCCGCCCCCACTGTCCGCGCTTGCTCTCCTGTGGACTTACTGTCCCTTGGGGCTGTCAGGAGACCTGCTGAATCAGCGAGGCTCATCTTCGCAGAGTCCTAGGCTTCTGCTTGTTAGAATCTGCCTTTGCTGGGAAACCACACGCATTTGGAAGTTGCGGGAGATAANGACCTGCTGAATCAGCGAGGCTCATCTTCGCAGAGTCCTAGGCTTCTGCTTGTTAGAATCTGCCTTTGCTGGGAAACCACATGCATTTGGAAGTTGCGGGAGATAAACAGAGAGCCCTCCAGCTTGGGTTGGGGTGGTTTCCTGCTCTCTGCCTCGTCAGGGTCGCAGTGAGGGGGCTCCCGCACCCCCTGCCTTCCTAGTGCATCCCAACGGCTTCTGCTGTCTTCAGAGTCAAGCGAGACAGACATCACGCTCTTCCGGGTCTTATTCTTGAGTGTAATTTTACACGCCATTCAGGAAAAGACTTACATGAGGAAGCTCACCATGACTTATAACTTCAGGCTACAGGAAGCAAGCCGCTGACCCACACCTTCTTGGGAGGATAAAGATAGGCAGCCACTCCTGAGCTTTTCTACGAGGTTTGTCCCAGTTTTGTAAGTGTCCTTGTTCCCCTGGAGGGATAGTCAGCAAATGGGACTGCAGTTTGCAGGCTGCAAATCTGGGCCATGCGGAGAGTGCAGAGAATGATAAGTGCTGGAATCAGTGTGGATGGGATTTGCGGTCACCTCAAAGGGGCTGTTCTGTATGAAGTGTCCTGCAAAAACTAGAGTCTTTGAAAAGTTTCATGGTTTAGAGGTGAGATTTTTCTTTAATATTTTTGAAGTGTAATTGATTTGCAATGTTGTATTAATTTCTGCCATCAGCTCAGTTCAGTCGCTCAGTCGTGTCTGACTCTTTGTGACCCCATGGACGGCAGCACACCAGTCTTCCCTGTCCATCAGCAACTCCTGGAGCTTGCTCAAACTCATGTCCATCAAGTTGATGATGCCATCCAACCATCTCATCCTCTGCCGTTCCTTTCTCCTCCTGCCTTCAATCTTTCCCAGCATCAGGGTCTTTTCTGATAAGTAAGTTTTTCACATCAAGTGGCTGAAGTACTGGAGCTTCAGCATCAGTCCTTCCAGTGAATATTCAGGACTGATTTCCTTTAGGATTGACTGGTTGGATCTCCTTGCAGTCCAAGGAACTCTGAAAAGTCTCCTCTAACACCACAGTTCAAAAGCATCAATTCTTCAGTGCTCAGCTTTCTTTATAGTCCAACTCTCACATCCATACATGACTACTTGAAAAACCAAAGCTTTGACTAGACAGACCTTTTTTGGCAAAGAAATGTCTCTGCTTTATAATATGTTGTCTAGGTTTGTCATAGCTTTTATTCCAAGGAGCAAGCATCTTTTAATTTCATGGCTGCAGTCACCATCTGCAGTGATTCTGGAGCGCAAGAAAATAGTCCATCACTGTTTCCATTGTTTCTGCATCTATTTGCCACGAAGTGATCGGGACAGGTGCCATGATCCTTGTTTTCTGAATGTTGAGTTTTAAGCCAACTTTTCACTCTCCTCTTTCACTTTCATCAAGAGGCTTTTTAGTTCCTCTTCACTTTCTGCCATAAGGGTGGTGTCATCTGCATATCTGAGGCTGTTGATATTTCTCCCAGCAATCTTGATTCCAGCTTATGCTTCATCCAGTCTGGCATTTCGCATGATGTACTCTGCATACAAGTTAAATAAGCAGGGTGACAATATACAGCCTTGCCGTATTCCTTTCCCAATTTGGAACCAGTCCATTGTTCCATGTCCAGTTCTAACTGTTGCTTCTTTACCTGCATATAGGTTTCTTGTAGTACTGGGGTACAATCTCAGAAATGACAGAATGATCTCTGTTTGTTTCCAAGGCAAACCGTTCAATTTTTGCCATACAGCAAAGTAATTCAGTTTCTTTTTCATATTCTTTTCCATTCTGGTTTATCACAAACTCTTGAGTAGAGTTCCCTGTGATAGAGATGATCTTTTATTCTTATTCAAAGCAGGCACTTCTAAATCAACCTGGAACAGTTAGAAAAAGCTTCACAGAGGAAATGATAACTTAGATGATTCCTGGGAAACAGTCACAGATCAGCCATGTCGATGATGGGTGAACCAAGCAGGAAGAAGAAGCTTGGAAAGTTTAGGCTGAGGAAACAAAATAGCTTTGTGAAATTTTAGTAGAAGTTCTGCAGTTCTGAGGAGTAAGCCTTGAGATGGAGCGTGGTGGGGGGATATGATTCACTTTGTGTATCATTGCCAGGAGCTTGGATATTTACCCTGGGCCTGAAGGAGAATCACTGAAGCATTGTCTGTGAGGATAAAGAGGGGATTACTCGGCCATATTTGGACTTTTACAAAGCTGACTCTTGCTAATGTATGAGAGTAAGGATACTCTGAGAGATAAGGGAGAAGATGATAGATTTAAGCGCTTGCTTTGTAAGAAAAGCGACGAGTCCCTTTTTGTGTATAGTGTTAGGTAGTGATCTGACTTCACTCTTTTACCTGTAGCTGTCCATCTCACTGCTGCTCGTATATCTTGACAAAACCATAATTCAAAAAGGACACGCATATCAAAACAGCCTAGATGTCCAATGACAGGTGAATGGAAAAAAAGATGTGCTCCAGATATACAATGGAATATTAGCCACAGAAAGGAATGAAATTGGGTCATTCGTAGAGATGTAGATGGGCCTGGAGACTGTCATACAGAGAGTGAAGTAAGTCAGAGAGAGAAAAACCAATATTGTTTTATTCCGCAATATATGTGGAATATATATTGTTAATATTCCACATATATTAGCACATATATGAGGAATCTAGAAAAATGGTACAGATGAACATATTTGAAGGGCAGGGATAGGGACACAGACGTACAGAACGGCCGCATGGACAGGTGGGGGAAGGGGAGGTTGGGGCAAATGGAGAGAGTGGTACCGCCATGTGTATGCCACGATGTGTAAACAGCTAGCTAGTGGGCAGCTCTCTGCAGCTCGGGGAGCTCAGCTCTGTGCTCTGTGATGACCTAGGGGGTGGAAGAGGGGGCAGGGAGAGAGGGAGGCTCAGGAGGGAGCGGGCATAATGTATACAAACAGCTGATTCACATTGTCGTACAGCAGAGACAAACAGCATTGCAAAGAAATTATACTCGAGTGAAAAAAAGAGAGTGAAAAAAAGAACAATGAGTCCCCAACATTACCAGTGACCCTAGAGAGCGGGGGATGATTGCAACAGTGTTTAGAGTTTGCTGGCTGTTAGCTGAGGACGGTGTAGAGGAAGGAGAAATCCACGATGGTTTCTAAAATTCTGGTTCATACAGCTGTGTTGAAGTCAGTAGCCAAGATCAGCAAATACAAAGGTGGTTTTGGGAAAGAGCGATGAATGACGTGTTGTCTTGGACAAGGTGAACTTAAATATTTTGGAACGTTGAGTGGAGGCATCCAGGAGACAAAACTACAGAGTCTAGGGTCTGGGTGAGAGGATCAGGTCAGTGATGTAAATTCAGAATCATAAGCATTGACGTTGGTTGGAAAATCCTTCCCTAAGAGAGCATGTAGATTGACTGCAGATCACTGTCAAGGATGAAGCCTTGAAGAACAGCAGCACTTAGGGAATAAGCAGAGAATTATGAGCGCCGTGAGGAAAAGAGGTCTCCACCCACACAGCAGTGAGAGATGCATGAATAGTTGCAGAGTCCACGGAAGGAGAGATTTTGTGGAAAAAGAAAGTGGGAAAGATTGAGGATGAGAGAAGGGGAAGACAGAGGACAGATGGCTGGATGGCATCACTGACTCAGTGGACACGAGTGAGCAGACTCGGGGTATACTGAAGGACAGGGGAGCCTGGTTGCTGAGTCCCTGGGGCCGCAGGGCGTCAGGCATGACTTAGCGACTGACCCACAGCAGCCGCAGGGGACGCCGCCGCAGACAGATCCAGTCGGCAGAGTTTTACTGGAGAACTTCGGGTGCCAGTGCTTCAGAGACTGAGGCCACTTGCCAGGCGAGGGACTTTTGCCAGGTCTTCAGGTAGATTTCTTCTTTTTTTTTTTAAACCACGGACATTGAGAGTTCATCAGTTTGGTGCACACAGAATGCCCGTCTTCTTATCCCCTCTTTCCTGAAGCGTGCACGCTGTCCACATTGAGCGCCGCTGGGTTTTGGCTTCTACCGTGTGTTCCTAAGCACTTTGCATTTGTATGGATTTTTTTCTCCTTCGGTAGACTTACTGTTTCTCAAGGGTTTTAATCACATGTTTTATCTCTCTCTCTTTTTTTTTTTAAATTGCAACCCAATATTCAGTCAAAGGGTCTCACATAGTAGGTGTTCTAGATAAAAAGTTTTGAGACTATTTTAAAAAAAAGAACTTAAGCAGTTGCTGAAAGATCTCCAGAAACATTCTTTTTCAGCCTCATTTCGATGGATCATCAGTTTGGGAACATTTGTTCCAAACAACCACATTCTCAGTGACACAGACAAGTGTCAGAGAGAGAGTTGGAAAGATGTATTTTTCTCAAGCTGTGAATCTGGCCAGTACGAAGGCTTGTTCATTTGACTTTTCCTAACTGGAGTGATAAGGAGAAGAGTAACCTGATTTTCGTCATCCTGATGATAACCAAAGGCTGTCAGAATGTGCTTGTGTAATACCGGCATGAGAAATGACCAAACTTCATGCTTTACGGAGTACCTGTGCGATTAGCTGTCATTTACTCATAGTGTTTGGGAGGCCAGGCCCTGTGCTAAACTCCACAGTGCTTTAGACATTTTTAAATTAATTAATTTTATTGGGGTGTCATTGCTTTGCAGTGTCGTGCTAATTTCTGCTGTGCAGCAGTGTGAAGTAGCCATACGTCCACACAGATCCCCCCTCCCTCGTGGGCCTCCCTCCCTGCTACACCCCGCCCCTGCAGGTCATCACAGAGCACTGAGCTGAGCCCCCCGGGTTATACAGCAGCTTCCACGAGCTGTTTGCTTACACGTGGTGGTGCACGCAAATAGTCATTTCTCCAAAAAAGAGACACAGACGCCCAAGAGGCACGTGAAGAGGTGCTCAACATCGCTATGAGAGAAATGCCAATCAAAGATGCAATCAGGTCACCCTCGCACCAGTCAGAATGGCTATCATCAAAAAATCTACAAATAGCAAATTCTAGAGAAGGGGTGGAGAAAAGGAAACCCTCCTGCCCTGTTGGTGGGAACTGGAACTTAATGCAGCTGCTACAGAGAATAGTGTGCTGCTGCTGCTGAGTCGCTTCAGTCATGCCCGACTCTGTGTGACCCCATAGACGGCAGCCCACCAGGCTCCCCCGTCCCTGGGATTCTCCAGGCAAGAACACTGGAGTAGGGTGCCATTTCCTTCTCCAATGGGTGAAAGTGAAAGGGAAGTCGCTCAGTCGTGTCTGATTCTTCACGATCCCAAGGACTGCAGCCCACCATGCTCCTCCGTCCATGGGATTGTCCAGGCGAGAGTACTGGAAAGGGGTGCCATTGCCTTCTCTGAGAGAACAGTGTAGAAATTCCCTAAAAATCTAAATATAGAGCCAACATATGATTCAGAGGGCTTCTCCGGTGGCTCAGAATCTGCCTGCAGTACAGGATACCTGGGTTCAAGCTATGGGTCAGGAAGATCCCCTGGAGAAGGGAATGGCAACCCACTCCAGTATTCTTGCCTGGAGAATTTCATGGACGGAGGATTCTACAGTCCATGGAGTCACAAAGAATCAGATGCGACTGAGTGATTAACACTTTCACATTCATACAACACAGAAATCCCACTACTGAGCTTATATCCAGAGAAAACTATAATTGCNTACATACTCACACCCTCAGCACTCGCTTCTGCCGGAAGGCCACTCAGAACTCCCCAGAGGAACGTTCGCCCTCAGCTGTGACAAGCTCTGGGCGCCGCCACCGTCCTCTCCTTTGGCCTCTGGGCTGCAGTCCTGACCTGCCCCTCCTCAGGACGCGGCAAATCCCGGCAAAGAAAAAACACCTTTTGTTTAGAGATCAGTGAATCTACCCCTCTAACGCTGTCTCTTTGAACCTCAAGATCAATGTTTGGCTTGAAAATGAACTTCAGAGCCTGGCTGATGTAAATTCCCTTTCTGTCCTTTAGTTCTATCAGGCTAAAATTGATGCTGACCCTGAGGTGTCCCCCTCAAAGCTCCTTCCAAACTGTTCGCCTCAGTCCTGTTGCTTTCTGCTTCTTAGCTTTAAACTCGGCACCGCCCTCTTGACTTGACAACATTCACAGAATAGTGGATTGCCGTTTCTAACTCCAAGAAACCTTCCTGACCCAGGGAGCGAACCCAAGCCTCTTGCATCTCCTGCGTTGGCAGGGGGACTCTCTGCCACTACTGCCACCTGTGAAGTCTCCCGTCATCCAGGGGCAGAAAGATGCCTGCAAGAGAGCCCTTGTTCTCACTGAAGGGGTGAGGTAGGCTCAGCCTGTGCTGAATTACAGACTATGATCAGGGTTTAGAAAGAGGTTTACAGATGCTACAGTGAGGGGCTAACAGGAGAAACTGACCCCACCCTGAGGTTCAGGGGAAAGGGTGCGCATCAGCTGAGGTTTGAAAGCTGAGAAGCAGGCCACCGTCACAGAGCCTAGTGGGGAGGACGCTCCAGGAAGCAAACGTGGAGTGTGCAGCAGTCCTGTGCCGAGAGGAATCGCAACGCACTTGAGGGTCAGAGGGAAAGGCCAGGATGACTGGCCTGCTGAGAGCGGGCTCAGGCTTAGCAGTGAGCTGGAGTCGAATCAAGTAGGACATTATGGAGGTGAGAATATCCATCTTCATTTCCCCTTAGAAAGATACGACAAAGGCTTCCCTGGTGGCTCAGCGGTAAAGAATCCGGCTGCAGTGCAGGAGACACAGGTCCGATCCCTGGGTCAAGAAGATCCCCTGGAGAAGGAAATGGCAACCCACTCCAGTGTTCTTGCCTGGAGAATCCCTCGGACAGAGGAGCCTGGCGGGCAGCAGCCCACGGGCTCGCAGAGAGTCTGCCGCGACTGAGTGAGTGAGCCAGCACGGCCACAAGGCTGCCGCCCAGCTGCTTCACTCTCTTGAGGAATCTCGCGGGCGTGCAGCTGACTCACACTGCACGTCAGTCTCAGGTCCGCACAGAGTGGAGTGGCTCGTTACACACACGTGTATCTCCGCTTTTTCAAGCTCTTTTCCCGTTTATTTTACTACAGAACATTGAATAGACTTCCCGGTGCTATCCATTAGGCCATTTGTGGTTATCTATCTTATTTTAAATTTACTGGAGTACAGTTGTACAAAGTTGTGTTAGCTTTGGTTGTGAAGTGAATCGGCTTTATACACACACATGCCCACTCTCTTCTAGATTCTTTTCCCACGTAGGTCATCGCAGAGTGCTGAGTCGTTCCCTGCGCTCTATGGTGGGTCCTTATTAGCTCTCTGTTTTATATACAGTAGCATGTATATGAGAGAAGGCAATGGCACCCCACTCCGGTACTCTTGCCTGGAAAATCCCATGGACCAAGGAGCCAGGTGGGCTGCAGTCCATGGGGTCGCTAAGAGTCAGACAGGACTGGGCAACTTCACTTTCACTTTTCACTTTCATGCATTGGAGAAAGAAATGGGAACCCACTCCAGTGTTCTTGCCTGGAGAATCCCAGGGACGGGGAGCCTGGTGGGCTGCCATCTATGGGGTCGCACAGAGTCGGACACGACTGAGGTGACTTAGCAACAGCAGCAGCAGCGTGTATATGCCCATCTCAGTCTCCCAGTCCATGCCTCCCCCACTACCCCCCAAGCGGCAATGTCTTCTGCATCTTCAGTGACTTTGATCTTGACGTGACCAGAGTCACTGTGAAGGCAGAAGACACGGTGCTGGGTGGGGAGAGACATGCAGGAAGCGGCCAGGGGCATAGCGACTCCTTAAAGGACCGTGGTCAGTGGGAGGGGTCTATCAAGCAAGACTTGGCATGAAAAGATTAAGCCGTCTCTAGAAACTGGAATCGAGATCTCCAACTTTTTCTCTCCCACATATTTCCCTGATGATTTTCCCAAGAACTCCTTCAGTAAGACTCCTGTGGCGGGACTTCCCTGGAGGTTCCGTGGTTCAGATGTCACTCTCAAAGCTGGGGCTGCAGGTTTGATCCCTGGTCAGGGAGATAAGATCCCACGTGTCTCATGGCCAAAAAAATCAAAACATCAAACAGAAGCAATATAGTAACAAATTCGCTAAAGGCTTTTAAAATGGTCCACATCAAAAACAAAACAAAGAAAGAGACTCTAAAAAAAATTCCTATGGAAATACTAAAACCTAATTGCACAAAAGTCCTAAAANCTCCCCTCTGGGTGCGTAAAGCACAGCGGCTTGTGTGATTCCAACCAGAGTCCTGCTGCCGACGCCAGGTGCTGCTTTGCCCTCTGAACCCGCTTTTGTTCTGTGTTCCTCAGAGTTTGTGCCATCATCAGTTCCCATTTTGCTTTAAGAGAAATAAGCCCTGGGTCGTCCCTCCATGCACGCCCCATCGGCCTCCATCCCGCTCCTGGGAAAGTGCCTGCCCGAGGAAGGCGGGTGTCAAGCGTCTTTCCTGAGAAGCAGGGAGGCCAGAGCGTGACGGAGACGCCCGCGCCACCGGAACCGTCAGGAGGTCATTGGAACCAGCGCGGTGCTTCATCCTGAGTTCCAGGGGAAAGGCGTTCTGACCGCTCAGCTCCTGTAGCACCCGTTTGCTAATATGGGCAGCGAGCCCCACCCGCAGAAACTTGTCACTATTTGAAGCCTTTGTACAATTTTGCCTATTTATTATTTATTCCCAGCTCAGTGGTTCTTTTGTTTTGGGTTTACTTCTACATATGTTTATGTGACAAAAGCTAGAAAAAATAAGCTGCTTTTTATTTCCGTTTTTTAAGCATTGAAATGCTTTACTTCTATAACTTTATTTATTTATTTTTGGCTGTGCGGGGTCATCCCTGCCGCAAGAGAGCTTTCTCTCGTTGCAGCGAGTGGGGCTGCTCCTGTGTCGGGCAGGAGCGTCCCACTCCGTGGCTTCTCTTGATGGAGACACGGGCTTTGGGCGTGTGGGTTTCGGTGCTCGCAGCGCGTGGGCTCAGTAGTTGCGGCTTCCGGGCTCCACAGCTCAGGCTCAGACGCACGTGGGATCCTCCCAGACCAGGGATCGAGCCTGCGTCTCTGTCACTGGCAGGAGGATTCCATATCACTGAACCACCTCACTGGTTCCTTATCCACTATGTGTTTCCGCATTTGAGCTGCTCACGAGTACTTGCTCAGGTTGGTGGAAACCTATCTGTTGCAGACCTGGGCTGGGAGGAGATAAAGGAAGTGTTTGCTTTTGTTCAAGTTCAGCTGCAATTCTCTGCTTCATAACCCGCTGCCTAGGTAGGTAATAGTAGAAACAAACAGAGAAAACGTAATTTTTTCCTGGTGAGATGTCATTGTCAGTTTCAATCATGCGGTAAAGGCTGGTACTTTCTTGGAATTGCGTNCTCGCCCCATCGGCCTCCATCCCGCTCCTGGGAAAGTGCCTGCCCGAGGAAGGCGAGTGTCAAGCGTCTTTCCTGAGAAGCAGGGAGGCCAGAGCATGACGGAGACGCCCGCGCCACCCGAACCGTCAGGAGGTCATTGGAACCCGCGCGGTGCTTCATCCTGAGTTCCAGGGGAAAGGCGTTCTGACCGCTCAGCTCCTGCAGCACCCGTTTGCTAATATGGGCAGCGAGCCCCACCCGCAGAAACTTGTCACTATTTGAAGCCTTTGTAGAATTTTGCCTATTTATTATTTATTCCCAGCTCACTGGTTCTTTTGTTTTGTTTTGGGTTTACTTCTACTTATGTTTATGTGACAAAAGCTAGAAAAAATAAGCTGCTTTTTATTTCTGTTTTTTTAAGCATTGAAATGCTTTACTTCTATAACTTTATTTATTTATTTTTGGCTGTGCGGGGTCATCCCTGCCGCAAGAGAGCTTTCTCTCGTTGCAGCGAGTGGGGCTGCTCTTGTGTCGGGCAGGAGCGTCCCACTCCGTGGCTTCTCTTGATGGAGACACGGGCTTTGGGCGTGCGGGCTTCAGTGCTCGCAGCGCGTGGGCTTAGTAGTTGCAGCTTCCGGGCTCCAGAGCTCAGGCTCAGACGCACGTGGGATCCTCCCAGACCAGGGATCGAGCCCGCGTCTCTTTCACTGGCAGGAGGAATCTATATTACTAAACCACCTCACTGGTTCCTTATTCACTATGTGTTTCCGAATTTGAGCTGCTCACGAGTACTTGCTCAGGTTGGTGGAAACCCATCTGTTGCAGACCTGGGCTGGGAGGAGATAAAGGAAGTGTTTGCTTTTGTTCAAGTTCACCTGCAATTCTCTGCTTCATAACCCGCTGCCTAGGTAGGTAATAGTAGAAACAAACAGAGAAAACGTAATTTTTTCCTGGTGAGATGTCATTGTCAGTTTCAATCATGCGGTAAAGGCTGGTACTTTCTTGGAATTGCGTTCTGCAATGCGTTTTGCTTTGCTAAACATCAGGATGCCATTTTGAATGTCTTGTTCTTCCATATGAGTCTGGACTTCATCCAGTAATTTCACATGTTGCACAGGTACTTTGCTCAGAGTAGGTACTACAGCTGAGCCCCAAATTAAAACTTGAAAAGTGAACAGGATCTCAAAAACACTTCTGTCACCACCTCCAGATTTCTTCTTTTTTTTTTTTTCTTAATTCATAACATTTTCTTTCTCAAATATTTGTATTTTATTCACTGAGCAGCTGTGTAAATCCTTAAGAAATCGCCAGGAATGTAGGAATGCCCCCAAATACCCTTCTTTACTGTCTTAACTTTAATATAATAGAACTGATGCAGGTATGGCCAGTGTTTTTGCAGTGGTTCTTTGGGGCTTGAATTAATTTTCATTTGAATCATGGGGCTTCGTGGGGCCTGAAAACCAAGTGGAAGGAGCTGCAAGCTGCGTGTCTTCTGTCTGTCTAAGTTGGTGGACTAATTTCTTTCTACAATAAGAGGTGATTTTTCTAATATTCTGATTTTATATTATTGTTTGGTGTAAGAGATCTAGACTTCAGTTAAGACTTCTAGTAGATTATGAGGGAGAGAGAGAGAACGTGGTCAGTCATACAAAATTAAATTAGTTTACATTAAAAGCAAAGATAAGAGATACTCAACACTCATCACTTCCTGCAGTATATGCATTCAATGGGAGATAACTCAGCCTTTAAAAAAAGAAGAAAATCCCGCTACGTGTGACAACAAGCTACGTGTGACAACAAGGATGAACGAGGACGTTATGCCAAGTGATGCAGCCACAGAGGGATGAACACCCGCTGGGCAGCTGCACGTCTGTGAAGCATCTCAAGTAATGAAACCCAGAGAAAGAGAGTAAAACAAGCTGCTAGAGGGGTTGAGGGAGGGGAAGCGGGGCATAGCCACTGGACAGTGCAGAGTCCCCTTCTACAAGATGGGTAGGTGCCAGAGATCGGCTGTGTACCCCCGCCAGCGGGCAACACCACGGTGCCGTGTGCTTGCTGATCTGTTGAAGGGAGACCTCCTGTCAGGCGTCCTTACAATAAAAATGACGGTGAGGATGACGACGATGCTCCCTCGGGAATTCTGGTGCGCAGTGGTGGTGCAGGGCAGTTATCCCCTCGGGAGTTATAACGAGGGAAGGCTTTAATTTTTTTTTTAAATTGATGTCAGTCAGTTTACAATGTTGTAGCAATCTGCCATGCAGCAGAGTGACTTGGTTACCTTCATATAGAGCTTCTGTTTTTTCTAATGTCCTTTTCCATTATAGTTTATTACAGGACAGTGACTGTCGTTCCCTGGGATCTACAATAGGGCCTTGTATCATCCTATGTATGATCGTTTACACCTACTAATCCCAAACTCCCACTCGAGGGGGAAGATTCCCTAGAAGGGGTGATGGCTGAGTGGAGACTTGGAAAGTACACATGAATAATCCAGGGAAAGGACGTCAGATCTTGGAATTCTACCGGACTTCTCCCATGATGCCCGCAGAAACCCGGAACATTGTCCTTTCTCAGTCAACTCTTGTAATGATCATGATAAAATCGTACTACTGCTAAGTGTTTGCCAGGACACCGAGGCAGAGCCTGTAGACCAAAAGGGGACTAAAGAAATAACCAAAACCCTCTGAGGCATTAGTATGCCTTGGCTGGGATGGAGAGCTGGACTGGAGAGTAGAGATGAAGAAGGCTGGGGAGGTGCTTCACACATACAGAGAGGTCTAGAAAGGAGAAACCTTTAGTCAGAAGCTGACCCAACCCCTTCATTCTTCATTTTCGCGAATGAGAAATTGAGGCTCCAAGTCCTGGTAAGCTTTCCGAGACTACGCAGCAGATTCAACCACAGCCCACCTCTTTCATGAACCCACAGGACGGTTTATCTTCTCTCTCACCCGTTTGCTGTGAAATGCCTCCGAGCAGGGCTTCCCTGCTGGCTCAGTCGGTAAAGAATCCGCCTGCAAAGCAGGAGACGTGAGTTCGCTCCCTGGGTTGGGAAGGTCCCCTGGAGAAGGACATGGCTGCCCGCTCCAGTGTGCTTGCCTGGAGAGTCCTGTGGACAGAGGAGCCTGGCGGGCTGCAGTCCAGGGGGCACAAGAGTCGGACACGACTGCGCCCCGGAGCGCACACAGCTCGGCCCGATAGTCGGCCTCCTCGTGTACTTGGTGCACAGGAGGCAGGAGCCCGCGCTGGTTCAGTGCCCCTCGGGCAGTGCCGCGAGAGTGACCGCTGGCCGCGGGGGGAGCGGATGCAGACACGACGCCTGTTTAAGCAGACGGCTCAGCGCTGGCTGGAAAGCGTCTTGCTCTCTGAGCTGGGCGCCCCTGTGTTCTCAGTGGTCGCTGAAGAGCGGACAAGGAGGCAAGGTGACGTAGGAGCCGCTGGACTGTGTTCTAGGGACGCCCAGGGGGCCTTGAAGGTGTCTTGTGGGGAGACCGTTTCTGGGGGTGAAGAGTGTGTGGGGTGGAAGCTAAGCCGGTGGGAGCCCTCCCTCCCTATTTCACAAGAACAGCTCCACTGCCTCAGAGTGGATTTCCAAGGAGCGCTGAGTGGGGGACAGTGTCCCGCTAAAGTAATGAGGCTGGGAATGCACCGATTAGTGGGCAGAGTGGTCTCCCTGGGAGCGGGCAGGCCTGCAGCCGGCGGGGCGTGTGCGCACCTACCCGCTGCGCCGCTCCTGCGGGCGCGGAACCGAGGGGCGGCTCTCCGCGCTCTGCCCGGCACAGGGGGAGAGGTTCTTTTTAAAACGGCCACTGCGGCCACATCTTGAATATCCCGAAAGTGTCAGCTTGTGAACTTGTCACCAGCGGTAGCTGTGCAAACCAGTCCACCAGTCTGATCATCTTTCTCACTCTTTTTTTTTTTTTCTTTTTTCCTTTTTAACATCATAGCATAGCCTAGCTTGTCTTGAATATGCTCACAACTCTCATTCGCCACAGTTGGGCAAAATCATCTAACACAAAGCCTGGCTTATAGTAAAGGGCTGGATGGCGCTGTAATTGTGTTTTGTTGTCTTACTTGCTTATATTTTATTTTATGTATAGTGCCTTCCTTTTCAGCTTTTAAAATTTATTTACTTTGATTTTGATGCCATATTTTATTTGATCTAATACATACATCCAACTAAGACCCGATGCAATAAAAAAAAAAAAAACATTATCCTTTCAGGATGCAATTAAGATCAAAATTATTAATGAGATACATTATGTAATTTTTTCTTGGTAGTGAGTATTCAAAATCTGGCGTGTATTTTCTGGTGCATCTCAGTCCATGCCAGCCTGACTCAAGTGTTTGACGGCCACTGGTAGCTGGCGTGGTGGTTTAGTCGCTCAGTCCTGTCTGACTCCTTGTGACCCCATTGTCTATAGCCTGCCAGGCTCCTCTGTCCATGGAATTTTTCAGGCCAGAATACTAGAGTGGATTTCCATTTCCTCTTCCAGGGGATCTTCCTGACCCAGGGACTGAGCCCGTATCTCCTGCTTTTGCAGTCAGATTCTTTACCACTGAGCCACCAGGGAAGCCCCTACTTATAGCTAGTGGCTATCATACTGGACAACATGGATTTAGAGGAGAGCTGCTGACAATATTGTGTTGGCTTCAGCCATACCCCAATATCAGCCAGCCATAAATCCCTTTCTGGTTTTAAAGATAACATGTGGTAGTGTGTTCACTTCTAGACTGAGCTAACGGAAGCTTTCCATCCCAGAAAAATCACAGGGATAATCATCCTTTATCTTTTGGTTTTCAGTGGCTCTTCACTTCCTTCTCACATAAGACTCAAAATAACCCAACTGGGCCAAAGGGCAGCCCTGCTTTCTTCATTTTATGGATTAAAAACCGAAGCCCGAGGAGTGAAATGATCCACTTATCAAGGTTGGTATCAACCTCCCTCTCTCATTTTTTCCCTCTCTCTGGGTTCCTTGGTTCCAAAGCTGGGCTTATTTTCTTATGGAGAGAGCCGGTCTCGCTTGATTTCCTTGAGCAATCTTGACCCAAGAAGTATTTACGTGAACGCTGGGTCCAAGTCCACCCACTCTAGCAGAACCTATGAGGCTTCCTGATTGCGTTTTCTGTTGCAGATGACCTCGAATTTCCCCGGGCCTGGTGTCCTCTCCCTGCAGCTCCTCTTCCCCAGCAGTAGCGAGTCTAAGAATACACCTGCCGCCCCAGGGCTTCTTCCAGATCACAACAGCCTCCGACCCTGCCTGGCAAGTTGGGCACAGGTGGCTTCCCCGAAATGGGACTGAGCAACATGGTGACTTCGGAGTTACTCATTTCCCCACAAAGTGTGGCTCTCCCCTGTCCTCCAGTTTGTCTGTTCACCATCTTCCTTGCCTCCCCCACTAACCCACNGCAAGTTGGGCACAGGTGGCTTCCCCGAAATGGGACTGAGCAACATGGTGACTTCGGAGTTACTCATTTCCCCACAAAGTGTGGCTCTCCCCTGTCCTCCAGTTTGTCTGTTCACCATCTTCCTTGCCTCCCCCACTAACCCACAGACACTTGTTCCGCTTCAGAAGCCCTTTTCTGTCGTTTCTGGACTACCCCACAGCCACACGCCTCCAGAAGACGGCAGATGTGCTCGTCCTGCGTCGGTCGTGGCAGCAGGACCAAAGCCGACAGCCAGCCAGCGTTCTCCGTACCCTCGGAAGGGGGGCTGTTGACACCACCGTCAGTGAGGGCCAACACGGTTTATTCATCTGTCCAATCAAGAGTGATGGGAAGACGGTCCATCCCAGGCAGCGTGTTTTGCACCAGCCAAATAATGACGAATCTTGTGTAAAAATGTTATAATTGAAGGCATACGCCTTCCTCGGAGAAGGGTTCTAGGTGAAATTCAGAGCGGTTATTTATAGACCGGGAGACTAAAGACTGAAGGGCAGGGGAGTGAGGCATTTCAGAAAAGTATTTTTCTAGGAAAGGAGAGAGAAAGGACACNGGGACAGCATGTGGACAGGCAGAGAAGATGGCCATCTGCAAACCAAGTGGAGAGACTGCAGTAGAAACCATCCACCAGCACCTCAGTCTGGGACTTCCAGCCTCTAGGAATGCGAGAAAATACAATTCTGTTGTTTCAGCCACCCAGTGGCACCCTGTCATCATGGTAGCACTAACAAGCATGATACAAAAAGGTATCATGAGTATAGCAAAAAAGGGGTTGGTCAGTAAATTATATGTTCAGCTGACCACACAGAGTCATTGGTGGGAGAAGCTGAGGATGACCGTGCTTGGAAAATGGGAGGTGGTGGTGAAGGAGCAAGATGTTGAAGGTGGTGAGGTTATTGGTGATGCCAAGGATGCAACGCTGGCAGTGCTCAGCTTGGGCTGAGAAGGAGATCATGGGAGAAAGGAGCCGGGAAGGACAGCATGAGGTACCTGGGGAGTCCTCCATGCAGATGCTAAAGTCACCCGCCAGGGTGGAGTGAGGAGGGGAGGGGTGAATCACGGTGAAAATATCCCACAAATGAGACAGCAAGAGTCATGAAGACATCCTGTGTGAGAATGCTGCCACCCAGGGCTTCCCTGGGAGTCCATGGCTAAGACTGTCCTCCCAGTGTAGGGGGCCTGGGTCCGACCCCTGGTCAGGGAGCTAGGTCACGTGGTGTGACTAAGACCCAGTGCAGCCAGATGAATAGATTAATGATTTTTTTAAAAATGGCAGAGGTAATCCCCTGGAGAAGGAAATGGCAACCCACTCCAGTTTTCTTGCCTGGAGAATCCCATGGACAGAGGAACCTGGCTACAGTCCATGGGGTCGCAAAGAGCTGGACATGACTGAGCGACTTCACTCACTCACTCACTTACTCAAGTGTTAGGTAAAGTTTGATCACATCAAAAGTGGAAGGAGGGGGAAAGCATTAGGAAGAGATGGTGGTGAAGAAAAAACAGGATGATTCACCTGTAGATCCTGAGCACTTGGGGTCTGAGCAAAAGCTGGCCTTTACAGAGAAGATGGGCAAAGAGACAGAGTCTGCGGGGGACCTCCAGGCTTACTCAGGAGAAGAAGGGGAAGGAAAAGACCAGAATCAGAGTCAAGGGCATGAGGAATTTGCTTATTCTGGGGCATGAGTCCCATGCAGAATCCACACTGAAAGATATTATGTGTGTGCCAAGTCGTGTCCTTCAGCATGACACTTTGCAACCCCATGAACTGTAGCACATCAGGCTCCTCTGTGCATGGGATTCTCTAGGCAAGAACACTGGTGTGGGTTGCCATGCCCTACCCCGAGGGGATCTTCCTGACTCAGGGATTGAACCCTGGTCTCTTGTGTCTCCTGCATTGGCAGGCAGGTTCTTTACCACTAGCACCACCTGGGAAGCAAAGTAAGACTGACTAATGTACTTATTCTTATATGGTTTGAAATTTTTTTATTGAGATATCATTGACACATAGTACTGATTAAGTGTAAGGCATACAGCATCGTGATTTGTCTCACATACATCACAAAATGATCATAACAAGTTTCATGAACATTGAGCATCTCATATAGGTGCAACATTAAAGAGAAAAAAGTTTCTTTGTAGTGAGAACTCAAGATTTACTCTAAGAAATTTCACATATAACGTACAGCAATATTAATTATGTTTATCATATTGAACGTGACAATCACTCTCAGGTTAATGTAGATACATTGAAATCACTTTCCCTAATACCATACACAAACATAAACTCACATTGGATCAAAGTCATAAAAGAAAGGCCACACACTATGAAACCCTTAGAGGAAAGCATAGGTGGAACACTCTTTGACTTAAATTTCAGCAACATCCTTTTTGACACACCTCCTAGAGTAATGAAAATAAAAACAAGTAAATAAATAAACAAGCAAACTTAAAAACTTCTGTGCAGCAAAGGAAACCATCATCAATTCAGTTCAGTTCAGTTCAGTTGCTCAGTTGTATTTGACTGTTTGTGACCCCATGGACTGCAGCACGCCAGGCCTCCCTGTCACCAGCGCCACCAACGCCCAGAGTTTACTCAATCTCACGTCCATTGAGTGCCATCCAAGCATCTTATCCTCTGTCACCCCGTTCTCCTCCTGCCTTCAATCTTTCCCAGCATCAGGGTCTTTTCAAATGAATCGGCCCTTCACATCAGGTGGCCAAAGTATTGGGAGCTTCAGCTTCAACATCAGTCCTCGCAGTGAACACCCAGGACTTCACTTGTCTAAAGGAAAGCATAAATAAGACAAAAAGCCAACCCTCAGAACGGGAGGCAATGTTTGCAAAGGCAGCATCTGATGAAGGATTAATCTCCAAAGTGGACAAGCAGCTCAGCTCACCCAATTTCAGTTTAAGTGGAGAACGACTCACTGAGGTGGTGCGTCTTTGGTTTTCAAGCTTCAGAAGGTCCTGGAGTGTGTCTGGGTTGATGTGAGGGGCACTGCTCACGGTGGAGCGGGCACAGATGGTTGCATGTGATGAACATGCACAGGAGGTTATTGCTGAGGAAGCAGACCAGCTGCTGGCCCAGGGAATAGTCACTGGCAGGTCTGCTTGTCCTGACAAGGGGGACTTTCAGTCTCCCCCGTGAACCCCAGGTGGAAAGCCCCAACTGAAGAAGCTGATGTGTCTTATGCACAAGCCACAAGGGGCCGGCTCCATGATGACTGGGTTGCCCACCTGCTGAGTATGCTCATTTTCCAGGTCACGATAGATCCTATGGTTAAGGGGCTTCCTTGCACATGACCCCCCATGTACCTTGTTACAAAACTGAAAAACCATCTGGGAAGCTTTATCCAGTTTGCAATCTCAGCTTCCGGAAATGGGTCATGTGCTCAGTCACTTCAGACATGTCTGACTCTGTGCGACCCCACGGACTACAGCCCACCAGGCTCCTCTGTCTGTGGAATTCTCCAGGCAAGAAGACTGGAGTGGGTTGTTATGCTCTCCTCCAGGGGATCTTCCTGACCCAGGGATTGAACCTTGTGTCTCCTGCATTGGCAGGCAGATTCTTTATCACTAGTGTCTTACAGATGCTGAAAAAAAAATTAGCTTTCTTAACAAAAGAATGGGAAGAGTCAAATGACTCTTCCCAGCAAGGTGGCAATCTTTAAAGAGTTCTTAAGAAATAAGGTAAATAAAGTGAATATTAATAGCAGCCAGACAAAGAGTAAAGAGAGAGGGAAGTGTCACAGGACTCGTCCCTTCAGGGTGGGAGTTTGTAGATGGTTGTTAAGGAATGAGATGAATAAAATGAACACTGACTGGCATAAAACTAAGGCTTTAATTTAGCACCAAGGGTTGAGAGCAACAGAGGATGAGATGGTTAGATAGTATCACCAACTCTAAGTACATGACTCTGAGCAAACTCCAGAAGATGGTGGATACTGGAGTGGGTTGCCATTTCCTCCTCCAGAGGATCTTCCCAACCCAGGGATTGAACCCTTTCCCCCTACACTGGCAGGTGGATTCTTTACCACTGAGACACTTGGGAAGCCCCAGTATCACATAAAACTGTTGAAAAGACCATGCTATTAATATTACAAAAACTGAGAGGGACACGCCAAACTTTGGGATTTTTATGCTTTATATCCTCTTATAAGACTATATCCTTCAACTGAAGACTAGCTAAGTGGTTTAGCAAAGCAAAATAAATATAGCAAAGTAGAAACACATCTTAAAAAGCTCACTACTTGGACTGTTTTCCTTTTTTAGCAGTTAAAAAAAATATTCCTAATCCCACTACCTTTTCCTGTTGATAAATGTGCAGGAGTGAAATGCCAGTCCGTTGAGTGAGTTGGAAACTCTTCATGTCTACAATCAAACGCTTGGCTAATGTCTTGCATTTCTTTTTGTATTTAATTAGACATTAAAGATATAGAGACATTATTTTCTTGGAAAGTCCGACTCTTTGCATGACTAAGCCTTAATTAAAACAAGGACCTGGTTCTGTTTCTGCTGGGTCCTGGGGAGGAAGTACCCAAGAAAATCACTTGATAAGCCTCTCTTTGGAAACATGTAACTCCAGCTCCTTACAAAGGAGTGAGAAGTAAAAGCTTGTACCCACTCCTACATTTAGTTTTCCCTAGATTTATTGTAGTTATAAGAAAGGGAATATTATATGATGGACTCTTCTCGATATTCATGAAAATGGTTCACATTTGTGGAGCTAAGTACCAGCTACTGAGTACTGGTACTTAGAAGAAAGTGAAGAGGAACCCAAAAGCCTCTTGATGAAAGTGAAAGAGGAGAGTGAAAAAGTTGGCTTAAAACTCAACATTCAGAAAACTAAAATCATGGCATCTGGTCCCATCACTTCATGGCAAATAGATGGGAAAACAATGGAAACAGTGACAGACTTTATTTTCTTGGGCTCCAAAATCACTGCAGATGGTGACTGCAGCTGTGAAATTCAAAGGTGCTTTCCCCTTGTAAGAAAATCTATGACAAACTTAGACAGCATATTAAAAAGCAGAGACGTTGCTTTGCCAAAAAGGTCAGTCTAGTCAAAACTATGGCTTTTCCAATAGTAATGTATGGATGTGAGAGCTGGACTCTAAAGAAAGCTGAGTGCTGAAGAATTGCTGCTTTTGGACTGTGGTGTTGGAGAAGACTCTTGAGAGTCCCTTGGACTTCAAGGAGATAAAACAAGTCCATCCTAAAGGGAATCAATCCTGAATATTCATTGGAAGGACTGATGCTGAAGCTGAAACTCCAATACTCTGGCCACCTGATTAGAAGAACTGACTCACTGGAAAAGACCCTGATGCTGGGAAAGATTGAAGGCAGGAGAAGGAGATGACAGAGGATGAGATGGTTGGATGGCATCACCCACTCAGTGGACTTGAGTTTGAGTAAGTTCTGGAAGTTGGTAATGGACAGGGAAGCCTGGCATACGGCAGTCTATGGAGTCACAAACAGTTGGACACAACTGAGCGACTGAACTGAACTGACCAGCTGCTTCATTGAACATAGATTATCTTAATCGACTACTCATAACAACAGCTCTGTAAAGTAAGTATTATTATCTGATTCATTTTTTATTTATTTTTAAAATTTTTTGAATTTTTATTTATAAAATTAAACATTAAATTTGATATATTTTATTAATTTTATTTTATTTTATAATTGCTTTACAGTGACATATAACTTTTTACTCTACACTGAAGTAAATCAGCTATACGTTTATCTCCCCTCCTGTTTGGATTTCCTTCCCATTTGGGTCACCACAGAGGACGGAGTAGGGTTCCCTGTGCTATACAGTTGGTTCTTGTTAGTTATCTATTTTCTACATAATGTCAATAGTATATCTATATATCAACCCCAGTCTCCCAATTCATCCCAGCCTCCCTTTTCCCTTT